>CAJQZJ010033226.1:1862831-1900974 GCA_907164525.1 Lophiomys imhausi | reverse complement strand
CACACACACACACACACACACACACACACACACACACACACACACACTTGCTCGTGTGCAGGCAGGTATGTATGCGTCACAGCATGGACTCCAGTAATCAAATGAACTCATGTGCTCAGGCTTGTGCTTCAAGTCCTGCTACTTGCTAAGCAACATAGCTGGTCCCAATTAAAAGTTCTTTATCAAATATTTCTTATTAAATATTCTCAACATGCTATATAGCACTTCAGTTATAGAAATTGAATATAGTATCAAAGCATCAAATTCAAAATTATGTTAATGTTATATTCATCTCTACTTGATGCTATTGGTCTGAAACAGCCTACAGAAAAACGTCTATGGCTATAAGTTAATACACTTCCTATATAAGTTAATTCATTTCCTTCCTTTGGAAGATAAGTAAAAGTTAATTACTGAAAATGAATAGTTCAAAAATAATCCTTTCCTTAGTAGTATTCACTAAGTCCAACAAGAATAAATGTTTAATATGGAATAAAAAACAATGTTTAGTTACCTCTGAAGTAAACTTTGACCTTTCAAAATCTGCAAAAGCTTTAATGCTTGTTCTTTTCCAACTCCAGGCACTCCCTTTCATAAAGTGGAAAAACAAACTTAAATGTTAACAACAGGAATAATGGGGACACATATAAAGCAATATGATTATCTGCATTTTTAGAGTATTTAAGAAAAGGCTAGTAATTCTTATTACTCTATGAACAAAATCTAACACAATGCTAAGAAGCAGGGAGGTATGAATGGGTTACCTTGGCAATGATACTGCTTAGCATCAGCAACAATAGCATTGCACATGTGTGTAACTACACATCTATCATGGGAATAGAGAACTGGAAAACAGATAAAGCCATAATAGAAACTAGCATTGCTAGAAAACAAGACTAATCCTTAAACTTTTTTGATAGGTTAGAAAAGCACATGTCCATCTTTTTGAAGTCGAAGCTGTGGGACCACTTACTGAACTCTCCTTTGCAATGTTTATTGTCATAAAGGTATACCTTTATATAGGTATAGCTACAAAGGTAGCTTTTTAACATTATCTGAGTTGCTGATTGTTTTTGGATTTATTTACTTATTATCTTGTATGTGTGTGCGCATACACAAGCCATGGCACTTGTGGAAGGTCAGAGGAGAATTTTGTGTACTTGGTGTTCTCCTTTCACCCTTCTGTGTATCCCAGGCATGGAGCTCAGGCTGTCAAGCTTGCACAGCAGTGTTTCCAACTATAAATCACCTCATCAGTCCTGTTGGTTATTTTTGTTAGCGAATGGCTTATGTTTAAAACTTAATTTGTAATTATACATCCATACTATGCACACACACACACATATACACAATGCATGTGAAATATTAAAGATATTGAGAAAGAAGTGATGAGCTGAGCTTGCCTTTGGAAGATAATCACAACCAAGAAGTACCGCCAGTCCAACCAGAGCATCTCGATCCAAGCCTAGCTTACTCGTAATAGATGATAACGTGTAACAGTCAACATGTGGATCCTAAAGAAAGCAGAGGTTTCATCTTCAAAATATTTTATGTTAAATAGTAGAAAGAATGAGTTGTCATTTAGTCTTTTTCTACAAATCTACACAAGAAAATTATCCTGATCACAATATCTGTAGAATATGACATTTCAATAAATGAATAAAAGTGTAACTGAAAGTTCCTCCTTATTGGCTCTCTTTCAAAGTACCAGAATGTTGGGGTAACCTGAAAGCCGCTTGTATGTTGTTGCTAATTATTGGCCCCAGAATCTGGTTCTTTGTTGTGTGAACCTTGCTCTACCTAATTTGGAGTTGACTGGTTGAATAAACGCCGCAGCCTAGATTGGGTAGAAGAGAGGTAGGCAGGGGAAAAGGTTGGCGGACCTTTAGGAGCAGAGAGGGTCATGGGAGGAAGAAGCCAGGAAGAGGAAGAAGACACACCATAGGTTAGAGAAAAGAACATCATTCCACGTGGCCTGTAACATCGGCATAGTGTGGAGAATAACAGCCCAGGGGAATGCATGTATATTATATGGGGTTTTATTTGGAGAATAGAATTATAAGCTAGTTTAGATAGGCTAAGATTCCTCAATCCAGACTAAGGTTTGTTAAGATCCATCTGGTGTCTCAGTGTAATCATTTATAATGGAGGGTCAAGGATTAATACTGCTGACGAATTAACTATAATATAAATACTGGTAATAATTTGATTAATAATTCCAACCCCAGAAGCTGTTCTGCATGTTGTTGTGGGGAAGAAAAAGTCAACAATCTAGCACAGCTTTGAACCCTGTAAGCTACAATAACGACCAGCATGTGGGTCTAACAGTGGCGTGAATGTCATACGTTATGAGTGTAACCAAGTGCTTTATGATTAGATTTAAGACCTACACTACAAGAAGAAACATACCTGGAGTATTATACATCTGGCCAAGAACCCAGATTGGTGAGCTCATAGGTCCTGGCGTGAAGCTACTACCATTATTTTACTAAATGAACATAGCATCCAACTGCCTTCTAAGTTTGCATGTCTATACCCACAGATAATTATAGCTCTTAGACCTCATTAGAGAAGCAGTGGGCTTTATGTGCAGAGAATAAATATATGTACAATGTTCAGACATGCATATCATACTTTCTACCCCCAAGGCTCAGGGACCATGATGGAAGAATGGGCAGAAAGATTGTAAAGATTGGGAAGGACAGGAGCAAAGGAGTGTCTTATGGATATGACAGACCCACTGCATCTATGAACTCAAAGCAGCTGTGCTTGCCTGCCAAAGATCAAGGCCGTCAACATTTCAGCACTGTGCAGGAGAGGCTCAGGAGCACCAACTCCTTGCTGAGGAACTATTGACAGATAATAGTGTATGGGAGGGATAATCAATTTTCTTTAAGAGTGTTAACTCTAGTAGGTTGCCCAGGCTATAAGTAGACAGTACTTATACCCAATAGTATATGGGCATTACATATTGGAACCATGGGCTATAAAAAAATAAAAGAAAATGAATTTGGGAGGGTGGTTTTTTTGTTGTTGTTGTTCATTTTGTTTTGTTCAACTTGACATAAGCTAGAGTCATCTGGAAAGAGGGAACCTGAACTGAGAAAATATTTCCATAAGATTGCTATGTAGGCAAGTTATTGGCGGCACTTTCTCACTTAATGATTGATGTTGGAGGGCTCAGTCCACTGTGGGCATGCCACCCATCCCTGGGTTGTATAAAAAGGCAAACTGAGCAAGCTATGAGGAGCAAGCCAGAAAACAGCATTCTTCCATGACCTCTGCATCAGTTCTTGCCTCCAGATTCATGTATTGACTTCCCAATGATGACAACGACAGGGAAGTATAAGCCAAATAACCCCCCCCCCCCCCGCCCGGTTGTTTTGTGGTGTTTATCACAGCAATGGAATGCTAGCTAGGACAGAGAGTGAGAATGGGAATTACATTTGGGAAGAGTGCGTGCTAAATATGATCAAAATACATTGAACTTGTGTATAAAATTCTCAAAAAATTACTAAAAATATTATAAGAAAAAAAATTTTCATACCGAGTAATTTCTTTTTATTGCTTTTGGTGTCTAAAAAGTACAATGTATGGTATGTACTGTAGAAAACAAACATTCACTACACTTGGGTTAAAGTTAATTATTCATAGTTCAATACATATTCTTCCAAAATAATCTTTTTCTCTGACATTCATTATTAATATTTACTATTAACTCTATTTTTTTTTTTTGGTTTTTCGAGACAGGGTTTCTCTGAATATCTCTGGCTGTCCTGGACTCGCTTTGTAGACCAGGCTGGCCTCGAACTCACAAAGATCCGCCTGCCTCTGCCTCCCAAGTGCTGGGATTAAAGGCATGCGCCACCACCGCCCGGCTATTAACTCTATTTTTAATAAAGGTAGAATTATATAAAAATACTGTTTTGCAACATTTCCTCCAATAATATGCCTCAGTATTTTTTGTGACAGTAGTACATCTCCCCACTTTGAGACAAAGTCTCACTGAATTTGCTATTGGAGGAAATTACAGGTTAGACTAGGCTGACCTGTATCCACTGTGCTGGGATTAAAGGTATGTGCCACCTGCTCTAAGACATGCTTTTTAAAATGACTCTTTAGTTCTGGATCACACTGACTGCGGTAATACTTCTCTTGGGAACCTACTGGCATTTTCAGAGATGTGAGGCTTAGCCTTGCTGGCTCTAATATACCAAATACCTAGGTGTAGGCTGCCACGTGTGCCTCTTCCCCAGAAGCTGCAATAAAAATGCCAATTGGCAGGAATCCCCAGCTGGGAATCATAACTGTGAAACATTTAAACAATCCTGAAAAAGCATTTGGTTTGCTAATTTTTATAGTTATTAATACCATGACAAAGAATTTCCTGCCTTGTATACATTTGGAGGTGTTCTGAGGATTAAATACTGAATGAAACTGGAAGTTCTGCAACAAAGCAATACATTTCACATATAATTTTAATGTTGTCTAACATTAGAGAAACTCACATTTTGAAGAGAATAAACCATGTGGCAATACTCCAACATTTACTTATTTATTTGTATGTGTGTGTGTATGCCGGGGTGTATGAGTGGAGTGGAAAGAACAACTTGTGGGAGTCATTTTTCTTTCTCCATGAGGGTTCTGGGAATCAAACTCGGGTTAAGTGGCTTTCTCCACTGAGCCATCTAGCTGGCCCATGATACATTTTAGATTTGTTTTTCAATTAACTTTTTAATAAATAACAGCTTTATTATCTCTATCACCTCAAAACAGTTATTTACAGAGTTGGAGAGATGGCTTAGTAGTTACTCATACTACTTCTGAAGAGGATCCTACCTAGTTCAATTCCAAGTACCCATGTTAGGAGGCTCATAAACTCCTGTAACTCCAGCTTCAGGTGCACTCATGCCTACACTCATATGCATATCCTCCCCACCTCATACATACAAATACTTCAAAAACTAAGTCTACAAACATATACATATACAGTGTACATTAATGGTGAAAACCTTCAAAATGCTTTCTAGCTTATTGAAATGCACAACAATGATATTTTTATTTTATTTAGCAATTTTATTTTACATATATTATCAGTATAAACAAATACCAAAAGAGAAGAAAAAGATATACCTTTGTGTTCATAGTGAAATTCCTATAAACAGTCTGGGCTCCATAAAGGAAAGCATCTCCATCGTTGGTGAGGCAGCCGTCCACATGGCCACTGGAGTTAAGGAAGGCACACATGGCCTCAGCTTCCCCAGCAGCCTGGACCCAGGGGATTCCTAGGCACTCTAGCATTTCAAGGCACTGAAACAAGGGGTAGATGCAAGACATTCAACTTTTCAGGCTTTTTTTTTAGATTTATTTTACATATATAAGAGCTCTATCGGCATATACCTCTGCATACCAGAAGAGGGCATCAGATTCCAGTATAGATGGTTATGAGCCACCATGTGGTTGCTGGGAACTGAACTCAGAACCTTTGGAAAAGCAGACCACTTAACCACTGAGCCATCTCTCTAGTCCCCAATTTTTCAGTTTTAAAATTACTTCTACATTTAAAACATTGTCTTTTGGTGATTAAAAAAATTATGACATTCAAGAAACTTTTGGAAATTTGGACACTGAATAATTCATTGGCATTAAGGATTGCTAACCTTTTAGGTGAGATAATTAAAACAAATAATCAGCTATGTTTGTCTATTTATTTATGTTTTGTTTTGCTTTCCTTTTCAAGACTGTTTCTCTGAGTAACAGAACAGTGAATTCCTGGAACTCACTCTACAGACCAGGCTAGCCTTCAACTCACAGAGCTCTGCCTGACTCTGCCTCCTGAATGCTGAGATTAAAGGTGTACACCACTATCGCTGGCTCATATTTAATTTTTAAAGTGTTATCTTGCAGAAAGCAACACTGAAATATTGAGAATACTACAGTATTATGGTTGAAATTGACACAGTATGGTTTTTTTTTTTTTTTTTTGGTTTTTCAAGACAGGGTTTCTCTGTATAACAGCTCTGGCTGCCCTGGACTTGCTTTGTAGACCAGGCTGGCCTTGAACTCACAGAGATCCGCCTGCCTCTGCCTCCCAAGTGCTGGGATTAAAGGCGTGCGCCACCACCGCCTGGCTGACACAGTATGTTTTAAGAGGGAGGGAAAACATTCTACCTTGCAGGAAAGCTTCATTAAGTTCAGATCAGGAAAGAAACAACTCTATGGGTTCAGGAAGTTCCTGACCTTGACAGGTGACACTAGGTCCATCCCTTGTCAAGTATATATAAGTAGTAAGGACTGTCAGGAAACCTTCTTAGATCAGCCAAGCTACTAACATGTGTGTGTGAGAGAGAAAGAGAGAGAGACAGAGAGCTGGGCTACATGGAAGACATACGTCAGCTGAGCTGCCTGGAAGAGACAGACTCAGCTGAACTGCCTCAAAGATGCTCAGACCAACTGAATCACCTGGAATGGACACCCTCCGACCTCTTGATCTATAGCAGATTGTGCAGTGCACTCTGTGTTTCCAGCCTTTAAGAGCTGTTACCTATGTGGGATAGACTTTTGGTGACAGAGTTGTCTTTGAGTTGTTCCTGCTCCTCTAACTGACCTTTTACCCATATTCCTGCAAGTAACCCACCAAAGCATTTCACTGGTGCGCCAAGCTGGATTTTGATGGCTTCCTTACTTTAGTCTGTCATCAGTTCCTACCTGGTAAGCATTTCCTTGGGAATGGACACTCTCCAACTGTGTCATACAGCACTAAGAAGACTTACAAGTGGTTGGTTCCTTCTAGGAAATCAGGTACCACTGCAAGGTGACTATCCTTTCATGATGCATAAATCACCACTGGGAGATTCCTTTGGGTTATGGCTTTGATCTTGCTGAGTAGCCTGTAGTTTAGGCATACAGACTATAAGAGTTCACTTTCTTTGCCATTTACAATTTATAGTTCTTTCTGAATTGAGGAATATTGAACATGGAGAAAAGAAGCTATGCAAAAGTGCATACTACAGACTGGAAGAATAAATACCTGTTGCTCAGAATATTTAACCTTTTTTCATGATCTACAACAAAAAGCTGCCAGACATAGTCCAAAGCCAACAGTCTCAAGACTTAAGATGCATGACTTCGAGGAAGCATTTTTGCTACCAGCATGTCTTCTCTCTTTCCCCTAGCTAGGGATTATCTTTTCATAATAAGCGATGTTGTTTCAGCTTTGTGTGCCATTTACATTCACAGCTCCTTTCAAAGCACAAGCACACAAGTTATGATATGGCTGTTGCAATTTCCTCCTCTGTATTTATTTTTTTTTTAACAGACAGGGTTTCTCTGTGTAGCCCCGGCTGTTCTGGTATTTCCTCTGTAGACCAGGATGGCCTCAAACTCACAGAGATCTACTCGCCCCTGCCTCCCAAGTGCTGGGATTAAAGGAGTGTGCCACCACCATCCAGTTTTTCCTACTTATTCTATAGGATGGGCGTGTGGGGTTGAAGGCTGATTAATTTGTACTTTATGACCTGTGGGGAGGGCAGAAATATGCAAATGGGTGATAGGTAAGCAAGACTGAAGGACACTAAGTGCCTATGAGCACCATAATGATTGTAATACATAAACAGGAATGGAGCAATTCCCCTAAGATATAAAGATGAGGCATATTTAATGTTCTATGGATGAGATTCACAGGTACTTCCAAGAACTAATTTCACAGGAAATTGTTAGAGCCCCATAGAGGTGTTTACTTCAGCTACTAAGTCATTAAGTTTGACTACTCAATAATTTAAAATTATTTAAAACATTAATATCAGAAAATAGCGGTTCAAGAACCATTATTTAAAAAAAAAGAACCATTATTTTCTGCAATGTCTTCTAAAATATTCACCATACTAAACACTCCACCCTAAGGTTGTTAAAGACATAGAGTCTCAGGCGGGCGTAGTGTTGCAGGCCTTTAATCCCAACACTCAGGAGGCAGAGGCAGGCAGATCTCTGTGAGTTCGAGGCTAGCCTGGTCTACAATGTGAGTCCAGGACAACCAAAGATACACAGAGAAACCTTATCTTGAAAAAACCAAAACAAAAAAGACAGGGTCTCACTACGCAGGCCTGGCTGGACTTAAACTTTACAGACATCCTCCTGCCTCCCGAGTGCTAGGATTAACTATGATTGGATTATATTAAGTATCTTTGCTTCTGTGTAGTGCAAAGATAAATCAAATATGTGGAGTTCTTTTGTGAGCATCAAAATTGCTTTCCTACCAGTACTGGTAGGAAAGTAACTTCCAAGAGCTAAAAAACAATCATTCTAAGCCGAGTGGAGGCAGGTGGATATCTGAGTTCAAGACCAACCTGGTCTACAGAGTGAGTTCCAGCACAGCCAGGGCTACACAGAGAAACTGTGGCATGAATTATTAATAATTATAATTGATTACATACATGATTACTAAGGCGGCAAAGCTCTTCTTTGTCACTTATAAATAAGCACACATAGACCTAATGGATTTTAATGAGACTTAAGCTTGGGACTGGGCGATCTTAACCCTCTAAGCCAACTTTCTACTTCCCTAGATAAAACTTGTTCCATGTCGGCTGGTCTTCTGAGCAGGTTGTTCCTGGCCATGTGTTTTTCCTCCATCTTAACCCATCAAGCCAGCCTTCCTCTCCTCTACTCCTGCTTCTCTGCCTCCCTCATGGCTTTTTCTCTGATCATTCCTTTCTCCAAAAGCCTGAGAACCTCAGCTCCGTGACCTCTCTCCCTGCCTCAGTCCAAGCTAAGGTAACTTTAAATAACAAATTAGAGCTGACTTACAAGCAAGAGTTACAAAAGTCATTTTGGTTACTTAATTGTGGGCTCAATGGTAAAACAGGGGGCAAGCAATTAACAACTGAATACAAGCAGTTTTGAGATCATCCTAACAAGAAACCCTGTCTCAAACCCTGCCAAGAAAATCATTTTTTCAATTCTATTTTTGAACAATTTTATTTGAAATCTAAAAATGATAAAAAAAATTACACAAAAAAAGTTCAAAATTTCTTCAGTAGTGGAGAAAAGTTAAAATATAAACAAGATAGTCATAAGAATAATAGTCCCATACATGTTATATAAACACTATGAGTTATAATTTTGAATAGAAAGCAACAGGGAACCATGTATATGATACCTTAAGGGAAAGGCCAACAATAACTACAATTCCTTAAAAATATAGTAGGAAGTTGGCTGCATAAACAAGACTGGAATATTGGCAACAGCAATAGACATGCTAACTAAAATGGAGGATGGAGTTCCAGGCCTTCACAAAAAACTACAGGAAACTAATGGCTGCTGATAGGGGGAGAATTAGCCTCTTTCCAGAGATGAGTTCTCTAATTGGTTATTCCATAGAAAGTAGTTAGCCCTAAAACCATATACAAACAATGAAAATGGACTCAGCAGGCTACATTTACATATTTGTAAAATACACACACACACACACACACACACACACACACACACACACAAACACCCAATAAAGATAAAGAGACTAACAATTTTAGGAGAGTACATGGAAGGAGTTGGAGAGAGGGTATTTAGAGGGCTGGAGGGAGGAAAGAGAGAAAGTAATATAATTATATTTTAATTAAAATTTTAAAAATGTAGGGGATGGAGAGATATCTCAGTGGTTAAAAGCACTGACTGCTCTTCCAGAAGACCCAGGTTCAAATCCCAGCACCCACATGGCAGTTCACAACTGTCTGTAACTCCTATTTCAAATGGTCCAACACCCTCACACAGACACACATGGAGCAAAAACACCAATGCACATAAAGGAAAAATAAATAGATTTTAAAAATTAGGGGCTGGAGAGATGGCTCAGCAGTTAAGAGCACTGGCTGTTCTTCCAAAGGACCCAGGTTCAAATCCCAGCACCCACATGGCAGTTTGAAACTATCTGTAATGGGCCAGTACTTGGGAGGCAGAGGCAGACAGATCTCTGTGAGTTCAAGGCTGGCCTGGTCTACAAAGGGAGTTCCAGGACAGTCAGGGGCACAGAGAACCCTGTCTCGGAAAAAAAAAAAGAAAATTATATATATATATGAATTTAAGACCACTCTAATCTATACAGCCAGTTTCAGAGCAGCCTTGGGCTTCAGAGCAAGACTTTGTAACAAAGACAACACCCTAAATCCTGCTGGGTAGCCTTCAAAGTGCCAGAAGCTGATGTACATATAGCTAGGGGTGGGAGTGGGAGGGGTAAAAGCCACCTACACTCTCCCTTAGACTTTGCATGCTACAAAACCAAATTGCAAAGCAGAGGTACTCATTGGTGCAATAGTATAGTGACTGTACGGGGGCAGCAGATGGACTCTTGATGAATCTGAGGCCCTGTCCATAGAAGTTCCTGGTATTATAGTCCTGGTAGAGGTCCATAACTGCAGTGGTTATAGGCATAAAATTTGCTGCTGTTGCTGCTGCTGCTTTGTTAAATGGCCATGGTATCAAACTGCCTCCTAAATATTTGTTTATACCCATGAACTTGTGATGTCCATAACCTTGACCAACGAAGCAAATGACTTATAGCTTTCATGCATTCTGGAACTGGTGGAGTTAAAAGGAAAGATAATCAAGTCTTTACCATGGATTATTTACTGTAGACACATTTCTCAAGCATTTATAAAACCATTACAGAGTATTACTATCCTCATTTTACTAAGAATTAAAATGCAAGTAAGTTAAAAATCCAATGCCAGTACTAGAACTTGGCCTCAGGTCTGTTTCACTCTAACATAAGCTCTCTGCACATGCTATGGTTAATATGTTTAATGACTATAAGTTTATAAAATGAATTCTTTAATTAAACTAAGAAATACTAGTTGATTCTCAATGCTTACCTCTGCTAAGACTGACTTAAAATGTGACCTCCCTGTTTTCTGAGACCTTGCTTTTCCAGAAGGGCCGTAACGAGTTTCAGTCCTCTTGCTCATGACATCAGCTTTCAGCTTTGGTGGCTCCCCTTCCATCACAAACACCAGTTTGACATTCATTTGAGTCAAATATGAAATACGAAAAAAAAGGTTCCTGAAGTATAAAAAATTAGTAATTAATCATCATATTAATAAATTCAAACAGCAGTATGAAAAATGGTTGAAGAACACTAGGTTAATATAAAAAAGTCCATACAATAACATTTTTAAACATTCGTGTGCCATTGTACTTGCTTGTATGGAGGTCAAAGGACAACCTGTAGGAAGTGGTTCTACTGTTTCACCACATGGGTTCTGAGAATCACACTCAGGCCGGCAGGCCTGGTAGCAAGCGCATTTAACAAATGGACCATCACATTGGCCAATGTTTTATTTATTAAGATTTTATATTAATGAGAATGGATAAGCATTTGGTATTTAAGCAAGGGTGATTTTGACTATACATACTGCTATATGCAAACTGGTTTGAGGGAGAGGCTAAGGGCAAATGAAGGGAAGTGAAAATGACATTCCAGCAGCAGACACTGATAGGACATGAGGTTGGCACAGACTGATGTGGTGTCTCTGGCCATCGAGAGGAATTTGTGAACACATAGTGTTTTGGAGGAAAAAACTGTCAAGAGTTAATGATGAACTGACTGGAGATGAAGGATAAAAGAGGATGGTAATGGCCTCTGATGTCTGGCTTTTAGTTAAGTGAAGCATGCTAGTGGAGATAGATATGTGAGCTTGGAGAAGAGACACGTATCTTAAACTATCAGTATAAAAATGGTAGATTAAGATATGTTAAATATATTTTAAAATCTTAAATATAAGACAATGAAAAAAAAGGAGTAGAAACAAAGCCAGGATACCAAGACTGGCCACACATCACTCATGTATATTCTTAGAGCCTTTTCTATACCTGAGGTGGGGCTTCATGACGGTTCCAATCATTTTCTTCACTGTCTGTGCCTCGCATACCCAGAGACTTAAATCAACAGCAATGGTTTTCCCACTAAGATCCTGCAAGTGCATATGTTGCTTTATAGGCTCCAAAATTTGCCACAAGTCATTCACTCCCATCCTGGTGATTATCTGCTGTTATCTGAAGTACATTTAAGCAAGGATGCAGGGAAACAGCTAAAGAAACAAACAAAATAAAACAATCCCCAAATCCAAGGTTAGTCCATAGAAACTGATGGAAAAATAGGGAGGGGAGAAATGATGTAGGAAATACCGGAGGAATAGAGTACATTTTTATAACAGGAATTGTTGTTTCAATTCAATGTGACTGATATTGTGTGTACTCAGTTTTCTGAAGTGTGTAAATATACATGATTATGTTATTTTTACAAACAAAAAATACATAAACACAAAGTACTAAGTAGTCAATAGGAGGCCAGTGCTAATTTATTTTATATGTTCTGCTGGCTCTAACACTGGCACATTGAGCTAATTTGAAAAGTTATGGTGAATTATGGAAAAGAGTACACACATTTTCTAATACATTATTATGATGGTAAATAAAATTTGTAAAGTACTAGTCATTAAAACACATTAACAGCAGATAAAATATGAGGATGAAATTCTCTGGTTTTTTGCTTTTATTTGTGACTCACACTGAATACCTGAAAAGACTCATTTTAAAAAGAAGGATAAAAAACACTAAAGATATCTGAAATAGTGATAAGAAATCATTTTATGGATATTTAAAATTACATACAACATACATTTACATATATGTATTAATTGAAATTATACCAATTGGGATGAGTGTCCTCAAAACAAGCTCACAAAAATCCTAGTGCTAGGTACTGTTGGTCAGAAGACATCAAGAGATCCCCAAAACAATAAAGACTATTGCTGTTGCCCTTGGTGCCTCTTAGAAACTTACAATAAACTTCTATTAGAGCTTCTTGAATTTCCTATAGGGCCATGAAGCATTCACTAGATAAAACAAGCTACAAAAAGTATAGATTAGAACTACACTAAGGAATAATATTAAGAGAACTAGAGGTAGCCATAAGAATTAGAACTTGGTAGCCTGACCTCTATCATTATCAATCCCTATCATTGGCTATATTCTCTGAAGTGACTACTTATTACATGTACAACATTCACCTATCTTTTCTGTTGTTTTTTTGTTTGTTTGTTTGGTTTTGTGACACAGGGTTTCTCTGTGTAGCCCTGGCTGTCCTGGGACTCAATCTGTAGAATAGGCTGGCCTTGAACTCACAGAGATCTGCCTGCCTCTGAGTGCTGGCATTAAAGGTATGTGCCACCACCGCCCAGCTTCTGTTGGTTTTTGAGATAGGGTCTGGCTATATAGAACTTGTCTGGAATTTAAGCTCCTATCTCAGCTCCCGAGTACTGGATTTGCCGAGTTTTGACCAAACTCTTTAATTCCATCACCTCTCCTTAAAACTGTTTCAGTCCTAATGTTTCCCAAGAATGTCTGCTTAAGCTCCAAAGCTATTCATCCTTCTTGGTTTCTTTGCTCTCTAGTGGCCACAAGATCACTACCTTCTGTGTTTTCAAAATGCACTTTTTAATCCCCCATTTCTAACCACACAATTCGGTTACATACAGTTACTAAGTCTGCAATAAGATTCTCAGCTTCTTTTTACTTCTTCCCATTCGTGAACCATTTTTTTCATAACAACCTGAGTAATCATGTTTAAAAAAAAAACCCTCATGTTAAAATCCTGTATTCATGCTTTTACAGTGGCTATTTTATAAAGAAGATAAAAGATTAAGTTAACACAAAATTATGTAAGTGTAACATATATCTACAATATACACACATATATATAATACTATATGTGTCATTCTATGTATAAATGGTAGGGACTAACGATATATCTATATATTGGAGACAGGGTCTAACTATGTGGCTCTGGCTGTCCTGAACTATGTAGAATATCCAGATTATATCTTGACAGAAGATAAGTTTCTGCATTAACAAAGGGTTTAAGAATCTACTTTAGGTTAAAACAAAACCAGATCCTTTGATGTAACCATATGGTGCCCATAAACCTATTTATGCTCCTCGAGGTTCCTTAAAAGCTATTAAGTTTCTATTGGCTAATTATAAAACTGAATGTGGTGAGAAAAACTCAGACCCTTCTTAATTCCACTAATGAATCAAATGTAAAGAACATAAGGAGTCAATAGCTTAATTTATGCAAAACACACTTTATTAAGGCTAATTTTCTACTCTGTCAAAGGTTAAGAAAATGAGAGGAAATAGTTAATTTTCCAAATTCACATTTAGTCAACTATATTTTCATATACAAACTGGCAAACAGTATAAACTTGCATTGTGCAGGATTTTATCTGTAAGGGATTTATCACATAATTTCACCAAGTCGTGATATTTTAAATTTTTTTCAGTTATACTTTCATATGAATTTAATTTAAACTTTGAGGTCCATGTCTAATTTACCTATCAGTATTTATTAGGAATGTGCATAGGTGCTAGAGAAAAGATAACGAGAAGGTTTTGGATTTAAATATCTTGGTAGGTGGAGGCTGTAGTGGGAAAATTAGCATTTTAATAGGGTGACAGTACTGCCAGAGGTAAAGAAATAAAAGCATAGGAGTATATAGAAAGCACCCACCAACGGTTCCTGGAGGAAGTGATATCTAGGCGAAGACTTCCCACTTGTGTGTTTCTCATTAGTTACTAACGAGGACGAATCGGTCTCACATTTTAGTCTACTTTGACTATGTCATACTTTTCACTAACCCATGATAAAGGACGCACGCAACACATGATTACTTTTGAAACGACTGGTGGCTCTGAACGAAGGAATGTACTGCATTACTGGAGACCTGAGGTTGTACATACACCAAGGCTGGGGTGGGCAACCCGAGGCTGAGGTGACACACACACTGAATACCATTCCTCCCACCTCCCGTCGGAGGGAAGGCTGAAACTCAGCGACGTTACTTGGCTAGGTCGGCATATTGATGTGAAATTGGGTAAAGAAGGAATGGATGGTCAACATCCGATTGAGAAGCGAATGTTGAAGGGCCCAGTGCAACTTTCACTGGATGTTTATTTTAAAGCGTTGTCCACCCTAGGGTAGCGCGGTTAGGGGAGAAAGGACCACATATGCAACCCCCAAGGCACACCTAAGTGGTAAGGCAAGCAAGAAAAACTATTTATCCAACTGGAACCGTAATGCAATGAGGTGTGTGAGTGGGCATCGGGGAAGGTCACCCAGATGGCCTTGAAGCAGGTGTGGGGGACCCCGCAGGAGGGCTGTGGACGACCTCGCCCTCCCGCCACTGTTCTAGAGCCGGTGGAAGGGTCGGGAGGCCGGCCTCGGCCCGTCCCGCGGGACTTACCCAGATAGCCCCTCCTCGTGGATGTGGAACACTTCTGTCATTTACCAGTCTGTCCTGGAGTCTAGTTAAGCTATCACCGCCCCTAAGTTTCCGAATTCCCTCAAATCAAAGTTAAAGCAAAAGAAAGAAAAGGGGCAAAAAAGAGAAAAACCTCTGGCGGCCTTCCGAAGTACTAAGTTCCGGGCCGCAGTTTCGAATCCAGCGCCCTCTCCATCAGCCCCGCCCCTTCCGGGAAACGGACCGATTTCCTTGCAGACCCGCCTCTCGGTGCCCGCGCGGTTTCACTTTCCCCTCTCGCGGTCGGCGCGGCCGGCGCATGCGTAGACCTGTTGCCAAGGCGCCCGGAGATCTTCCCACCCGCCTCCCCTGCCGTCTAGAGCCGCCGCCGAGAGGCTCGTGCCTCTCCGCTTCTGCCTCCTCCTCCCGCCCGCTCAGCGCACTTCCGGTTCCCTCTAGCTCACCCGAGCGGCGCGAAAGCCCGGGAGCGCGCAGGCGCGGGCGGAGTCCGACGGCGGGGAGGGGCGGGGCGCAGGCGCGGACTGTCCGGCGGCGGGCTCCTGTCTGCGGGGCTCTCGCCTGCTTTTGCAGCGGGTGTTCCCTGCTTGGCGGGCGGGCCGTGGCCGAGGTTGGACGCCCTCAGGAGGGTGGCCTTCGCGTCGTGACAGCCGCGCCGACTAGCTTTCCCCGGGCGACCGCGACTTGTTGGAGGTAGAGTGAGGGCGCGCGCTTCCTCTCTCCGTGGCCGGGAGCCCCGTGCCTCCGCGAGCTTCCCTCCTGGAAGCTGCCGGTGCTCCGGGTCGGGCCTGGGCGTGGGCCTCGGGGACCTTCGCGCCCTCTGCGAGAACGCCGCGGGAAACTTGGCCGTGGGGGCCGGCCCGCCCACGCGCATCCCCAGGCGGCCCGGGCGTTGGCGGGCAGCCGCAGAGGTCGGGCCGGGGCTGAGGCCGGCGTCGGAGCTGGGTGCTCCACGCGCAGGCATCGTACAGGGGAGACTGGAAATGCCCCTGAAATGAATTTGCCATTAAGTCGAGTTTCCCCTTAAACGCTACTCGGATTAACCAGGCGAGAGCAAATCGTCGCGTTTGAAAGGTTCGGGTGGCATTTCTTGCCCTTCATGACTGTGGGATTGGAGGGGAATCGCGATGGGCAAGTCTAGAAAACAGGACCTGAGGGTAGAGAAAGGAGCTTAGGAGAGTAGGGCTTTGGGGTAGGACTGTTGATTCCCAGAAGGAGCAGCTATTTGACTTCCAAAGTTCGAAGACAAGTTAATGTGAGCCCTTTAAAGCCAAGCTTGTTCTGAGGTGTCTATTCAGAGAAAAGTCCATGTCCCCTGACTCTCAGATAGGCTGATGGAGTCTTTAAAAATGTATAATAGTATATGTAGTGACCAGCTCCTGGTTTTAAGGGAGGTTTGGGTGATGGGAGAGCCTGTTAGAACTTCCCATTAGACTCAGCCAGTTAGTATGTTTTTTGGTTTTTTTTTTTTTTTTTTTTTTTTTTTAATGCTTAAGAGACTGTTCATACGCTCTTTTCCTGGGAACTATAAGATGTAGTTAGTGCTGATGGTAGAGTGCTTGCCCAGCAAACAACCCTGAGGTCAGTCCCCAGCACCACATAAAACCCAGTGTGGTGGTGCAGGCCTGTAATCCTAGCGCTCAGGAGGTGGAGGCACAGAGCATCAGAAGAAGGTCCTCTCCACTACATAGCAAGTTTGAAGCCACTTAGGTTACATGAGGGCCTGTCTCAAAGAAAACCACCACCACTACCTGGCTTGGGGGTGGTGGCTCAGGCCTGTAATCTCAGCTCCCAGTAGCGCCTGAGGTGAGCTACTTAGAGGACAGTATGGGCTACTGCTTAGGGAGTTCCAGGTTAGCTCAGGCTACAGACTTCCACTCTGTCCAGTAGCAAAAATCATTGTCGGAATGGGTGCGGTAAGTTTAGAGACCACTTGTAATTGCTTAAAAACATGCTTTTGTCCACACAGAGGCAGATAATATGACTTACTGCAGAATAATACCACCACTTTACCTCTCAGTTCTAAGTCACAGGATTTCTGAGAGGTTAATTCCAGTAGAAAATGTTCAGTATTGAGCTCAACAAAAAGCTAGTATAAACAGCATGTTTGTATAAACAGTGTTAGTGTGGAACAAGTTCCCCCCCTCCCAGGTTAATTTTTCCTGAGTGTCAAGACTAGAATTTCATGTAAAACTTGACTGAATCTTGACTACAATTTTAATTGTTAGGAAAATCAATGAAGATGTAGTAGGCAGTCTAGGAGTATTATTCAGTGCTGGATTGCTACTTTAACATGTAGGGATCCTGAATCCAATCTTCAGTCAGAAAGTAGTTGAATTACTTTCAAGAAATAATAGATAACTAAAAATTTTACCATAAGAGTACATGCATTATATTTCAAGTATTTAAAAATTTATTATTATTTTGTGTGCATGAGTGTTTTGCCTGCATGGATGTCTGTACACCACGGAGCTGTTAGATACCCTAGGATTGGAGTTACAGAGACTTGTAAGCTCCCATGTGGGTGCTGGGAATCTAACCAGTTCTCTGGAAGAACAGTCAGTGCTTTTTAACTCTGAGCCATCTTTCTGACCTGTTTGACATACTTAAATGTCACAGTTGTTTATACACATAAACAAGTAAGTCCAAGTTAACAGGGTCCAGTGTGGTCTGTTATATTTGTGTGTGTGTGTCTTTAAATTTACAAGTTAAAGTAGTTATATCTTTTTCCACTCTGCATGCATTTCTTGGTCACCAAATTTACACCACTTTCTGTAATTTTCTTTCCTCCACTTCTAGCTTGATTTCTGTTTCAGAGTATATTTTACTGTCTCAGGGTCTATCCTTGGAATCTTCAAACTCAAGTGTTTGCAAGCAAAACAACTTTATTAACTATTATCCTTTCCTCTTGACAAATATGCCATCTGTTTACAATGGTAGATAGCATTAAGTGAGAAAATGAAGATTTGAAGCAAGCCCAAAGGAACATTTAGAGAAACACTTCATGGTAGAATTCTTTTTCTAGTTTTTGGAGAGGCACACAAGAGAACAGATTGTCAGTCACTGCATGTAAATAAATTGTCAGTTAAACTCATTATGCCAGTTATTTATACCAGTAGTAACTTGGACATGAGAGGTTTGACTTTTGTTTGAGAAACCTGGATTTGAATCTGTTCTGTTGGCATCTGTCTGGGTCTAGTTACTAAGTGCTACATAAGTTGAAGTTTTACATTTGAGCCTCAGTTTCCCGTGTTGTAAAATAAGGGCATGATTTATATCATAAGGAGATCAAAGGGTGTAGTTTATTCAGAGCTAAGCAGTTACTCAACAATGTTAATTCTACTCACTTGGACTTTCACCTAGTCTTTTTAACTTTGGTTTAAACCACCCCCCCATCTCTGATACTGCTCTAGCTTTAGTTGAAGATTTTATTAGAAACTTTGGCATTACTCTTAGTGTATCTCAGACTACAATATGCTTTCAAATCATATAATCTGTAGAGGACTTCCCAGTTTCTGCCGATCTTGAATTTCTTGGTGGTTGGACTTAAATGTTTTACTGTATTATCTACTTAACCAGACTTTATTTTGTAATATATTCCAAATAGTGTGCTAAATTAATTCAGTACATTAAGGTGTAATGTAGAATGAATTGTTTTGTATACGGGAAGAGTGCATTTGGTGATGTGGTAAACACAGTTCAGGGCAGCTGTCTGAATGTACCACTTCTGCCTCAGAGTAGCAGTATTATTTATGCTTATTTAAAAATAGTACTAATAATTACAGAATTAAATAAGTCTAATTCTCTTATGCTGGACACTACTGTTAATCTCTGCTTTGGCATTAATGGGAAGTATGAGTTATAATTAAAGCTCAAGAGCCAAAATCTTATAATCCTGCACTAAGTTTTTGGATCTCATTAAAATTTCGTATGTATCACTGGTTTTTCTTTTTAACTTACTTATGTTTTTTGAATGTTTTTCATTGTTCCTGCCTTGAACTTTTACTTTGTACAAGAGATGATACTATTCCTTAGTTTAGTTTTTTTTTTTTTAAACAGTTGTGGCACACAACTATAATCCCAACACCCAAGTTCCAGGACAGCCTGGGTTATATAGATAGGCCTTGTGTCAAACACACAAACAAACCAAAACAATGAAATTTTTTAAAATAGTAAGTAGTAAAATAAGCTATGTATAGTCCTGTCTGTATGCTAAAGATCTCAGAGGAACCTTTCCAGTTTTTTTTTTAACCTCTTGTGTCTTTTATTTTGTTGGTAATAATGATCTTAATATCTTTTCACCTAAATCTCACTCTCAGGATATTTGTACATTTTTTTTGAAAGTCTGTTATCTTTAAATCAGAAAGTGATTCCCATTTTAAAAAGGTAGGAGTGTCCTTCAGTGTCTCTCCGATGCAAGTTACCTTGGAAACAGCAGTCTGCAAATCCTAGGCTATATCAGCAAATAAAAAGCAGTCTCATTTCGAAGTGCTTGAGGGTAGTGTCTTTTGTGTGGTGTGGACTCTCATGTACATTGTGAACTCATCACTTTTAGCCTGGTGCACCTCTCTCACCTCAGCTTTACCTGCCAAACTGCTTTCTCATGATGAACTACTAATGTCAGTCAGGCTGTTTCTCAGTGCTTTCTGTCAAACCATCTATTACTCATTAATAAAAATAATGCCTAAAAGGCATTTAATGTTAGGTAATCAAAGAGAAATGATTTCTCTTTGTTTAGTAATTTATAAATTATTGTTAAGTAATTGATAAAGTAATAGTGGATGAGACAGAGTGTTGCTGGGAAATTATGACCTGGTGGTATTTGGGGAATTTAAATTAGCCACAAGCTGAAGCTAACATACATTGACTCTTGTTACTCAGTAATTTGGGGGGAAGGACGATGTTTGGTGTTGCATTTTGGCTTCTATAAGAGATTTGAGATAGCTAGGTGTGGCCTCACACACCTTTAATCCCAGCACTCCAGAGGCAGAGGCAGGTGGATCAATGTGAGTTTGAGGCCAGTCTGGTCTACAAACTGAGACCAAGACAGCCAGTGCTTTCTACACGGAGAAACTCTGTTTTAAAAACCAAAACCAAAAAAAAGGAGAGATTGATTTGAGATAAATATTAAATTATTTGCAGAAAAAGATGCTAATATACAGTTGTGATTAATGGTTATATTCCCTGGAAAATTACTAGTTTAGTTGTCCTTTGGATGCTAATTTTTCTTTTTAGTTTTTCGAGACAGGGTTTCTCTGTGTAGTCCTGCTGTCCTGTAACTCACTCTGTAAATCAGATTAGCCTTGAACTCAGGGATCCACCAGTCTCTATATCCCAAATGCTGGGATGCATCACCATGTTCAACTGCTTATATATCTTATCTTAAAGATACTTGATTTGAGTATGGCAAAGAGTCCAAGTCCTTTAGAAGTGTGATTTACCATGTCTCAAATTTTCTAAAAATGCTTTTGAATCACCTGAAATCTTATTAAGACTCTTATTCACATGCTCTTACATGGAGCCCGATGTAGATATCTAGTTCCCAGGGTTTGAGATACTCCTTCTGGTCTTTGAACTACATTCTGAATATCAAGTCTACAAATCATTTCATAATCCTTATGTTCCCACTGCTCTAACTTATACCAAGGGCAGTGTCTTGTTACCTTCAGTAGTTTTCAGGGATCTATGGAATTCTGCTGAAAGCACACTGGAATCTGCCACACACTACCCAACATGGAAGGAGCAGTTGTGTTTTCTTTATTTCAAAAGTTTTTCAGTTTTAATTTCTGTTACAGAAAATATTGATAGATACAAGCCAAAACTCTTGAAGTCTCTTGTATTTTTTAAGTACTTGGTTTATGACAGCCAAGATGGATTTTCTAGGGAACAGGAAAACTACTAGTGTGAGGCATTGCTGCTTTAAAATGTGTCCCTTTGGGAAATAGCTTAAAAATCAAGTTTTATCTGATTAGTATTACTTTATGTTATGAAACTTGGATGGTTGCATAATTCAGGGAGGACCTCTCTATTAATAGGAAAGAAGACAGCATTTTACCATTAAAATATTTTTCCCTTTAATGGGTTTGAAAAGAAAATATTCAGTCAGACTCTTAACAGTTTAGTTTCAGCCATGAATAACTGTGAGATAAAAATCAACTGATACATATGGTCCAGGTAATGTGTTTTATTTGTTTGTTTTTTGTCCAGACAGGGTTTCTCTGTGTAATAGCCCTGGCTGATCTGGACTCACTTTGTAGACCAGGGTGGCCTTTAACTGACAGAGATCTACTGTCATTTGCCTCCCTATTACTGGGATTAAAGACGGGTGCCATCATGCCTGGCTTTGTTCATTTCTGTTAAAGACAGTGTAAAATTACTTTCTTACCTGTCTGGAAATTAGAGGTCTCGCTCAAATCTTGAGGGACTAACAACATCAGTAGGGTTGTGTATCTCTTTGGAGGTTCTAGGGGAAATCTGTTTCCTTGTTCTAGTACTTTTTTGATTTCCTCTCCTTATAAGGTGGAATACTTTAAAAGTAAACTGGATAGACATGGTACGTAAAATTAAACGATTCTTGTGTGATTTATATTGTTTAATGTTTATTGAATAGTCCTTATATGCTATCCTTCACTTTCATTATTGCTACTATAAACATTTGTTCAGATCTGATGGCCAAAAGAAAGGAAGAAAATTTCTGCTCTCCTGAAAATGCTAAAAGACCAAGACAAGAAGACCTGGAAGATTTTGATAAAGATGGAGATGAGGATGAATGTACAATTTCTTTCACAAATGGAACCTCTAGTTTGGTAAGTATAGAATTACAAAGTAAGGTTTTCCAGATGGTTTGTTTTTCATGGTCATTTTATATGTCATATTTCATCAGAAGGAGCAGTAAATTTTAAATTAAAGAGCTGGGTAAAAATAGCTTCTGATTTTGAAGTTTGTGTTAATATAAAGATTAAAGAAAATAAGAGGACAAATAAATATCTTTAAATAAAATTGTCAAGCCTGTAGTAAGACCAGCAAAGGCAAAGAAGAAGACATAAATTGCCAGTGTCAAGAATGTGACCCTGTGAGCCCCCCCCCCCCCCCGAGATAGGGTTTCTCTGTGTAACTGCCCTGGCTGTCCTAGACTTCCTTAGTAGACCAGGTTGGCCTCAAAGTCACAGAGATCCACCTGCCTCTGCCTCCTGTGAACCTGGGATTAAAGGCATGTGCCACCATACCTGGCTGACCCTATGAGCTTTAAAAAAGTAAGGAAATAAAATTGTCCGTCACACTTCCATCTGAGACACTACTACATACTCATAGAAATGATAAAGCATGAAATAGTGATATCACCAGATGGCAAGAATGAAGAGAATTGAGTCATTTATATATTGCTGATGGGAATGTAAATTGTCATTACTGTAGAAAAGTTTGTTTTCTGTGAAAAACAATGTAAAATTGTACTAGATTTATGTTAGTACAAAACATAGTATATTTTTAGTAGCTTTATTCATATAAAGTTAAATTCAAAATGAATCCACATGTTATTTGGTGAATATCCATCCTGTGGTACATCCTTTTCATGAAATACTGCTTAGCAGTGACAAAAGGTGAGCACCTGAGAGCGGCAACAGCACACGTTTAAGCTAAGTGAGAAAAGCAGTCTTCAAAGATTATGTTTTGCATAAGTCCATTTATTTGACATTCTTGCAGTAATATTTACAGAAATAAACATTAGTGGGCAAGTGGCTGTGGTGGGTTGAAAGAGATGGATCGTGATTATGATCCCTAACAACATAGAGATTGCTTGTGAAGGGAAACATGGTGTGTCTAGACTGTCAGTGTCAGTATCTTTCCAAAGATACTATGCTTTATTAAAATTTTACCATTGGCAGAAGCCAAGTGAAGACTACATAGGGTCTCATTTCTTAATAATTGCATGTGACTGCAATTATGTTAAAGTAAAATTTTTAAAAAAATTCATTACTCATACATAGTACCTAATATTTTACTCATGCAATAATGCAAATATTTTCTTCTTTTTAATGAGGAATATGGCTAGAATTGACATGGAGTTTCTAAAGAACCCATAAAAATTGCTGATCACATTAAAATGGTTTCTAAAATTATTAGAACTGGCAAAATCTGGTTGGTTTATTCTGGTTCTTAATATGTTCAAAGTACAAGTGAGTATTACTAGCCAACTACTGATTAAACAATTTATAAACGTAATGCTGGCATCTGTTTACAATATGGGAGGTTTTTTCTGCTTTACAAATTTGGGACTCCTACTTTTTTGTTTATTTGTTCCATTTTTCAAGACAGGGTTTCTCTTTGTAGCCTTGGCTGTCCTGGAACTCACTCTGTAAACCACACTGGCCTCGAACTCAATAGATCCACCTGCCACCTGTCTCCTGAGTACTGGGAGTAAAGGTGTGCATCACCACCACCTTTAATGTAGCCTTGGAAATCCTACTTTCTTTATACATTGCTAAAAGTCACTCAGCTCTTATAAATGACTGAGACAGAAGGCCAGAAGAAAAGCATGTGTACAATGCTGTTTAAATTCTCTGTTGCGAAATTGGAATGCCATGTTAGAGAATGAATTCCATGTTCAGACCATGGCCAGAGAGTCCTCTCTCAGGAATATTGTAAATGCAATTTTGTATTGTATAGTTGTGCTCCACCTGTGCTTCTCAGATGGAGTGGAGGGTTGCTCTTTGCCTTCCACAGTGTTGAGTAACTTGTGAATGTATTTTTTGGTTGCTACACAACTGGAAGGCAGGCACACACTACCAGCATCTGTTGTGCAGAAAGGAGACTTAGGATTCTGCCGCGTGTTCTACAATGCACAGGACACATTAGGTAGCAAAAATTATTGGACCAGTAGTTGTGGTTAGTTTTGCTAGTGTTAAGAAAAAGCTTTGTGATATACTTAATAGTTCTTGTCAAGATTGTAGAGTTAGTGGTAACCTAAGGAAAATATCCATTTTATTTGATGCTGTTCATTAAAGTTACTGTTGCTCACTTGATACAACTTTTCATTGATTAAAAACTACTGGTCTTTCAGATCCTTGGGTATTAATAATGAGTATTAGAGAGATTGATTGTGTTTTCTAATTCTTTGTTGTTAATAGACTGCTGCAGAAGTTGGAATAATTGAGAGTATTCAGCTAAGAAATTTCATGTGCCATTCAATGCTTGGACCTTTTAAGTTTGGTTCTAATGTCAACTTTGTTGTTGGCAATAATGGAAGTAAGTGCCTTTGCTCTTTATATTCTACTTTGTGATGGCAGTGCATGAGATTTTTGAAATAGTTGACTATTAATGCTGATAGATATTTGAGTGTTTATGTCTATGACAGTTTGCCTGCATGCATGTTTGTGGACCCCATGGGTGCATTGCCCTCAGAGGTCAGAAGATAGCCTTGAATCCCCTGGAACTGAAGTTACAGATGGTTGTGAGTCACCATGTGGGTGTGGGAACTGAACCTGGGTCCTGTCTAAGAGCAGCAAGTGCTCTTAACCAGTACACCATCTCTTTCTTTTTGTCTTTCTGTTTTCTTAAGATAGAATCTCAGTTATGCTGTTGAGACTCACCTCAAACTATTGGGCCAAAGGAGCCTGCTCTCTCATCAGTAGAAATGCATTACAGCAACCTGGTGTAAAAAGGACATAGGGCCCAAGGGAAGTGCCTTTTAAATCCAAACATGGGAGCAACAATTCCATTGTTGTGATCAGTGAGAGTTTTATGAGGAGGATCTGTTTTTGCTTGTACTTGAATGGAACTTAAAGATTCCTTCATTTGGCAAGAACTATGCACAGGTGGTTCATTCTCAGGTGTTAGAGGATTGACGATGGATGTGGAGAATGGGGCTTACCCTTTTGTTGTTTTAGCATATGGTACATGGTGGAGCAGCACAGAATATGACATTAGAGAGTTGTATTGTATGCAGTACTGTTGAGGGTCTTAAAGGCTTGATAAAGATTTGAGAGTTTTCAGGTACCTGGGGTAGCCAGTTAAAAATTTTTGAGTGATGAGTTGAAACAGGCAAGATATTTGTGACAGACCACCTACGTCGTGGCAGTTGATGATCGACAAGCCAGGTGTCAGGGGTGACTGAGATCATGTACAGTCTACTACCCAGTGACAGTAGTAGGCAAGGAAATCAGGTATGTGTAGCTCTGCAATCCCTTTATTACTGCTATCTTTGTCATTCAGAGAAGAAGAAAGGAATTTTGGCAGGAGAGAGTGAAAAGAGAAAAGAATCATTATTACAGGAAGATTGCAAAGTACAGGAAGTAAAGAATGAATCATGGGTTCATTAAGTTGTATCTTTTTTGTTTGTTTATTATTTATTTATTTATTTTTGTTTTTTGAGACAGAGTTTCTCTGTGTAGCTTTGGATGTACTGGACTCACTTTGTAGACCACTGACTTCAAACTCACAGAGATCCACACACCTCTGCCTAGAGATTGCTGAAATTAAAGACGTGTGCCACCAACCAGCAGTTTTATCTTTATAAAAGTTTGATTTGTTTTATAAAACTTAGAATTAACTAAAGCGCTGTATCTGATAGTAAAGAAAAGAGTAAGAACTTGAAAGGCATTCCAAGTAGTAAATCAAGGTAATCAATCATTTATATTGGATGAGTTGGTGGTATGCTGTAGAAGATAACAGGCAGTTATTGATTGATTGGTGGATTATGAAATTCAGAAAATGATTGCTATATCTTTGAATTATTTGCAAAGTGGAGTTTTTGATATTATATCTTCTAGAATAAAAAGAATTACACTACAAAAAATTAAATGTAAAAGAGCTAGAAAATGAATATTCAAATTAAGGGTCAAACACTAAATGAAAATTTAAGAATTTAAAAACACTCAAAATACTAAAAACATATCTTTTTTTTCCCCTAATTTTTCTCTAATATGTTTAACAAATATATGTGCTGATTCCGAGGATGTGTCATATAGTGAAAGAGACAGCATTCCTTTCCATGTGGTGTTTCTTTATACCTGAGAGCTATTTTAAAGTTTCTTGGCCTAAAATTTATCATGAAAGGATAAACCACAATTAAATTTGAATGTAATGTCAATTTACATATGTAAATGTAGTTAGTAGCTTCCTTTAGTAGTTTGATGCACCTGTATTCCCTCTGGTCATAGTCAGGTAGTTCTTCATGTGTCACTTTTCTTGGTTTGCCACCTTAGTACTGGAAGAAAATTATAATTGAATTTGTAACATTTTACTTGAGCATGAGAAAAAAATCAGATCTTTTTGAATAAAGTTATAAAGTCAGAATTTCTCCTTATGACTTTTTCAATATGTGTTTGTTTAGGTGGGAAGAGCGCTGTGCTCACTGCTCTCATAGTTGGTCTTGGTGGAAAAGCAGTTGCTACTAATAGAGGGTCCTCTTTGAAAGGCTTTGTGAAAGCTGGACAGAAGTAAGTGCTTCCCACAGGAGGGTTTTTTTTTTTAATTAAATTTTTTTCTGTCATATATTACATCCCTACCATAGTTTCCCCTCCATCTCTCCTCCCCATATTTTCTCTCCCCTAGATTTACTCCTCCAATTCCCTGCAGAAAAGGGCAGTCCTTTCAGGTATATCAACCAAACATGGCATATCAAGTTGCAATAAGGCCAGGCACATATTAAGGCTGGATGCTCTTATTCTCTAGAACCCTGGAAAGTGGGTGTCTCCACAGGACAGGTTTCATATATTAGTCCTTTGTTCTGTCCTTGTTGCTAACTTGGCCTTCTGCTTCCTGTTTTCTTCTGAGCAAATAGCTTATATTACTTGGTACCATGCACTGCCCACTTAAATTTGTTACTTTTATAGAATAAATGGCAGCAGCAAATTTATATATTCATTTCCTTTTTGTTTCTTGAGGCAGGATTTCTCTGTTGTAGCACTGTTTGTCCTCAGATTCACTTTGTAGATCAGGCTGGCTGCAAACTTAGAGATCCACCTGCCTCTGCCTCCCAAGTGCTGGGATTAAAGGCATGCACTACTACGCCCTGCCCATTTATGTATTCTTTAAACAAATTATAAATATTATACCTTTGTGGGTTATAGCCAAAACCTGGTATCAGCAATCACACTGATATGATAAGGATAGAGCAAAGTCAGTAATGGGCCAAGGTCTACACAGA
This sequence comes from Lophiomys imhausi, assembly GCA_907164525.1. Taxonomy (NCBI): domain Eukaryota; kingdom Metazoa; phylum Chordata; class Mammalia; order Rodentia; family Muridae; genus Lophiomys; species Lophiomys imhausi. The sequence continues at coordinate 1,873,521 of CAJQZJ010033226.1, read as the reverse complement.
ATTTTTCTTTTTCTTTAGGTTCCCCCCCCGCCCCCCCCGGGTTTCTCTGTATCTCTGGCTGTCCTGGACTCACTAGACCAGGCTGGCCTTGAACTCACAGAGATCTGTCTGCTTCTGCATCCTGAGTGCTGGGCTTAAAGGTGTGCGCCACTACTCCTGGCTACTTTAACTTTCTGAATTCCAGAAAAGTACCCTGTTCTCTGGTTCTGTTTCTCTTACTCAGTGAATGTGATTTTAGGACCACAGTCACAAATCTACTGTCTGGACCCTTGATGAGGAGTCATAGGATTGCCTTACAGTTCATTTGTTTGTTTGTTTTTGAGGCAAGATACCATGTAGTATAGGCTGTCTTTTAATTTATTATGTAGCCAAGGCTGGTTTTGAATTTCTTATCCTTTAATTGTTGGCATGTTCTATCATGTCTGACTACAGCCACATTTCTGTCAGATATGACTTTCATATAACTCTGTATCAGTTGTTAATTTTATATCATTATGGTTGGTACCTTTTGCCTGTAACAGTCCTCTTTCTGGGGAGTCAATTGGTGGTGTCCTCCCTCCCTCTTCCTGCTCCTTCCTTTGCCTTTCCTTCTGTTAGATAAGGACTATGCCACTGAGCAGCACCCCAGTTCCTCATTTTTGATACTAACCATGATACCTCTAGAGGGATCTTAGTTTTTAATAATAATGCCCAAGTTTTGTTACATTCTCTTACAGTATGTTGATTTTATCTAATGGAAACTTATTAATTATTAGTATTCATATAAGTAATGCCAGTATATGACAACATGATGCAGATTTCTTTCTGTTTGGTGTTCTACCCATTTTTCTTTTTATAAATAATAGGGTAGGAATACATCACAAATGAATGCCAGCTTCTTACATACTGCTGAAGAACTTAGGAATCTTTTTTTGTTTTGTTTTGGTTTTTTGGCTTTTTGAGACAGGGTTTCTCTGTGTAGCCCTGGCTGTCCTGGACTCGCTTTGTAGACCAGGCTGGCCTTGAACTTGCAGAGATCCACCTGCCTCTGCCTCCCGAATGCTGGGATTAAAGGCGTGTGCCACCACGTCCAGCTATTACAGACAGCTGTGAACTGCCATGTGGGTGCTGGGATTTGAACCTGAGTCCTTTGGAAGAACAGCCAGTGCTTTTAACCACTGAGCCATCTCTCCAGCCCCAGAATTTAGGAATCTTAACCTCAATCCAGGATTCCAGTTGATACAAGAGAAGAAAAGATACACAGAAGATCATTTCTCATGCATGTCTTGGAAGGGAATTAATTGAGGATAGTTTTCTAGTGTATTTTTTATCTTTACTTATCTTACTTGAATTCTGTCCCAACAAATATTTCTCTTGGCTTTCTTCTCTAAACATACTTTCTTTTATTTTTGGTTTTGAGACAATGTTTCTCTGTGTATACCTGGCTGTCCTGGACTCACTTTGTAGACTAGCCTTTGAACTCACAGAGATCCACCTGCCTCTGCCTCCCTACTCCTGGGATTAAAGGCCTGTGCCACCACGCTTGGCAGTTGCAGACAGCTGTGAACTGCCTTGTGGGTGCTGGGATTTGAACCCCAGTCCTTTGGAAGAACAACCAGTGCTCTTAACCGCTGAGGCATCTTTCCAGCTCTAAGCATACTTTCTTTAGGACAGCCTCAGGATTAGGCCAGATTGATTGGCCAGGCTCCTAGCAACATGGGGCAAGTGTATAGATTTCAGATGTAGACATATGGTAAGATAGACCTGAAATCCTCAGGAATATGGCTCATTCTGCAAAAATAAGAGTAATTAAAAAGCAGAGACAGACTTTTCTTAGTTGGATCATTTGCAGTGGAAAGACCCACCTTAAATCTGCATCATATGAGGCCAGAAGACTGACCTAAATCTGACCCATACCTTCTGTGGATCCACATAAAAGGATACGGAAGAGGGAAACTTTTGCTCTTTGCCTGCTGGCCTCACTCTCTCTGGCAAGTTCATGTATTGAAGGCATACCTTAAAACTATTTGTTAATAACCTTCCAACCCACCAACCCGAAGCACAGGAGAAAGTCTACTTCTCAGGTCCTTGTCCTTGGGGCAACTGTCAGCGGTCCATCCAAATCAGCCAATGCCAAAGGGGAACACAGCAATCAGCAGTAGCTCACTGGTTACCCAGCTCTGGTATCGTGATGGCATCTGCCGAATTCCAGCTTGCGTCTATGGCCTCTTCAGCCCGTCTGATTTTTCCAAACCTGATTTTTCCCAACCTACTCCGGGCAGGTCCTGCACCTCAGCCTCTACTGCCAGCTTGAGCTTGCTGAATCTCCTTAGGGCAGGTGCTGCCCCGGGGCCTCGCCTGCCCTCCTGAGCTTGATCCCACGAGGCAGGTGCGGCACACTCACTTGGGGCCACAGTCTCTTCTGTCCATTGAGTTTGTTGAACCTTCATGAGGCATGTACAAGCCTTCGCCTGGGATCCACTCAACCTAGGCCACATGTCTGGGCAGCTACAACCTTTGTCTAGTGTCTTTTGAAATGAAGCAGTGATGAGCAGTGACTCAGAGCAATGCCAAGAAAAAAAGCCCCCTTGAGTTTCTGGGCCTTCCTTTTTATATGCTAATTATGCACGGGATGTTTTCTCTTTGGCCAACCTTATGCCCTCCTCCCGAGGTATTTCCTGTGCACTCCCAGGTGTTCCCCACAGGTGCCAGTCATTAGGCTGATTTGTATGCCCCTTTTAAGAGTCTGTTTTTCATCCATAGATCAAGCACTCCCACAACCTTTACATATTCCTTAAACACAACTGTGTTTCCAAAGAAATCCAAACTTCCACCACAATGTATCCTGCTGAGGCACTCCTTCACTGGCATTAGAACCTACTTGTTCAGGATTCCAACATAAACTGAGACTGAAGAACAACTGAGACATCCAGCCTCATGGACTGATCAACTACTGGATTCTTGGCCTTTGTGTTATGAGACAGACATTTTTGGACTAGCCAGAACACAGCCTATAAGCCATTATAATAAACTCCATATACATAAAAAAAAAAGCAGAGACAGATTTATGGATGCCAAATGCTTTAGAGGGAGAGGAGAGAAAAGAAGAACTTTTAATATGTTTTTGTTTGTTTTTTTAGAATGGGTCACACTATTTGGCGCTGGCTGGCTGGAACTTGCAATGTAGACCAGGCAGGCCTCAGACTGAGTTGGAGTGCTGCTGGGATTAAAGGCACATGCCACCAGTTCTGGCTAGCAACACATTTTAGAAGCTCTTCTTTTAGCTCTATTTAGAGAAAGGTTAGTAAAGCTACATGTGGTTCATACCTATAATCTTGGCACTGGAGAGGCAGAAGCATGATGTTTGGTGCATTTCCAAGCCAGCCTGGACTGCTGGTAATTCCAGGCCAACCAGAGCAGTGTAGTAAGACTTGGTCTCAAAGGAAATCAACTGTTATTACTTCTGCTTTGCTGCTTTAAGATATCTATGTGTTCCCTCTCAAGGCAGTTGTCTTTCAGAGTCAGTTGTGTACACTAGTAATTTTAAACTGTAGTCAAGTCATGTCTCAGTATTTTATGCTTGGATCCTAGTACTTTCCAAATTGGACAGAGGGGTTAAAGTATTTAACAAGACATAAGACATCTCATGGTACACTTAAATGAAGCCATTTTGTTTTATTTTATTTATTGTTTTTTTATGTTTTCTTTATCTTATTCAAGTTACATCTCGATCACAGCCCCTTCCCTGCACTCCTCCTGGTCCTATCCTCCCAACTTCTACCCCCTCTTCTTCCTATCCTTCTTGGGTTAGGGGGGGGCCCCAACATATCAGCCTCCCTCAGTTTTTCAGTCACATGAAGGCTAAGAAGAGCTTCCTTTTGCTCTGGGGCCCAACATGGCAGCTCAGCTAGGGTAAAGTGTCCCACTAACAAGTAATACAGTCTACGACAGAGACCGGCCCACTTACTTGCTAAGGAATCTATACGAAGACCAAGTTGCCTATCAGTTAAATATTTGTATAGGGAGGCCCAGGTCTAGTCTAAGCTTTTTTCTTCTTTTGTTTAGTGTTTCAGTCTCTGTAAGCCTCGAGGGGCCTAGGTTGGTTGGTTCTGTTGATCTTCATGTGTTGATCTTGACCCCTTACCAATCTATCTCTTCCTTCTCCCTCTCTTATACAGGACTCCCAGAGTTTCACCTAATGTCTGACTGTGTGTCTCAGCATCTGTTTTAATCTGCTGCTGGGTGGAATTTCTCATAGAATAGTTATGCTGGGTTCCTGTTCCTTTGGGTCTGTGGGTTGTAGGATAGTTATCCTGTATTACATGACTAAAATCCAGTTATAAGTGAATACATGCCTTGTGTATCATTCTGGGTCTGGGTTAGCTCACTCAGGATGAGCTTTTCTGCTTCCATCCATTTGGTTGCAAAATGCATGATTTCCTTGTTTCTGATAGCTGAGTAGTATTCTATTGTGTAGATGTACCACAGTTTTTTGTTTTTTAATCCATTCTTTGACTGAAGGGCATCTGGATTGTTTCCAATTTCTAGTTATTACAAATAAAGCTGCTATGAACATAGTTGAGCTGATTTTTTTTTTTTTAGGTTTTTCGAGACAGGGTTTCTCTGTGTAACAGCCCTGGCTGTCCTGGACTCGCTCTGTAGACCAGGCTGGCCTTGAACTCACAGAGATCCCCCTTCTTCTGTCTCTCAAGTACTGGGATTAAAGGCGTGCACCACTGTGCCCAGCTGAGCTGATATTTTTTGGTGAAGAATCTTTTAGATATATGCCCAGGAGTGGTATGGCTGGGTCTTGAGGTAGAACTATTCCCAGTTTTCTAGATATCACCAATATTTATTTTACTTTTTTTTTTTTTTTTTTAGGTTTTTTCGAGAAAGGGTTTCTCTGTGTATCCTTGACTGTCCTGGACTCACTTTGTAGACCAGACTGGCCTTGAACTCACAGAGATTCTCCTGTCTCTGCCTTCCGTGTGCTGGGATTAAAGGTGTGCGCCATCAGGCCCAGCTATTTTACTTATTTATTTTTTGGTTTTTCGAGGCAGCGTTTCTCTGTGTAACAGCCTTGTCTGTCCTGGTCTCGCTTTGAAGATAGGCTGGCCTCGAATTCAGAGATCTACCTGCCTCTGCCTCCCAAGTGTTAGGATTAAAGGTGTATACCACCACACCTGGCAAGTCACTTTATTTTTAATTAAATGAAAAATAAAAATATTGGAGCTCTGCTTAGGGTTTTGTATTTTCACTAATAAAACTTAATTTTTTAATAGTTTCAACTTTTCCTTTCTTTTGTAATGGTGGATAAGTGAATTAAAAATGTAGTTGATACTGAAAATCTAAAAACATAGTACATTTATGAATTTTTATTGAACCTTTATTACAGTGGTTCTCAACCTGTGGGTCATGACTCCTCTGGGGATTAAATGACCCTTTCACATGGTGAGCCTAACCACCATTGGAAAACATTTATATTACGATTCATAACAGGAGCAAAATAATGTAGTTGTGAAGTAGCAACAGAAAATACCACAACATGAGGAACAGTATTAAAGGGTCACAGCATTAGGAAGATTGAAAAGTAGTGCTTTATTATGAAAGTTTTTGTGTTTTAACTGGTAGACCAGTACCTGAGAGTGGATAACTAAGTATAACAAAATGAAATAGTTGGGGCTGTTAATTTAAAAGTATTAAATGTTATTTCAGACATAATTTTCTTTTTTTCTGGCTGTGTATGTGTGTGTGTGTATGTTATCTTCCTTCTTTAGGTCTCTTCTCCCACCTCCCCAGTCCGTTTACTTGGTTGATTCTTCCTTTCTGTGTGTTATCTTCCTTCCCTGTTTCTTTGTGATAATTGAATATGTGGCTTTCATCTGTCAGGTTTGTGTTTGGTTTCCTATTCTTCATCTTAGTCTTGTCCACTCTGAGTTCATGCGTGCAGATGTTTACCAATATTTTAGTTGGGTATGTGTGTGGGGAAAGGAAGTCAGTTTTGTCTTTGTCTCTCTGACTCAGTCAGTGACTGGAGACATGTGGCTTTTTTCTGTCAGTTGGTTAGGTCCATTTCCCTAAAGCTTTTGTTGTATGCCCCTGCTTTTTTCTTCAAACTTCATTTTACCAGTATGCAGCATACTGGTTTCTCTGCTGAGACCTCAAAACTAACTGGCGAACCATCCTTTCTTGACCTGGTAATGTTGAAATTTGAATTAGTAAAATTTTATTTTGAAGTCATTTTAAATTTGCAGAAGTGTTGCAAAGATAGAATAGTGTTTCTTCTTTTCACCCAGCTTCCCTAATACTGATTAAGGGTCACCAAGATGTCCCTAACCAAGCTGTGTAATTCACATTCATGTATATACTTTCTTTTTTCTTTTTCTTTTTATTTTTTATTTTGCAAATTTCACATTATATACCCTTCTCCCACTATCTCCTACCTCCCTTCAGGTCCACAGTTCACCCTTGCATACTCTCCCAATAGGAAAAAAAAAATCTCATTGTGGATGCCGTAGAGTGTCTCAATGTGTCCCACAATATTTCCTTTTGTCCGTACTTTTTTGCTTGTAAATGTTCATTGTAATGATTCCTTGGTATAGTTTGAGGCTTCTGGCGTCTGCTACTTTTTCAATACTGGAACTCACTAGGACTCCTCTCAGATATCCTGTTGTTGCCCAGTGTCATGGAGATCCTGTAGTTTTGGGTCTATGGAACCAGCCTCTTCATGTACTCCAGCAGTTCATCCATGGGGCAGATGTTGGGGTGGGCCAATTCAGAGCCCTGGTTCTGGGCCTGCAACCCCCACCCACATCCAGGGCCATTTCTTTTGTCCTACGCAGGTAAGGTACAGGGTCTGTTCTCCCAAATACTGTAGCAGGTAAGGCCAGCTCTCCTGATTGCATGACCCCATCAAGGCCAACTCTTCGCCTGCTACTTGTGGTGAAAGCAGAAGAGTGGAGGGGATCTCTCCCTTGCCAACACCACCACAAAGCAGACAAAAAAGGGGCTGACTCTCCCACACTCACTCTCTTGGAGCCAACTCACCACAACCCCTACATCCAGGTCCAGCTGTACTCTGCTGCCCAGGTGAGGTGCAGGGACTGCTCTCCTGAGTGCTGCAGCATGTGAGGGGCAGGGACAGCTTTCCTGCTCTTGTGACCCCATTAAGGCCAGACCTCCTGTCAACTGCTGTAGTGAAAGCAAAAAGGAGGGGAAGGAAGCTCTCCTTTACCAACACCACTGAGAAGTAGACAAAAGGCAGGGCTGGATCTCCCACCCTCGCCTCCTTGGCCCAGCTCACTCACAACTCCCACATCTAGGACCAGCTCTCCTGCTTCCATGATCCCGGCACCAGGCCTCCCACCTGCTATGGGTGATGAGGAGTAAGGGAGAGGAGCATATCTCCCTCGTCCATGCCGCCACAGGGAGGCGAGTGGTAAGGCCAGCTCTCCCAAGCTCACATCCTTAGGTCCAGGTCACTACAACTCCTGAAATGTGTAGGGCCTGATCTCCCGAGCATTGCAGCTGGTTAGGGGCAGAGTCAGCTCTCCTGCTGTCATGCCTCAAGGGCCAGTTCTCCCATGTTGCCCAGGTGTGGGGTGGGCCAGCTCTGCACAGTCTTCAGATATCATCCTGTACCTGGGTGGCAGCCCAGACCAGGACTCTCCACTTGGCTTTTGGTGGTAACAGACCCTTGCTGTTACAGGTCCATTGTCCCAGATATGCCCCCCAGATATTGACAACAGAGACCAGGACCCCACCATGGTCATAGGTGGCATCACCAACTACTTACATCAGGTTATTCCTCACTACCCTCAAGGCTCAAATTCTGCCTCTCTTCATTGTGCTCACATCCTTCTGTTTCTTTTTCTTTTCCATTTCTCTACCACCTCTTCCTCATAGTTGTGCCTGGGGTCTCTGAGTGTCTGGGCTAGTCTCAGGAGTAGTCTTAGGAGTGCTTTGCCCAGCTTGTGCATTGTGTGTTATGGCATCCTGGCAGGGGTCATCTTCAATATGGTCTGACCCTCAGGCCAGCGTACCACCAGACTGGTGTTCATCTCAGGCTAACTCCTTGTGTGGGCCCTATGGTAGCAGTCCAGTGGGTGTGTTGGGCTTCCTTGCCCAGCTCTCCCCAGTTACCATCTGCCTGGAGTCTGTGGTACCAGGCAAGTTCTTCTAGCCTCTGGTTTGCTTCCTGTCCTGGGAACCTATCTGGTGCTTGCCTGGTGCTGAACTGGTAGTCATCATAGGCTAGCTCCTTCTCTAATGCCCCCTGATGCCAAACTGGTGGTGGTCTCAGGCTTGCTTTTTGCAGGGAAATGAACAGTATGTCAGAACACTGAATGTACACATAGCCTCTCTCCACCTACAGATGCATACGTGATACTGTAGGCACATATGAAATGAATGTATATACTTCTTAGATGTGTATAACATTATTCTCCTGAACTTGAGCTTTAAAAGAGAACCTGATTGGTCCTTGCATACTTTTATATATCAATTAAGCCCAAGCTTTGGAGATGTGGATATAGACTGATAAGTGACTAAGTCCATCTCGCCAAAAGGGGGATGGTACAGGAAATGCTAATGTGTATCTTCTGTCACATCTGTAGTATACAGTGAAGCTCATCTTGAATATTTTTCCTCCATTTTCTGTAAAAAAAAAAGAGTTTATTGACAAATGCATAAGAAGTTTGTCAACCATTTCATTTAATTGCTAATTAAAGTAATTTTGTATGAGAAGGCATTAGTGTTTTATCAGATGGTCACATGAATACTGCCTGCTTTTATGTGTCAGACAATTATAAATATTAGTGTCCTTTATCAGCATACTTTTCTACCAAATCTTATTTTAATGGAAGCTGAAGTAGGCAAATAAAATGGATTTTAATGTATATCTTCTTGTTTGTTTGACACAGGGTTCCTCTTTCATAGCCTTGGCTGTCTTGGAACTATGACCAAGCTGGCCTTGAACACACAGACCAAGCTGGCCTTGAACACACAGAGATCCATCTACCTCTGCCTCCCAAGTGCTAGGATTATTGGTGTGCACCACCACTGCCTGACTAATGTATATATTTTTTGTGTATACACACACACACACACATACACGTCTTAGTTATTCTAATGCTGCTGTAGAAGAATAGAACGTCCTGATCAAAACAGTTTATAAAAGAGTGCATTTAATTGGTTTATGGTTCAGAGAATTAGATTCCATAATGGGGCAAAGGCATGGTGGCAGCAAGATCTACGAGCTCAAATCTTGGCCTGCAGATAGGAAGCAGAGCACCGGGATTCATACAAATTGTTTTAAGACCTCAGTGCCTTCCCTTAGTGACCTACTTCCTCCAGCAAAGCCATACTGTCTAATTCTTCACAAATAGTTCTTCCACCTGGGGACCAGCTATTTAAACATGAGCTGTGGGGGCCAATCTCATTATCAGATTCTACTCTCTGACCCCTATAGGCTCATAGTCTTATCAGTGCAAAACACATTTAGTTGAACTTGCTGATAAGGAGCAAACCAGGAAGCAGCACCCCCATCATGGCCTCTGTCAGCTCCTGCCTCTAAGTTCCTGTCCTGTTTGAGTTCTTGCCCTGATTTCTTCAGTGAAGGACTACAATGTGGAAGTGCTCATCATAACTTGCTAGGCCTGTTTTCTTATACAACACATGGCTACCAGCCCAAGGATGGCACCACCCACAATTTCCTGAGCCATCCCCTATCAATCATTAATTAAGAAAATCCCCTACAGCTTTATAGTAGGAAGGTTTCAGAGGGAGTATTAATAACAGCCTTTATAGCAAGCAAGTTCCAGGCCAGCCAAGAGTTACATGATGTAGACCTTGAGACGCAGATGAGGGGGAAAATCTGTCTTGTCAGTATGACCTTTGATTATATAATTCACAGTTGTCAGGCAGTCTGGCAATTATATATCAAATGTAACTTTAAATAATCAAAACTTCCCTTTGTAGTTTTGCGAGACAGGCTTTTTCTATGTAGCCCTGGTTGTCCTGGAACTCTCTCTGTAGACCAGGATAGCCTTGAATTCACAGAGGTGCCTGTCTCTGCATCCTGAGTGCTGGGATTAAAGACTGCCACCACCAGCCCTGCTGAAATAACTAAAACTTTTAGTGTTTTCTACAAATACAATTTTGCTTTTATGCAAATAATGGTCAATTTTTTATGACACTTCTTTATTTTTCTGTCAGAGTGTTTAACATTTATGTGATAGACTACAGTGTGGAAGTGGTCATCATAACTTGCTAGGCCTGCTTTCTTGTAGAACCCATGGCTACCAGCCCAAGGATGGCACCACTCACAATTTCCTGACCCTTAGCTAGTCTCTGGAAGCTAGGTGAATTACTTAGGGAATTTCAAGTTTGCAGTAATCTAATGTAACTGTATTGTACCATCATGTAACTCCAGTTAACCTCATTGTTTCAGCTCAGCAGATATCTCAATAACATTAAGGAACAGAGGAGATGATGCCTTTAGGGCAAGTGTGTATGGCGATTCCATAGTTGTGCAGCAACACATTAGCGTGGATGGAAGCCGATCTTACAAACTAAAAAGTGAAAAAGGTTTGTTGGCTTTCTTATTTCTTATGAAATGTTAGTAAGTAATTGAAAGGGTTCTTGTGATTGTCCCTACAGTATCCTCCTAGTCTCCTGGAACTTTGTTGTGTAACCTGCTTAGTTGTACAAA
>CAJQZJ010033226.1:1770682-1855037 GCA_907164525.1 Lophiomys imhausi | reverse complement strand
TCAGGTCAATGAAATTGAAAAACAATTGAATGCTATTCGAGATAATATCAAAATTGGAGAAGAACGTGCTGCCAAACTTGACAGGAAAATGGAAGAACAGCAGGTACTTAGAGACTCTTATAAAGATGTAGTCAGTTGAGCTGGAGAGATGGCTCAGCGGTTAAGAGCAGTCCCTGCTCTTCCAGAGGTCCTGAGTTCAATTCCCAGCACCCACATGGTGGCTCATAACCATCTATACTGAGATCTGGTGCCATCTTCTGTCATACACGCAAATAGAGCACTCAAATAAATAAGTAAATCTTTTTTAAAAAAGAAAGATTGTTGGGACTAGTTAGGACCTACAAACCACCTATGAACTGTCTGTATTCAAATCTGTTAAACTTGGACCAACTTATCCTTTTCCAAAGACTGCACAGCAACTGTAATTGTCATTTGAAACAGAACTGTATTTGGCGGTAATAATCTTATCTGAGGCTTGGGCAACTAATTTCTCAAGCTTGTGGGCAATGGGACCTTGTTAAGGAGTCAAAACAGAACACTTGAGAAATAGGGAGGTACTGAAATAATTGTCAAATTGAGTAGCATTAAAGTATTAGTAAAATGAAGAAATTAGAAGTAAAAATAGCACCCAGAGGAACTTTAAAGGAACTGTAATTCATGATCCAGAGTCTAGATTTCCTGTCAGATAGTTCCTGTTGGTAGAGTTTGTATTAGATAACTTGTTAGGTTTGTTCAGGTGGACTTTAACCTGAGATTTAAAATCTCATTAGAAAATATTGTATTTAATTTTTTTTTAAATCATAAGATCCTCCACGTGGATGTAAAAGTTGATAGAGTGGCAAATGCCGATCTTGGGGGGGGTTCTAGTAGACATTTTTTTTTTCCTCTATTCAGCTGGTCATGTCTTTGCATTCTAATGTGAAGAGCTTTCCTGAGGTATAGAGTTCATACACCATGCCATTAACTTGTTTAAAAGTGTAGTTTAGTGGATTATAGTATATACTATATATATGTATATAATATATATAGTATATACACACACAGGGTGTGCAGCTGCTACATAGAGCTTCCTGCACTGTCATGCTCAAAGTGGAACTTGTAGCTTTAATCTTTTTTTTATATATATATATATGTACTTTATTTTTTTTTTCTTCAAGTTACATCTCAGTCACAAACCCTTCCCTATTCCCCCTTCCTGTCCCACCCTTCCACCCTCTTCCCCCCCAACAGCTTCCCTTTTCAATCCAACAAATGGTTCTTTCTCTTATAACAGTAAATTCTATACAAAACAGCAGAATTAAATATGCCACATTTATGAGAGTTAAATGGCCCAGTATACTTTCCCAATGTCCAGTTCATACATATTTGGCCCCTAACTTTAACCTTCTACCTTCTAACCATCTCCATGAGTTTAAAGTTCTATAACTGACTTAGCTTTCATACTAACTTGCATCACTATTATAACCATCTTCTTAGATCTAGAACGCCCTCTTGATTCCTAAACAACTCAAAATTTAGCTATGAGACTCAAGCTGTCTATTCTTCAACCACCTCAGAGAGCTCAGAAGGATAAATATATCTGATTGTATAGGAAGTGCAGGGCCTGCAGCTTCCAATACTAAGAAATGACAAACCAGTGACTACCTGGACAGTTCCCAGTTTCTCTCCATACATTCATCATCAGTCTTCAGCCTGTAGCTTTAATCTTTATAGGTAGAGCTTATTAAAACTTTGACTCCAAACCCCTTATCACCTGATATTAAATCATAAAGAAATTTAAAATAATTCTTTGGTGAACATATAATTTTCCCTTAAACACTAATGCAGCTTTGTATAGTAATAAGATGAGTACATGCTTGTTTTTACATAAAGAATTAAATTTTGCCCCAATATTTGATACTGTGGGACATACAGCATCTTTAATGTTTTTTTCCGAGTCGATTGATATCTTGATTTTATAATCAGTGCTGATAATGTTACTTTTAATATAAATATGCAGTACAAAGTAGCAGAAGACTCATTTCAGAAATTGTTGGAATTCTGTTCTAATCTCAAGGAGGAATTTTTTAAGTCATTGTTTTGGTGGTTTGTTGTTTTTATGAAACTGGAGTCAGAAAGTCAGAGCAATTTTTAGAAGCAAACATCTTAACACAATAATAATCCAGATACAGTAATTTGATACAAGCTAAGGAATGATTTTAGGAAAATATTAAAAGCCTTTTTTCTCCATAATTAAACCATTATGTTTTTATAAGAACAGAAAACTTTATATATACAATAAAAATCCTGCAGTTCTTAACATGAAACTCTCAAACTGAGCTGATGTGTGTTATAGGCAGGATTGTTGGTATTGGGTGATGTAATGGTGTGTATAGTGCAAACTGTATATATTGTGTGTTTAGAACAAAGCCTGCAGAGAAGTTGCATGATACATTTCATTTACATGATATCACATGGGTTAGAATTCAGTTTAAGAAGCAATGCTTGCAGGGAGTGGTGGTACACACTTTTAATCCCAGCACTTGGGAGGCAGAGGCAGTTGGATCTCTGTGAGTTCAAGGCCAGCCTGGTCTACAAAGTGAGTCCAGGACAGCCATGACTTGTTACACAGAGAAACTCTGTCTTGAAAAATCTAAAAAAAGAAGCAATGCTTTATAAGGTGGCCAGTCCTCATTCTACTTTGTGTGTCAGTGTGAATTACTTGTCTCCTTTAAGGAATTTCTGCTCCCTGCCATGGTTGTGGTATAGGATACAATCTTACCCCTTACTGCTGCTTGTCTTCAAGATCCCATATGTCTTGACTTTTAAGGGTTCTCATGTTAATCCATCTATGAAAAATAGTAACAATGAATAGCACATGTGCTTTGCAATCTCTGGGCTGCGTTTCTCACTCCCTCTTCAGGTAGTGAATGGAAATTCAATCCTTTCCACCAGTCTTACCTTAAATTTTGTTTCTGACATAATAGTCTGAAATTTTCTCCAAATACATTTATTCTCTTGGCTTTTCTTCTCAGCTTGTTGTCGAAGTCCTTAAGTACTTCCTTCAGAGGTATTTTCTAGTTGAAAAATGAAGCCCAATTTGAGTGATAGTTGCTCACTTTGTTTTCAAAAGTTAGTACTTGTGAAGAAAGCTGTAAGGCTTTCTTCTGTCAAAGCATTTGGTATTTCTGTAATAAATTATAAACTTTTGAAGGGTAAGGGCTATCTTACAGCGATAATTACATCCTTCCTACCATCATCTTTGTAATTCTCATATTTATTTATATCAGTATTTTGCCTGCCTGTGTGTCTGTGAACCACATGTGTGGCTGGTACTCATGGAGGCCAAAAGTAGTTGGATCCCCTTGAACTGAAGTTACAGATGGTTTTGAACTACCATGTGGCTGCTGGGAAGTGAGCCTTGACCCTCTATAAGAATAGTTAAGTGTTAACTGCTGAATCATCTGTCCAGCCTAGGTTTTTTTTTTTTTTTAATGCAGAGCTTTTGATACAATTTTGTTATTGTTTGTAGACTGTCCTTTGAATAGAAGATTTCTGAAGAAATAATGTATCATGCAAACTTTAAATAAATTTTTTGTTAACTTGAAAACCATTCTTAAACAGGTGGTGGTGGCATATGTCTTTAATTTCAGCAATTGGGAGGCAGAGCCAGGAAGATCTCTGAGTTCAAGGCCTGGCTGGTCTTCAGAATAAGTTCCAAGACAGCCAAGGCTACACAGAGAAACCCTGTGTTGAAAAACAAACAAAACAACAAAAGAAAACGATTTTTTAACATATCATCCTTAGATGCTTACCTTATATATTTTTCCTGCCCTCCTCCTGTCTTTTCATTCTTCCAACACCAAGTCTTAAGATACACCTCCAAATTTATATTCCTCTTGTTTTAGGCTCCCCAGTGTGAATTGCAGGCATGAGCTGCCAGAACCAGGTGTCCTGTTGTTGTGCCCTCATCTCCCATCCCAGAGCTGAGAGTGTGACAAATAGCACATTGCCCGCAAAGGGTGACCTATGTTAGATTTTTTTATAGAGGAGATTTGTTAGCTTTTCATCTAAATAATACCTCCTCTCCCTCTTTTATCCACCCTTACTGTCATTGTCTTATCTTGGTCTCTTAAGACTTTTTACTTGTTTTGATTTATTCAAGCCTTTCTTGTAATTTTGCCTTCCAAAAACTTCCAGGATGATCAGATATCAATATGCAATTTGGAAATTATCTTATTTATGTAGTTTAGAGACTTGAGTTATGAGCTATTCATTATTGAATATAAGGTTTTTCTACCCTTCATCTCATTTTACATCATTATGTTCTCAGTTGAAAACTTTGCACATGCTCTAGTGTCTTTGGCTAAAATTTTTCCCTCAGCATCTGTCCAGATTAAATATACTTTAATTAATTACTCTCTGTGCTGTTGGCACAAATGCTGCTTTTCTGACTTTTCTTGGCATACTTATAGTTTGTTTTCTATGCTTTCATAATTATAAGTAGATATTCTCTACTTAGTATCTAGTTTCTATGTATTCTCTGTTAAATTGTGTCTTTCTTAAATTGTTTCATTTAAAGGCATCATTTCTTTGTATACTCAGGATAACATCTGAGGATAACTAACCATATGTGGGTCAGCAGTGATTGGCAGTGGGTGCCCTTCCTGTTGAACCACCTCAGCCCTTACCTGATATCTTGAGTAAAATTAAGTTTATTGGAATGCGAATGGTTCATAATTTTTATCTTTTTCTCTTTAGTGAAGGAAAATATGTACAGTAATGTTTTTTTTTCCTTAAAGGTTAGACTTAATGATGCAGAAAAAAAGTACAAAGATATTCAAGATAAACTAGAAAAAATTAGTGAAGAAACAAATGCACGAGCACCAGAGTGTATGGCGTTGAAAACAGATGTCATCGCAAGGACAAGAGCCTTTAATGATGCTGAGGTGTGAGGAATCTTCTAATTTAAAATATAAAAACCTACTAAACACGATAACTGTGATGTTAGCTTTTTCTTGTCTGTTAATTATTTTTTAAGTAGTGTCTTTCTATCTGGATCAAAATATATTTCATTCACTCATTTAAAAACATGGTTTCAAATGGTCATTGGTTTGCTTTAATTGAATGTGTATTTCTACATGTTACTAAAATATGTTTAATTTTCTTGGTTAGGTTTTGTATAACCGTTCCCTAAATGAATATAAAGCATTAAAGAAAGATGGCGAACAGCTTTGCAAAAGAATTGAAGAGCTGAAGAAAAGGTAGTGCAGTACCATAGTTTCCACAGTCACCACCCTGTGTAGTAATTAGGCCCTGTGGAGTTGTGCATCTTCTGTGTTGCTGTTAAAGTTTCTTACAGTGGCTTATGCTTTTTAAATGTTAAGTTTTTGTTTAACTTTTTGGTTTTTTTACTTTTGTTTTATTACTTTCCTTAGTACTGATCAGTCTTTGGAACCAGAGCGCTTGGAGAGGCAAAAAAGGATCTGTTGGTTAAAAGAGAAAGTAAAGGCCTTACAGGATCAGGAAAATACAGTAAATCAAGAGGTTGAACAGTTTGAGCAAGCTATAGAAAAGGAGAAGCAAGAACATATCCGAATTAAGTAAGTCCACACCTTCTGCTTACTTAAATATTATGTAGTTCTGCTGTTAATATGAGGAGAAAGAGCTTTTCTTGTGATAGCAGTAAAGATCCTTTGGACCTAATTTGTCTTGAGTCAGGGTCTCTATTTAATTCTGACTGTCCTGGAAAGCTCAGTGTTTACCAGGTTGGTCTCCAACTCAGAGATCCACCTGCCTCCCAAGTGCTGAGATTAAAGGCCTGTGCCGCCATACCTGAACTGATAAAGATGTATTAAAATTATTTTTCTGGGCTGGAGAGATGGCTCAGCCGTTAAAGGCTAGGCTCACAACCAAATATATAAAATTATTTTTCTAAGAGTTTTCTTGTACATTTTGACAATCTGTGGGATTGCTATTACTGTTCTATCACTTTTAATGTGAGTTTTGAGTACTGCTAACTATTGTCTGGTAACTCAATTATACGTAAATAAAAATCTCACTTTTAGGGCAGCAAGGTTCTTGGCTAACATGAAACTATTATGAACAAAGTCCTAATATTTCTGTATAACTTATCCCATAATGTGTTTCCTTTCCCTGCTTTTATATTTTAGGAGAGAAGATGTAGATGTGAGGCATACACTAAGCTATAATCAGAGACAATTGAAAGAACTGAAAGACAGTAAAACTGACCGACTAAAAAGATTTGGTCCTCACGTTCCAGCTCTTCTGGAAGCAATAGATGATGCTTACAAACGGAGACAGTTTACTCATAAACCTATTGGCCCTTTAGGTATTTGCCACTATTTTTGAGAATATCATTAATTTAAGTTCTTAGTTCTAGGAAATAATCTATTTAAACTGGCTATCCAGTTATATATAAACTTTAATTATAGCAAGGGGTTTTGGCAGTGGGGTAGAAAAGAAACTTATTTATCTGATCTTGACCTTTTAATCCGATCCTCCTGTTTCTGTCTCCTGAGTGCCAGGATTACAAGCATGTGCCACCACTCCGGCTCATGTTTTAAAACATAATAAGAAAAATCACTTTAAATGTCTACCTTTCCCTTTGTTCTTTTAAAATCTAAAACAGACAAGAGAAAGAGAATTTAGGGAGAGAATTTTAATCGATCAACCTGACAATCTGTTGACATGAAGATTTAGTGAAGAGACAAAACAAAAGCAGCATTCCTCTCCAATTTTGTATACTCTTTATAAAATGGTTTCCTTCTCATTTGTTACTTCATTAAGAATTGTGATCTTCAGTCTTCTTCTAGTTCAAAAGTCCCTGCTAATTTATTTTCATTTGTTTCTATTTAGGGTTTCTATTTAGGTTCATATAGGGAGTAATCTCTGTAGAACAATATTACTTAGATATTTATGAATCCTGTAATCTTTTTGTGGGGGATCACTTTTAGGTGCTTGCATTCATCTACGGGACCCTGAGCTTGCTTTGGCCATTGAATCTTGCTTAAAAGGACTTCTGCAAGCCTATTGTTGCCATAATCATTCTGATGAGAGAGTACTTCAGTCATTGATGAAAAAATTTTATCCACCAGGGACCTCTCGGCCACAGATAATCGTTTCTGAATTTCGGAATGAGGTATATGATGTGAGACTCAGGTAATCAGATGAATACTGTCTCTGGTTTTGCTTAATCGTATGCATAATTGAAAGATACTTCACAGGATGCTTGAAGAACTGTTTTCCTGTCGGGAATGGTATACAAAACTCTTTTACTGTTTCTGGGTGATCAGTCTACTTTATAAATAGAGAGAGGTATGTGAGCTTGGCACAGTGAAGACTTGTAGTTCCAATTACTCAAGAGATATTTTGAACCCATGACCTAGAAACCCACTGCAGAATTCTAAGGAAAGATAAAGTGAACTTAGAGGAATGTATGAGTCCAATATTGCATTTTGAAATTTCCTTTTTATCTTCCCTTTTGTCATAAATTCTGCTTTTGATTATAAGTCTGGTGCTGCCTACCTCATTAATTTTGTAAATTTGTATACAAACACTTAATTGCCTTTGTTTTCTTTTTTTAAGATTGATTTATTTTACATATATGAGTGCTTTTATCTTCATACACCTGGCATCTCAGTATAGATGGTTGTAAGCCACCATGTGATTACTAGGAATTGAACTCAGGACCTCTGGAAGAGCAGACAGTGCTTTTAACCACTGAGCCATCTCTCCAGCCCCACCTTTGATTTCTTGAGGATTAGTAAAATGGATCATAAAATATAAATGTAGTTCAAATGAGGGAGTCATTAAGTCATTTGTTAGATGAGACAGAAGATATAATAAATGGCCAGCTCTTTAACTAATGGATCTATCTGAAGACAGAAATGTTTATGTTGAACATGTCCTACCTAATGGACTGCTACACCTGGCCTGGTAACCTGCATGCCTGGTGGCTGCCATATGGGGACGTTGGAAGCTGTTCTAGAAAGTTACATGAACAAGAATGTCTCCTTGAACCTGTTTTGTTGCTTGTTTTAATTAAAGATTTATTCCATTTTTTACTGGGGTAGAGTCTCTTGAGGATTGCAGAGATGAGTATAGTTTCCATAGTGCCAGAAAAAGATGTTTAATTCCTTGGAGCTGGAGTTAAAGGCAGTTGTGAGCCACTTGATGTAGGTGCTGGAGTCCTCTGTAAGAACAGCAAACACTCTTCATCACTGAGCCATCTGTCCAGCCCATATTCTTTTATATTGGAACCAGAAAGAATAGTCCTGAACAGTTGTATGGACTACTTTGTGACCTGCCGTGGTGGCCCCCAGTGAAGGAGAATACTTAACACTACCCAGCTGGCATGTGCTTTTGCAGACTGTTTCCAGAGACCTAGCAAAATATAGCAACTCTGACTTAACAGTATACAGTGAAAGGGTATGAAGGTAACTTAAAGTTTTGCAGTATGCTGTTAGTTTTCATGGGGGGAAATGAGTTCATATGTTGAGGAGAATGAGGACCTTGGGAGTTGGGTATGAGGCTTGGAAATTATGCTATTGAAAAGTTTAAACCAGGTTCTGAGAATCACTGAGGAAGTTGAATGATAAACCAAGTAAGATACAAAAATCTATGGTAGCTGCAGGATTTTTTACTTTTTTGTAAATGTAGACATTCACTAAGAATGTCTTTATTTTTATTAAAACAGAAGTAGATAAATTTTGAGTGTATTGGTATGACAGAAGGAGGAGAGAAACAATTGAAGATATTGCTGAGAAATAAGTTCAAACAAAGTGGAGCCTGGGAGAAAATGTACACCTGGCTCTATAAAATATTCAGATTACACAGGCTTAGCCTGGGAGGAAACATTTTGTGAGACTGAGAAATTATATTTTAATAAAACAGGTCTGGGTGATGGCAAAGTCAGTGTTTTAGTTGTTATCAAATATAAGGTGTTAAAGTATAAAGTTGTTGAAGTACTGGGAGGATTTAAAATCCAGTATTTTTTTTTAATAATTTATTTTTTATTTCTTCAAGTTACATCTCAATCACAATCCCCTCCCTACTCCCCCCTCCAGTCCCACCCTTCCACCCTCCTCCCCCTCAGCCCCACCATCCTCTTCCCTTCTTTTTTTTTTTTTTTTTTTTTAGTTTAAGGTATTTATTTTTCCCCCCAACAGCTCTCCCTTTCAGTCCAAATAATGGTTCTTTTTCTTATAACTATAAATACAATACAAAACAACAGAAATAAATAGGCCACGATTATAAGAGTTATATGGCTTAGCATACATTCCCAATGTCCAGTCCATATGTATTTGGCACCTGGCTTTAACCTTCTACTATCTAACCATCTCCATGAGTTTAAAGTTCTATATCTAACTCAGCTTTCATACTAACTTGCCTCATAATTTTAAAAATATCTTCTTAGATCCAGAACACCCTCTTGATTCCTAAACAACTCAAAATTTAACTATGAGACTCTAGCTATCTATTCTTCAACCACCTCAGAGACCTGAGAGGGATAAATATATCTGATTATATAGGAAGTGCAGGGCCTGCAGCTTCCAAAACTAAAAAATGACATACCAGTGGCTGCCTGGACAGTTCCCATTTTCTCTCCATACATTACAGCATCAATCTTCAGCCATTTGGCCCCATTTCTCTGACAGACATTGGTTGTAGAGCAGGAATTATGAAGGACTTACCTACCCTGTCTTGGCAGAGCTAGGCTGTCGACTTACCTGCTTCCAAGTTTTGTCCTTTTTGGACAGAAGTCTGTCTACAGTTGAAGCAAGTGGTTTTTCTTGCCAAGAGAATGGCTTACCACCAATTTAATCATCTCCCACTGGAGATTCTTCGATGCTCATCTTCTACTTGGAGTAATATAGGGGGTGCTGTCAGGAGCTGACATGTCTCGATATCAAAAAATCTTAAGTTAAGAAAACATCTTTGAATGCCATATTCTGCAGATCTCTTGAGGTTTTTGAAGAGGCCCTATCTATCTCTTATATTTAGATAAGCAAATATTGCTTGTCTCTTAGCAACTTGATTTCTGAGTAGCTTAGAAAATAACTGTGATAGACTGTCATAGTAACTAACAAAATGACGTTTTCATGACTATTAGTTTCCGTTTCTTAATTATCCTAAACAGTTTATGTCGGTTGGTAGCGAGAGGTCAAAACTTGACATTTCATTTTTAAGTATTACTACAAACAATACCTTTAAGAAGCGTTACCCTTAATTTTGTATCAATATACAAAGATCAATACCAATGTGGCCAAATATAATCTTAATTTTGTATCAATATACAAAGATCAGTACCGATGTAGCCCAATACAATCTTAATTTTACATTAATATACTAGGGTCAATACCAATTTAGCCAAATATAATATTAATTTTGTATCAGTATATGAAGGTATAAGGCTATATTCAATAATCTGTCCTTTTTTCTTGATCTTTCCTATACTATGTCTATGTCCCATTTTTCTCAAGTCTGTTCACTCCTATATAGGAGAGAAAGGAGGATACAGAAAAGCAAAAGAGAGAAGTCCCTGGGTCTAACCTCCAAAACCCATTTAACAAGACCATTTAACAGCTTGTAGTCTTTTCCCCTAAATAACAAAATTTTCTATTATCTATCAAATAACCAAAGGGGGAGAACACCCTCCCCACCTTCTGGGGATGGGACGTTGTTCTCTTAAAATGACTTCCTGCTGATTTGGGATGTAGTAAACCTGTTTGGGGCCCAAATAAGAATGGAAAAATGGTTAAAAATGTTAATAGAATCATTTGATGTTCAGTCCCTTTGTGCTCAGCTATTTAGATGTCCTACGAAGTTCATAGACAGAAGCTGATCTTCAGAACTTTACTGAAGATCTGGCTGGAGTAGTCTGTGGAGCTGAACGATCTTAGCGATTTTGAGTTGTTGTGGTTATAGACTTTTGAGGAAACTGCTATTGAAGAAGTCTGCAAGGCTGGATCATCTGGGCCACTCGTCTTCTTTGGTGTCTGATCTGTTTTCTGCTGAGGTTTCCGTTGTCCAGTTGTCCCTGGATTCCTTGAATGAAAATCCAGTATTTTTTATTGTTGACTGCCTTTTGATATGAGCCTTGAATAGCTCTAGTAATCTCTAGCCAACTTCTGAATGGGACTTGTGTATATGTGTGTGAAGAACTTTGTACACTGTGGTTGAAATGTTTATACAACAGTGATACATTTTAAAATAAAAAAAATTGAGAACTATTAGAATGTTGACTGTATCAGATACTTAAGATGCATTTTATTTATTTATGAAAAGATTGTTGGTTAGCAAGCTCTTGGAGCCTGCTTGCCTCAGTGATAGGCTTACAGCTTTGTCCAGCAATTTTGTAGGTGCTGAGGGTTTGAATTCATATCCTCACGTTTTCAAGATCAAGCATTCTTGATGAGCCATCTCCAGTTCCTGTTTGTTATTCAATGAAATAATTATTCAGCTATTTAAGATGTGTTTTAATTAATTAACTTTTATGTTTGTGTATAGTTCTAGGAGAAATACTGATTTAGGAGAAATTATAACATAACTATTATAATCAATTTTGAGCATGATGGTTATGAGTCTGGGTTTTACATCTGTATTGCCTACTTTAAATTTACCCACCCCACTTAACTAGATGTTAGAGAACTTGTTAAGCTGTCTGAAGCATCCTCATCAGAAAAAAATGGAGGATAAAGTATGTTAGAGTTTAAATGAGCTCATATTTTTATGTGCTTAGAAGAGCGCCTTATGCTGTTTTAGGGTAATTGTTCAGCAAATAAACAAACCTCTTACATATAGTGTTCAAATATATCAGGTATTTTATATTCTCTATAGTCTACTTACACATTAAATTGCCTATTTTTGCTCTTTATACATGTGAGATTTGCTTGTGTCTAAAGTTTGTTAAGTCGCCTTGCCCCTTGTTTCCTAGAGCTGCTTACCATCCTGAGTTTCCAACGGTACTGACAGCGCTAGAAATAGACAATGCTGTTGTTGCAAACAGCTTGATTGACATGCGGAGCATAGAGACAGTGCTGCTGATCAAAGTAAGGCCAGTGCTTCATGTGCTTTATATGGTTGGTTGCTGCCATTTAAAAAAGTCTTTATAGCTGAATTTTTCATAGATATGTTTCAGTATTATACTTTCATGGGATAATCTAGGATAATATAGAGTTGGTTGGTTTGTACATTGTTTCCCAAGGAACTGTTAACGTTTTGGCTATTTGTAAAGTATTACATAAATACATTTTTATTTTGGGATTTCAATATTTAAAAATATTTGAATTTTCTTACCAGTAGGTAAAAGTTTGAAGCACATCCATTAGAAGTACTTGGGCAGTGTTTTAAAAAATATACTTTTTTCTCTCTTCTAGAATAATTCTGTAGCACGTGCAGTCATGCAGTCCCAAAAGCCACCTAAAAATTGTAGAGAAGCCTTTACTGCTGATGGTGATCAAGTTTTTGCAGGACGTTATTATTCATCTGAAAGCACAAGACCCAAGTTTCTAAGCAGAGATGTAGATTCTGAAATAAGGTTTGAATTAAGTTAGCTTCACTATATTTTTGGGTTCTACTGTGATTTATCTCAGTGTTTGCTCTTAAAAGTTTATTTAACTAGATGTGGAATTCTGCACTTATTCTGACAACGGTGTTGAGGACCAAATATATAAAATGTCCTTAAAAGGTGATCTGCACATTGTTACTTGTCCAGGTATATACTTAGCATGTATACTGTATACTGATACTGGAACAATACAGAAAGGACTAATGTAGCGCCTGCAAAATCGTGGATTGCAAATCTGAAGCCTTCCATGTTGAAGTAAAGAAAGTATAAGAGCTGTATCACTGCTCAGCATTGAGTTACAGTGACTTTTTTTTTTTAGCAAGAGTCCAGCGTGCTGGGCTCCACTCAAACACAGACTTTATCTGTCTCATATATAGAAGTTACATTGTTTGAGAAAGCAAGAGAGATCAGTTGACACAAAACAGGGCTAGGGAAATAGAGCTGGTAGAAAAGACAAATTGAGAACCTAAAAAAAATCATGTCCTAATTACGTACAGGGGTTTACTATAGTACAGTTTGGTACTGTAGACACTATGATTTCTAAACTAAACTAATTCCACTTGGTGAATTGATGGCTTAGGCTTGAGATAATCACTTAGAGTATTCTTAAAATAAATTAACTTTGGATAAAGGGCTAGTGTTGGGGCTGTCCTTGCTGCTTGGGAGGCTGAGGAGAAAGGATCATTAGTTCAGAAGAGTGCTCTCCACCATGCATGAAGTCCTAGATTCATCCCCGAGCACCACTGCAAAAGAAAGAAAGGAGAGAAGAGGGGCATATAAGAAAGTAGAGCCAAAGTAAATGATTCCAAGTGACTTACATGTCTAAGGAAATGAAGGGTTTGTTGAACTTTCTGATTTTCAGATATTGAATATATTTCATGTGATTATTAAAAGTAGCATGAAGTTATTACAAGGTCTTAGAAATTTAAAATTTCTTGATTAACAGCAGAAAAAAAATTGGGGAAAAAAACCCCCACCAAAGTTGTAGCACTTGGATTAGTTTTTCATCCCAAGGCAGTCTCCTGTTAGGAAACATGTATAATGTGTAAGCAGGCTCTTAGAGTGATTGATTTTTTTTGTGTGTTATTGAACTGCATGGTAAGACATTTTGGTAGGTATTGCTGAAGTAGTGTACTTCAGAGTATATGTTTTCATTTGTTCCTTCAAACAACAAATGCTTGGTGCTTGCAAAAATGTACTAAGCGGGGGGGGGTGTATAATTTGTACATGAACAGTGCTGGGGAAACCAACAAAGTGTAGGGCAGAACTAGAGACTGATCGTTATTTTGGGATACATTCATCTCACACAAGCACTTGTATACTTAGCTCATGCTTAGTATATCTCATTAGGTAGCAAATGTTCTTTGTCCATTTGTAAATTAGTAAGGCAGAACACTGAAATTGTAGCATTCGTTGGACTGCTGCAAAGAGACCCTTTGTGGTTTTGACATCTGCCATCTTTCTTTTCCATCTCTCTGTCCTCTTTTCCCTCCACTCCCTACACATTCTCAGCATATTCTTTAAATCTCCTGTTGCCACTCTTTGTGTGTGCATGCCCCTAGCTGGCCTAGTTGATAAGAACATTCTTCCAGAACCACGATTGTGTTCCTATAGTTGTAAGAACATAAAGTATCTTGTCCTATTCATGTTTAATGTTGCAATATAGTCTGGCTGTCTTCTTTTTGAGGGATTGAATCTTCATCCTGTTTCTGCCCCCACTAATTCCATGCATAATTCCTGGGGCATAGAATTCATATTATAATACTTGCTAATAACTTGGCACTTTGCAGATAACTGAAACAAGTTTTGATGATTTTGACATTTCTGCTAGTTTTCACTAATAACTTGATAACTTCTTAATTGGATAGGGTTATGGAACTTGATTAATAGAATAAAGTTTTATAAATCACTTATAAATAAACTTGTTGTAAAGGAACAAGATATCTAATATGAGAGTTAAAAGTTTTTTTTTCTTCTTTATCAAGTGATTTGGAGACTGAGATTGAAAATAAAAAGGCCCACATAATAAATCTTCAACACCATCTCTCTTCCCTTGAGAAGAATATTAAACGCAATGAAGAACTTCTTAAGAGGTGCCAACTACATTATAAAGAAATAAAGGTAAAAAACTAAATAATAGCCTTTGGTTTTTCCAACTTACCATTTCAAAGTTAATTGTATGATTTTTGTCATTCATGTTCTCAAATATTTTGGCCTCATGACCCTCTTAGGAATAACTTTCTTTTATGTGTTATATTAATTAGAGTTTGTTTTTATTGCTGTGATAAAACACCATGAACGAAAGCAACTTGGGGCAAAAAGGGCTTGTTTCAAGCTTAAAGTTCCACATCATAGTCCATCGTTGAAGGAAGTCAGGGCAGTCATACAAGGCAAGAACATGGAGGCAGAAGCTGATGCAGAAGCCATAGAGGCGTGCTGCCTTTTGACTTTCTCTCCAGGTTTCTTAGAGCACCCAGGACCACCAGCCCAAGGTAGATCTGCCCCACCTTAAGTTGAGTCCTTCCACATCAATCAAGAGATTACACCACAGACTAGCCTAGGCTAGTCTGGTAGAGGCATTTTCTTAATTAAGATTTCTTCTTCCAGATGACCCTAGCTTGTGTCAAGTTGACAGAAATAAAACTAGCTAGCATGTATGTGTTGTGTTTATCAATCTTAGATTTTTTTAAAAAATGAAAATAAAATTTTTGTTTTGATAATGTTAGATACAGTTATAAGCTACCTGTAAATTTGAGAGAAAGCATTAATAAAAATGGTGGACAACATTACAGTGCTTTTCTTAAAATAATTTTGACTACATGGACTTCCAGACCTCCCAGGGATTATTTAGATCTTTGGGATAAACTAGGGAAAAACGAGGTTTTTATAGTAACCTTTCAACAATTTGAAACATTAGGTATTTTGGAAAAGCATTTTCTCTTATCTACTCAGCAGTGTGATCGTTCTGAATGCTAATGTGGATTTCTCATGTCTGTGTAGAAGTGGATTAGTAGTAAGAGTGATCATGGTGAAGTGTGCATGTGTGCTCACACCTCCTTTGGTGCATTTAATAATGGTGTATCTATCCCCTTTGCCAACTATTGCATCTTGCTGTATTATAAGCATAGTAGATCTTCACGGTTTAATATATTCCAAAGATTTTGGTTTTAATTTAATTCTAAATACTTCTTTTGCAGATGAAAATAAGAAAAAATATTTCTGAAATTCGGGAACTTGAGAATATAGAAGAACACCAGTCTGTAGATATTGCAACCTTGGTAAGATACTCTTCAGTTTAAATGTTAAAGGATAAAACTGTAACTTAGCCTAGTGGCTTGCAAGTCTCACTCTTTAAAAAGTTCATTTACTTGCAACTATTCTTTATGATTGCCATTGCTGCCAGATTTTACCTGAAGTGCGGTCTTCAGAATTCTCAGTGTTTTGTGTATGGGATCCACATGCATCATAGTTTTTTTTTGTTTTGTTTTATTTTTTCCTCTACCACATAAGGTAAATGTTAGCCAGTTTCTTTGTGAGGACTGAGAGGTCAGGAATACCTTTTCAGTCAGTCAGAGTTTATCTTTTTGTATTTCTTTTTCCAGGTTCGTGCTCCATCTTAATTTTTTTTTACATGTTTTTCTGTACTTAAGTTCTTCATCCATTTGTTTGTGATGTTCAGTATAACTTCTCTAGAGTGCAGTAAACAAACCACATAATTGATGCCCTGTGTAAATGAATGGCAGGATACTTACTACCTTCAGTAAGCAGTGAGCAAAACAGGAACTGTCCCTGTACTGCAGAGTTGTTAGGTTTTGTTAGTAGTCATGTCTCCTGCTTTTTATTTTTATTGATTAAACCAGCTTAAAAGGATAGATTATATCTTAGATTTTTTTTGTTTTGTTTTTTTTACTTAGCCACTGCCACATTGTCATAAGATGTATACTGATTTACACTAAGTATATCTTGAAAGTAAGCAAGTAGATGGAGTAAGCATACTTTGGATTGTAGTTTCAAACAATATTTTTTTAACTTGACTGCAATGCCATTCTTTCATTTGAACCTTTTTGCTCTACTTTATAAATTCCCATTTAGAGTATGAAAATATTTTATTTGTTTGATCTTATCTCCGATTTTTGCTGTTATCCTTTCCTCCTCAGAATTGCTTATATATATATTTTTCTGTTGGATAACTTGTATTTAACTCTATGTCCTTTAAATATTATCAGGAAGATGAAGCTGAGGAAAATAAGATAAAAATGCAAATGGTAGAGAAAAATATGGAGCAACAAAAAGAAAACATGGAGAATCTTAAAAGTCTAAAAATTGAAGCAGAAAACAAGTATGATACAATTAAATTGAAAATTAATCAGCTGTCAGAGCTAGCAGATCCACTTAAGGTATCTTTAT
The DNA here is from genome assembly GCA_907164525.1 of Lophiomys imhausi. Taxonomy (NCBI): domain Eukaryota; kingdom Metazoa; phylum Chordata; class Mammalia; order Rodentia; family Muridae; genus Lophiomys; species Lophiomys imhausi. The sequence continues at coordinate 1,838,059 of CAJQZJ010033226.1, read as the reverse complement.
TGTTGTTATTCTGTCTTCTGTGTTTTTTATGTTACAGCTTATTATCCAGCAAACTCATTGTATCTTGCCTTAAATATCCTTACTGCTTAAGTGTAAATACAAACATATAACTTGTTGAATTAGGTTAATTAATACAAAATATTCTGCTATTGTGTTTAAACAATTGGATCATAACCTTAATTGTTTCTTTATCCACCAGAAGCAGCAGAAGTAGGGGTATCTTTCAATGCCTGTTGTTTCTGTCCCTGCCTGAATCTTCCCATCTTTCCTTTAGTTACTCATGGATTAGCAGCTGTGAAAAGCCAGCTTGAAATAAAATGTTACTTAACTTGATTATCAGCACATTGCAGTAGATTTGAGGCTGATCTCTGTGTTTTAGATAAGGTTGGATGGCAACTAGCATAATAGCCAACCTCTGCACCTGAGTGGTAGGGTTAGGTCATGGCTCTGGGATGATTTCCTTTGACTTCATTTTTAGCATATACTTTTTGCAACTAGATTTAGGGAAATTAAAGTGAGGTGAAATAAGTAAGTAAATGAATAAATGGACAAATAAATAATAAATTAGTTGTTTATGAAAAATAATAAATTAAACTGAATCTTAGACCTTGTTTGGTAGATTTGTTATCCTGCACCTTATTGTCAATGCCATTTCAACAACTAATTCTCTAGTTTAAGAATTTGAAATGTTACTGATAAAGTACAATTCACTGGTAAATGAACTGATTATTGTACAATTTAAACATTAAAGTAGAAGAAAAACAAAAGACAGTATTCACTAAATAAATAAGAAAATAGGTCCTAGAGAGAAAATAACCATTAACATATAAAACCCCAAGAATAAAAAAAGACAAAGTAGTTTTTTTGTTTTAAAATAAGGAATGAAACTTGTTAATGTCAGAAATTTAAAGAAGAGGTAAAGTAGAATCTTGATCTTAAGAATTGCAACAGTGTGGCTAGGGAGAGATCCCCTCCCCTCCCTTTTGCCCTCACCACCATTGGAGATGTGGCCCAGATGGGGTCACAAGAGCAGGAGAGCTGTCCCTGCCCCTCTCATCCTGCAGCACTCAGGAGAGCAGGCCCTGCACATTTCCATAGTAGAACTGGCAAGTGGGGGTTGTAGATCCAGAACCAGGGCTTTGAGTTGGCCTACCCCATGGATGAACTGCTGGAGTGCAAGAAGAGGCCAATTCCACAACCCAAAACTACAAGATCTCCATGACACAGGATAGTTACAGCACATCTGAGGAGTTCCAGTGAGGTTCCAGTATTGACAAAGTAGCAGAAACCAGAGGCCTCATACCAGACCAAAGAGTCCTTTTAATGAACATTTGCAAGCAAAATGTGTGGACCAAATGGAATATTGTGGTACACACTGAGACACACTGCAGCTTCCACAATGAGTTTTGTTTTGTTTTGTTTTTTTATGCTGGACATATTGCAAGGGTAGAGAGTGGGTCTGAGGGGAAGTGGGAGATGAGAAGGAACAGGGTGCATGATGTGAAATTCACATAATGAAAATCGTTCAATTAAAAAAAAGAATTGGTTCAGTGAACCTATAATAAAACAGTAAGGTAACATTTAAAATATCAATCAGATAAAGAACTGAACAGGATCACTTAAAATGTTAATAAGGGTGTGTTAAGAAGATAGATTAGCAGATAAATTGTTTACTCAGTAGAGTTAAAATTAAGAATGAAGAGGAAGCTGTGTCTTGGACTTGTTTCATTTGGTTTGTTTCTGCTTTGTATATGTTTCTGGGACACACTCAGGGCTTTCTGTATGCTATGCAAACACTGTACCCCCGAGTTTCCCCTCTCTGCTTATATTGTATTTTCCTGTGCTCTGAGTTCTATTTTGAATTCTCTATCATTAACTAATATCTAAGATCAGTCAAGCCCTGGACTTGGGAGTTCTTAAGTAAGTTCAATGAAAGACAATAAGAATTATTTATCGGGCTGGAGAGATGGCTCAGCGGTTAAGAGCACTGGCTGCTCTTCCAGAGGTCATGACTTCATGAGTTCAATTCCCAGCAACCACATGGTGGCTCACAACCATCCATAATGAAATCTGGTGCCCTCTTCTGGCCTGCAGATATACCTGCAGACAGAACACTGTATACATAATAAATAAATCTTTAAAAAAAAAAAAAAAAAAAAGAATTATTTATCTTAGCTCTTTGCTTTGGCTTCAAATCATTGAAAGGTAGGAGCTGGGTCCTTTGGTAAACCTTCTTATAATCCAATACTAACAGGAACAAAACAAAATCAAGATGACTTTCTAACAAAATAATTGAATTGCTAAGACTCACACTGTGGTATGTTACAGCTACCAGTGGGAGTGTCCTCAGTGTTAGTCAGAAGTGTTAGGGGAAGCTCTGACTAGTCATTGAGATCTTGGCAAATGAATCTTTTTCCTTGCTGAGAAATGCACATGGGGACTTTATCAACCGAGTTGTCCCCAGTTCCCAAAATCCCCGGAACACCCACCTTCTGTTAGTGATCCTTTCTTTACAGATTATTTTGTCTTTGTTGAGACAGGATGAATTAAATCTTGCTGACTCTGAAGTGGATAGCCAGAAACGAGGAAAACAGCATTATGAAGATAAACAGAAAGAACATTTGGATACCTTAAATAAAAAGAGAAGAGAACTTGACATGAAGGAAAAGGAGCTACAGGTTATCCAGCAGTTTTGTTTTTCCTTTGGAATTATTTCATCTGCAACTTAAATCATTATTTAATTTAATTTAAATCTACAATTTCACTACAAATATTTCTGTAATTTTTTTAGTTTTTGTTATTTTTACTTTTTCATTTAAAATAGATTTTTTTCCTATACAGTATATTCTGATTAAGATTTCCCCTCTCTAACTCCTCCCATTTCTTGCCCATTTCTCTCACCGAAATCCACACATTTTCTTTCTTATTAATAAACTCACAGACATGTAAATATAATAATCAAACAAAAATATCCAAACCATAATGGGCCAAAAAAAAAAACACAAGAAGCACATATAGATGCTGAGAGACATATTCTCACACACAGAAAAACCATAAAAACAAAATTGGAAACCATAATGTATAAGCAAAAGATACATGAGGCCTTAAAAAAAAAAAAAAAAAGCCCAGACAAAGCATTAGAGACAGCAAAACCTTCAATGAGTTTGTTTTGTGTTGGCCATTTACTACTGGGCATGGGACTTACTTCCCCTTAAGTGTGGCTAGTATAACCGGTGAGTTCCTTGGAAACTAAATTTTCCTTTCCTGGCTGTTATTTGGAGATCGGTTCTGGCTTAGAAATAGGGGCTTGTGTCTCGGCACTGGGATCCCAACTGGCTTAGATCCATGTAGGTCCTGTGCATGTTGCCACAGTTTGTGAGTTCATATGTGTGTCAGTCCTGTTGTGTCTCAAAGGCCTTGTTTCTTTGGTGTTCTCCCATTCCCCGTGGCTCTTACAGTCTTTCTGCCTCCTCTTCTGCAGAGTTCCTGAGCCCTGAGGGGAAGGATTTGATGAAGATCTCCCATTTAGGATGGAGTGTTGTAATGTCTCATACTCTGTACATTGTCCAGTTGCAGGTCTCTATATTTTCTCTTCTGCTGCAGGAGGAAGCTTCTCTAATGATGGTAGAGCAAGGCACTGATCTACGAGTGTTGCAGAATGTTGTTAGCCATTATATCGCTATGTCCTTTAGTAGAACAATAGTATTTGGCTTTCCCTTAGGTCCATGTCCTATCTAGTCTCAGGTTCTTAGCCACTTGGTAGTCTAAGGTATGGGTTTCATCTCATGCAGCTGGCCTTAATTCCAATCAAATAGTGATTAGTTACTTCAACTTTTGTGCCACCATTTTACCTATATCTTGCATGTTATGTAGACTGAAGGATCTGTAAGTGGGTTGGTGTTTACCTTTCTCCTCTGGTAGTATGCAGAGTACCCTCCAGTATCTCAAGCATTAGTCATTTGTGGTGAAGACTGTAGGTAGATACCAGTTGGACGTCTCCATGTTTAATGATTTGTGTAGATGTTGTCTTCAGTAATAGGGCCTTACCATCAGTTTGCGGAGAGCAGCCAAGAGCCTTGACAATAGCCTGGGTTGTTTGGAGGTTGCCAAAAGGCCCCTTTGGTTCAATTAAATGTAACCTATTTCTTGGAATTGGAGGTTTCATTTGGTAGCAATGAAATGAAACTTGGTGACTTAGGATTTGTGTGTGTGTATTTTATATATGTGTGTATATATGTTTTAAGTAGTATCTATATTTGGTTTCCCTACAACCTCTCTCTATATTTTTTTTAGTTAGCTATAAAGTAATGGGCTTCTATATGAGGTTTCTATACATGTTTCTTTTTGGTTAATTCTCTTCTGTCCCCTATTCTCCCATATCTCTCTGCTCTTCATTCTCTACTATACTCTTGTTCCTATCCTTCCTTCAACTGTGCTATGTTGTCTTTCTCACTTCCTTCTTTTTTTTTTTTTTTTTTTTGGTTTTTCCAAGACAGGGTTTCTCTGTATAACAGCTCTGGCTGTCCTGGACTCGTTTTGTAGACCAGGCTGGCCTCGAACTCACAGAGATCCGCCTGCCTCTGCCTCCCAAGTGCTGGGATTAAAGGCGTGTGCCACCACCGCCCGGCTCTCACTTCCTTCTTAAGACTCGTTTTCTTCAATATCATGTTTCTAGAAAAAAAAATTGTCTTGGGTTTTTGCTTCTGTGAATCAACAGAAGAGGTTTAGTGTCTCTTGGACTGTAAGGACTAACTAGACCTGGCAGCCTTCCATTGTGTCACAGCAGTTGAGGGAATGGCTGTCTTGGTTAAGTACATGCCACTTAATGTCAGGCCTCTGCATCTCTCTGGTGTGTGCTGACAGGTTTTAACTCTTGCCAGCTGTGCCTGTTCACTGAGAAGCCACTGTTTTTAGGGAGGAGGTTGAGGGCAGTCCTATTGTATGTGGTGGATTCCATCTTTGCTTTGTGCTATAAGGAGAATGAGTGGAACTCTTAATCTGTTTTCATATCTGTGTCAGACCTAATACAATAGATTATGATATAAAATTGATATTTCTGAGAAAATACTTAGCTGTAACAGAATATTTTTATTTACAACACTTATATTTATTAGTACTTAACAGTCACCTAAAAAATACCTAAATCCTATAATCTAAAACCTATAATCTAAGAACACCCTAATGCCTGTCTATAAAAGGATATTAATATTCTCAGCATAAGTCTGTACAGGATAACCTGATTTACTGCAGTTCTAGCAAGCAGTTCCTTTTAAGCTTAGTGTCAATTGGGCCTAACTTTACCAGTTCACAAGGCCAGTTTATTTTAACTACCAAATTGTGGCCAGTTTATAAAGTCAGTCTGTTCCAGCTGCCAAACTGAGGGCAGCTTGTGCAGCTTCCAAACTTCTCTCACCTTGCTTATTCTTCTGGCACTCTGGAGCCCCAAGACAGACACCTTTAAGGCACTCTCAGCAGGTTTTATGCCATGCTTTTGCCTCAGGCTATAACAGCCTAAATTCTGTTAATGGTACACTTTGCTGTGCACTTGTACAGCGTGTCTTCTCAGTGTCTTCTCAGTCAGTGAAGGAAGGAGGAAGAGAGAGGCCATGTGGGGCTCTCTGGTTTATAGAGCACATCATCTCGCCATCCTTGGTGATCTTGAGGGTCCACAAGGTCTCTCATGATGTCCAGCAGTCCTGTTGCTTCTCATGGCAACCAACTCATCTGCGTGGCTTGTGAGGCTTCTTAGCCACACCCCTTCAACAGAGCAGTTCACAGAACTCTGGTCTCAACTGTGCTCTGTCCATTTCAGCAGCCAAAGGGATGGCAAGTTTTCCTTCTGTGCTGCCAGATGCCACACTGAACTGCACACTAGTTCACTAAACAGGCCTAACGTCTACCACACCTAGCATTTTTTCATTGCATATAAACAAGGTGATCTATTTGTGTTTTCCATACCTCTCTTGTTCAGAGTTCATTCTAAACTATCTATACCAAAGCTGTTACCACCCTCAGTGTCCTGTTATCACTATTTTACATTTTTTTTCACTAGGAAGTAGTAGAGTTCTTATAAGTTACTAATCTTGTGCATAGTAATATACTTTTTTTTGAACATTTCTAATGACACCTGTTTCTTCAATGTAAAACATGGATGGAAACACTTAGTGTTTTTTAGAGAGCCAGCTCAACAGCTCAGATCATGCATACTATTTTTTCCACAAGACTTAAATCTGCTTTTCAGCACTCATATCTCATGTTCACAACTGCCTGTAACTCTAGCCTCAGGAGGATGCAACATATCTGGCCTCCACAAGCATCTGTACTCATGGATATATACATAATTAAATATAATAAATCTTTAAGAAGAAAAATGGTGCTTAATAAATACCTGTCTTTAAGTTTATTTTACTTTGCATATTTTGGCAGAATTATATAATGAATTATCATATAAAAGAAGAATTTTAACATCCAAACAATCTATTTTTTTAGGAGAAAATGTCACAAGCAAGACAGATCTGCCCAGAACGGATAGAAGTAAAAAAATCTGCATCAATTTTAGACAAAGAAATTAATCGATTAAGACAGAAAATACAGGCAGAACATGCTAGTCATGGAGATCGGGAGGAAATAATGAAGTAAGTGGTCATTAATTTTCTACTTTAGTGTATTATCCATAGATACTATTAAGACAAATGTTTTATATGTAACTTTAACTTGGATAAAGGGTTACTATCGGTATGTAGTTGTACTGAAATAGTCTGTTAGATGAATATTATTAACAATGAACAGTACCTTATTACTAAGCTATGGAATGACATTTTAACATAAATGCAGTTTGTAAGAGTCATATGGACAGGAAAATATTCAGCATCACAAGTGATCAAAAACTGCATGTCAGAATAATTACAAGCTATTTTCCACATATATGAAAGTGAATACAATGAAAACACTAATAGTCTAGGTCATTGAGGTCTCAGTGGAGTAGGTATTCTTATATTACTGTTAAAAAGAAAGGCTTTAAGAGAATTAGAGGAGTTTAGGGTTTGGTCTTGCTGTGGTCTACTTATAGGACCTTTGACAATTAACAGATCTTTATCCTTAAGTTCTCTATTTAAGTAATAAATACAATTTATGGTAACTTAGGGTTTGTTATAAAAATCAAACTGAAGAGTCTATAATAAATAGAATCTAGAGGAAACATTGTATATAGTTGTTAAAACTCCTCTGAAAAGCATTTCTTCAGTATAAATCAAAATGCTTTACAGAAAGCCAGGCATGGTGGCACATGCCTTTTAATCCTATCACTTGGGTGACAGAAGCAGGCTAATCTCTTAGTTCAAGGCCAACCTGGTCTACAAATTGAGGTCCAGGACAGCCAGGACTCTATTACACAGTAAAACCTTGTCTCTGGGGGAAAAAAAAGCTTTACAGGATATTTGTTACAATTATAAATGAGTCACTACCTGTGTATTGTAACATAATCTAAAATCGTAAGATAATGTACCAAGTTCTTTATATAGGTATTTATTATTTTTTTAAATGGAAAGTTAACAATAGAATGGTTAAAAAATAGAAAAATTGGGGCTGGAGTGATGTTTCAGTGGTTAAGAGCATTGTCTGATCTTCCAAAGGACCCAGGTTCAATCCCTGACACCCACATGGCAGTGCATAAATATCTGTAACTCAATTTCCAGTGGATCTGACTACATGCAGGACAAACACCAATGCACATTAAATAAAATAAATAAAATTTAAAAAGAAAGAAAGACAGTTTGCAGCCTGGAGAGATGGGTCAATGAGTAAAGCAGTTGCTGTGCAAGTATGAGGATCTGAACTTCAATCCCTGGAACCCATGAGCCCACACAAAAGCCGGCCTCAGCAGTTAAACATGGTATCTCTGTTGGGCAAAGGGAAGTGAAGACAGTGCAACTCCCAGAAGTTTGTGCTTAGCGTACACAGCAGCAGACCGTAAAGAAGAGACTGTTTTTTCTAAATAAACAAACTGTAATTTTAAAAACTAAAAAATACAAAAGAAAGAACATCTTAAAGATACTTCCAAGAATTATTAACTGTTATTATTCTGCTTAGAACATTTTAACTAGTTGTACTTAACAGTTGGGAACATAAAACATTTAATGAGACCTGTGCTCTTAAGTTGGTTTGATCTTCCCCACTCACATTTACTTAGTTATCCATTGAGCCATAGATTTTGCTCAATGAACCAATAGGAAATCTGTCTTCCCACCACTACACTGGCAAAGCCAGCCTTCCTAAGCAAGTGGATTGATGGATCAGACTGTCCCCTCCTCAGAGTAAGCCTTCATTTCCTGTCATGGCATGTTGTCACACCTGTCCTAAGATGCTCCAGAAGATAGATAGCTTAGGTGGGACAGCACTGTGTGCTTGTTCCTGTGTGGAATCAGGCTGCTCCAGCTTTTCCTGGGCTCTTGTCACCTTCTCTGCTTTGGCCACAGGGCACTGGCAGCCATCTTAAGAGTCCAGAGCCAAGATATAGAAACTGTCAAGTCACAAAATGAAAATTACAGTCACTCTTGTCATGTGCATTAAGTAAGACTAACACAACCAGCTGGGCATGATGGCACACACCTTTAATCCCAGCACTTGGGAGGCAGAGGCAGGCGGATCTCTGTGAGTTTCAGGCTAGCCTGATCTACGACATGTGTCCAGGACAGCCAGAGCTACACAGAGAAACCCTGTCTCTGTGTAACCCTGTCTCAAAACACCTTAAAAAAAAAAAAAAAAAGAAAAGAAAGAAAGAAAAACACTACTGGCCTGGCATGGTGGCACACACCTTTAATTCCAGCACACAGGAGACAGAGGCAGGTGGACTTCTGTGTGTTTGAGGCCAATCTGGTCTACAAAGTGAGTCCAAGATAGCACACAGAGAAACACTGTCTCAAAAAACCAAAGTAGAATAGAATAAATAGAATAACCCAACCTTGGTTTTTAAAAAAAAAAATCCCCGATTCAGAGCTGAATTTCACACTTATCAGAGACATCTACCTGAGAGGAGACTTTTCTACTCTGCCTTGAGCAGAGTAGAAGCTGATGACTGACACCCAAGGTTGCCCTCTGACTGCCACATGTCTGCCATGACACATGCAATCCTGCACCCACATGAACATGTGTGCACATGACATGCAAAAAAGAGAACAACTACAGCTTGGCTACAAAACCTCTTTTTCCGTTACAGAAGGCTAAGAAGGGGTCCAGTAAGGTAGCTCATCAGGTAAAGGACCTGTTGCCAAGCCTGATGGCCTGAGGTCCATCCCCGGGACTCACATCGTGGAAGGAAGGAGCTGGCATCATTGATTATCCCCTAACCTCTACGTGTGCCATGTGCCACATGAATATACACACAATAAATATATCTTTTTAAAAAAATAAGTTTGGGCTGGAGAGATGGCTCAGCCGTTAAAGGCTAGGCTCACAACCAAAAATATAAAAATAAGTCTGACAGAGCAAGGATCTTAGCTTCACTTTCAAAACAGTGGGGAAGAATCAGACTATTAGGAAATTTCTGTAGGCAGTACATCTTACTAAAAATTTCTAAACTGCATTATTTGGGTGTGGGTGCTATTCAGTAGTAGTTTACTTGCCTAGCATACCCAAGGCTCGGGGCTTGACCCTCAGTGCTGCCATTCTCTTTGTATGTATGAATGAGCTGGGAAAGGAACCTGGTGTGGGGATGCCTGTCTGTAACCCCAGCACCACGGCCAGGTGGATCCCCAAAACTTACTGGTCAGCCATTCTGGCCAAATTGGCAAACCTCCGATTTAGTGAAAGTGTATTGGGCTGCTGGCTTCTCTCCATTGTGGGGGCAATTTGAGTAGCTACGCCTTCCTTACCTCGCTTCCTTACTTACCTCGTTTAGGATAGAGGGATTCTAGTACTGACCTTGTATTCCTTTGTTCCTTTCTTGACATCTATTGCTGAGAAAACCTGGTATGTCCCCATTATTTTTAAAATGTATCAGTTTACTAAGTTTCTAAGATCTGCCACCCCTGAACCTTACCTGGGTACTTATGCACATACTTTTTCCATCTTACTGCATTTGGAAGACTTGGATTTTGTTCCTTCTCATCATAGCCCATTATCTCTCTCCTGGAACGTTTGCTCTTTGTGGGAATGCACTTTGACTGGAAATCCATGGAATTAGCTGTTCCTAGGCCTCTATATGCCTCCTTTCCCTTTTCTTTCCACGTTAGCATTGTGAGACTTTACTTGTATGTTTGTATTTACTTACTAAATATTATTCATGAAATAGGCAGTACCAGGAAGCAAGAGAAACCTATCTTGATCTGGATAATAAAGTAAGGACTTTAAGAAGGTTCATTAAATTATTAGAAGAAATAATGACCCATAGATACAAAACATATCAACAATTCAGAAGGTAAGTGCATTTTAAAGTTGTATCTTTTTGTTTGTTTTCACATTACTCTTTATGAATAATCATTAGATCTTTCCTCAAATCAGCTATATGTGGATACATGATCTACATTTAGTGTTTAGAATCTAAATCAGAATCCTGATCTGAAAGGACCTTAACAGCACACTCATCCAGCTTTTCCACTGTTAGGTAACCTTCACTAGATAACTCTCAGATGCTGTTTATTGTCTCTAGTAATGTAGACAAGGTAGTATTGTCTCAGATGCTGTTTATTATCGTGTGAGTGGGAGGTCAGTGGAACTGAAACAGTTGATTTTACTCTTGGCCATTGAATGTTACTCAGGGAGTTTAGGAGGGCCCATTAAGGCATTATCTCTCAGTTGCTTTACCATGATGTGTTAGAATGGTATAGCTATATGATTATAAACCTCTGTTTTATTTACTGCAGTATCTTCAGTGTTTATAGCTGTGTTTCATGTAGCTGGTGCTTGATCAAGGAAAGGAGCTATTAATGCACACTCTTGGGGGTAAATAGATCTCCACTTACACCAAAAGAGCAGGAAAAACAAAGTAACCAGAAGACGAATGTCAGGGGATATAACTCTTAATATCCATATTCCAGAGAAGCCATAGTTCTTCTGTTCCCTCTGTTTCCCCCAGTCTTTCAATAATGCTTTTTTATTTCACTTTATACCCCACTGTGTACTATTGTGTGTTTACATATAGTGTGTGTACGTGTGTGGGTATGTGGAGGAGGCCTGAGGTTGATAACAAGTGTGTTTCTTTAATCACCCCCACCCCCTTTTAACTTTCAGACAGCATCTCTTTCTGAACCTGAAGCTCATCAGTTCAGCTAGGCTGCCTGATCAGTGAGCTTCAGGGATCTACACCTGCCCAACCCCCACGGGGGGTTACAGGAGCATGAGGGTACCTGGGGCTTTTTATATGACTTCTGGGAATCCAGTCTCAGGTGTTCACACTTTGGTGGCACTTCAACAACTGAATCATCTTCCTGTCTCAGAAATTCTACCATTTTAAGACAATAGAAAGAAAAACACACCTAGTAATTGTATATGTGGGGAAATTCAGAGGTAGCATTAAATTTTTATGTTTGTTATTTATTTGGGATATGTGTGTATAGTGTATGCTGTGCATGATATGAGGGGGTCAGGACAGTTTGCAAGAGTTTTTCTTTCACATGTGAGTCTCAGGTCTGAACTCAGGAGCCAGGTTTGGTGGCAGGCATTTGTACTCATCTGGCTGACCTTATAGGTAAGGCTTTAAAGGTAAAATGTTCCATCATAGTCTTGGACTAAACTATGGTAAACTTTACAATGCATGTTTACAATTGTAAGAATTTTAAAAATAAGGTGTGTATAATGGACACAGTAATTGTGTGCGTTTGTGGAGTACCGTGTGACATTTCAGTACACATATATAAGTAGTATGCAGAGTTCAGATTAGGGTAATTGGCTTTTCCATCATACTAAGTATTTGTCTTCATGATGGAAACACTCAGAATTATGTTTTCATTATCAGATATATTTTTAGAACTTGAACTAAAGGAGATTAATTGTTACTCTATTAGACTGCCTTTAAAGTTTTCTTAGCAACCTTTCTTTGGGAGCTGATTTTGTGCTTCCTCTGAGGTGCTCTTTTTACCAGTGCTTGTGAGTCCAGAGGTTTTACTCTAGTCCAAAGGTCATGCATGGGCAGTCCCTGACTCTGAATTTTGTGGTGCTTTTTCCAGGTGTTTCTGTAACTCTTTATATCCCACCTGAGATTCGGGTAGTCTCCATATGGTTGGTACTCAGGTTTTGGGTAGAGCACAGCCCTGATAGATCCTCCGCAGTTTTCCTCTTTGCTACCCTCTGCTGCCTTCGATAGTGCTCTACTCTGTAGACTTTCTCCTCCTTAAATGCTAGGTTCATGTAGGTATACACTTGTTTTACTCTTTGAATAGTAATTTGCAGAGTACTTACAGGGCTCAGTTAATTTGTTTACCATTCATTTTTCAGAGATCATTTTGACTGGAACTGCCTTTGCTCTTTGGTATCCAGACTGAACACTCTTATTTCACATGGATTGTCTCGGTTTTGAAAACCTAATAGAGTTTCTGTTATTATTTATGTTTTCCAGATACAGTATAGTTTGTTTCTCTGTTAAACAGAAACTAATGTTTAAATAATAGTATTTAAATAGTCTCTGTAAAAATAGTGGGTTTTTTTTTTGGGGGGGGTGGTGTCTTAGTTCTTTTCCTGTTGCTATGAAATACTCTTGAAAAGCAACTTAAGAGAGAAAGGGTTAATTTCTGCTCACAATCCAAGTATAGTCCATGTAAGTAAGCAGGAATTCAAATTCAAGTGTTTGTGTTGCATCTGTAGTAAGGAAGCAGAGAGTGAAGTGTGAATTCATGCTAGTCTGTTCCCTTCTAACACAGTCCAGGATCCCGTGCCCAAGGAATGGTGCTGCCTGCCTTTAGACTCGTTTTAATTAGCCTAATAAAGATAATCATCACAAGTGTCCTCATGCCATTTTCTAGATTATTCTAGATTGTTGCATTGACAGCATTAACCATCATAGCATATTACCTTGACAGAGGCACGTTAACACTGACATTTTTTAAATACTGTCTACTCAGTTGTGGAAAGAACAAAAATGCCAACACGATATAGAATCATTTCTCTCTCTACCCTCTCTAACCTTATTTTTTTACAGTTCATGATAGAAGTCCTGTGAATAGAAGCTGCCAATATCTTGGAATATTGAAGGATGTTACTAGGGAGTTCTGGAATCCTATTACCAGTGGTGTGGCAGCAAAAGAAACTAAGAAAACCCAGGCTTCTCTGTCTCTTATGTGGAGAGAGATAGATAATGTAGTTTAGGACAGGAAACAGTGGAGAAAGTATCATGGATACATTGAGGAAATAAGGCCTTGCTTGACTCATTAATGGGTAGAGATAAGAAAAATCACCAGTTTTCTCTCACCTAGACCTTCTTTTCTAAATACTGTGCCCCAGTAAAAGGAACCAGGGTCCCATGGAGAGAAATGGCTGACAGCAGAGCTTCATGGGAAAGGTATAGATAAGTCTCTTGTTCTGGCTCCAACCTCCCCTCCAGATCCAGTCACCCCCTCAAAGTGATAGCTTAAAGGGCTTTCACTAGCAAAATCTGGGAGAGTCTGAAGATTACAACAACTCCACCCTGATACAGAAAAAGGTAGATAAGTAAAGAATTGAAGGCTGGGAGAGCCCAGTCGGTAAAGTGCTTGCTGTACAAGGGCCTGAGTTTGAGCCCCTGTTCTGTGCCCAGTAGAAGTGGGGACAGAAAAGTCAGCCACAGTAGTGCATATGTATAACTTTATCACTGGGGAGGTGCGAAGAAGAAGATCTCTGGGGCCTACTAATAAAGCAGCCAGCTAAGTAGACAAGCCCCAGAGCAAAGAGAGACTGTCACAGAAATAAGGTGGCAGAGAGGCCCCAGCAGTTAAAGAGTACTGGTTGCTTTTCTCTGTTTCAGTTCCCACTACCCTCATGGTATATTAGAACCATTTACAACTCTAATCACAGGGAGTCTCTTGGCACTCCGTGTAAGTGGTGCTCAGACAAACATACAAAACACTCACAAGCATAAAAGCCTAAAAGTATGCACACAAGAGAACCAAGGTGGATAGCACCAGAGAATGACAGATGAGGTTCTCTGGCACATACGCACGTGCACATGTGCATACACACAAAAACATAGGTGGAAACTGGAATTAAAGCAGCAGGAGGTTTCTTTATAATATAGTCCAGTGTCATCTGATAGTAGAAAAGGAATGATTAAGGTTGGATCGCACCAACAAAGGATGAAACAACTCTTAACTTTCTTTTTTTCATTTTGAGCTTGGGGAAACAGGCAGATAAATAAGATGATAGTTACCTTGATGTCTCTGAAGCTTAGTTTCTTTAAGGACAAGATTTGTCTTACACATGAGAGTAATAATGCCTTGAATACATGATTTGGGTAACTAATAGAATTATATAAACTGACTGTCATAATAAGGCATATTAATGTGGAACGATACCTTTATTCATTTTATAAATATTTGTATACAAGTAATGAACTTGTTAAAATCCAGGACATAAATACTAAAAGCATCTTAAATCCACCTATGTTATACTGTGTTGAACATAAAATTCTGTATTATAATGTGCCAAAATATTCTATTTGAAGGTGTTTGACATTGCGATGCAAATTATATTTTGACAACTTATTGTCCCAGCGGGCTTATTGTGGAAAAATGAATTTTGACCACAAGAATGAAACTCTTAGTATATCAGTAAGTATCTTGACTATATATCTGTATCATTAGTTGTTTCTTTTCACGAAACATTGATCAGCCTTATCCTGTTATCTGTAGAAAACAGGGACTTATTTCTAAGTTAAAAATTATCTTTGCAGGTATGTTTAAAATTAGGTGCTTGCCAGTCATGGTGGCAGATGCTTTTAATCCTAGCACCAACAAAGGATAAAACAACTCTTAACTTTCTTTTTTTCATTATGAGCTTGGGGAAACAGGCAGATAAATAAGATGCATAGTTAGGTGCAGGTGGATCTCTATTTGTTTGAGGCTGTCCTGATCTTCAAAATGAGTCCAGGACAGCCAAGAATACACAGAGAAACCCTGTTTTGAAAAAACATAATTAATTAATTAACTAATTAATTAATTTAAGATGCTTTAGTAAAGCCAGTAGCTTATAGAGTTTCTTTCCAGACAATCACATTGTTTTCTTAGGATGCCAAGGAAATTGTTTTTGTTTATTTTTTTATTTTGTTGTTTTCTTAGGTTTTTCGAGACAGAGTTTTTCTGTATCCTTAACTGTCCTAGACTCACTTTGTAGACCAGGCTGGCCTTGAACTCACAGAGATCTGCCTGCCTCTGCCTCCCTACTGCTGGGATTAAAGGCGTGTGCCACCATGCCCAGCCAGGATTTTTTAATATGTAGATATCTAGTTTTTCCATTATTGTTTATTAAATATCTATCTCTACTATATTTTATTATATGTTTATTTGGTTTTGGTGAGGGTTTTTGTTTTTGTTGGGTGTTTGTTTTTGGTTTTTTTGAGGCAGGCTTTCTCTGTGTGACTTGCTTTGTACACAAGGCTGGCCTCGAACTCACAGAGATCCTCCTGCCTCTGCCTCCCGAGTGCTGGGAATAAGATGTGTGCCACCACGCCTGGCTTATTTATTATCTTTTAAGTATGGCAAGTGTTTGTCTTGTCACTCTACTTCTGTTTTTGCCCATTACCATGTAGGACATTACCGAGATTTCATTGTCTGTAGTCTCTCTGTGGGAAGCCATGAAGTTTGTGCCTTGTAATTTAATTTTATGTTATATTCACCTTTGTAGGTTTTGTGGTTTTGGAAATGTGTACAAAGTGTGTAGCGTGGGGATACTGATTAAAAGTTGCATAGGAAGATAAAAAAGTTACCCACTTTAAGTAGTAATTGCTGCTCTTAGCACCATAATTTTATCTTTCTGTTCTACTATTCACAGTAAATACTAGATTTTGGAATGCCTTTGTCATTTAGAACCTCTGCATTTAACCAAATTAGGAAGTTAATTTTACTTTTCATTGTTTAAATTTCCACTGGTAAATCATGGTTACCATCTCTTCACCCAATATTTATTTTTGAGATCCATCCATTTAAAGATAGATTTGAAAGTATTGGGAGGAATTAGGTCTGTGGTTGGGAGGTAGTATGTCATGATAATCCATTCTTTTTACTGCAAAAGTACAAGAAATCTAAGGAAATTACAAAAGTTCTATTTTTAAAGACATTGGAAAGCTGTGGAAGCAATAATGACTAGATGAATTGAAATTCCAAGAAGTAGGAGAGCCTGTCCAAAGTAAGCTAACATTGCTGGATATTTTCTTTCCTGGAGGCATTTGCTGATCTTGGAATTTTGGTGATTATAAGGGATACTGAGACAAGATAGGAGGAATTAGAGGGAATTTTAAGCACATGCCTAGTATTTCAGTTAATTCTTGAGGGCTAGAGTTTACATGGTTAGCCAAAGGAAACTGATAACAATGAAAACACCTAAATCTTAGTAAAATTGCAAATCTACTCCAGCCCAGCTTTCTCCCTGATTAACCGTCAGTCATCTTTAGCATATGTATATCCTAATCAAATGGAAACTTGCTCCACCTTGGTGGGCTACTGTATGGTCTAGTATCTGTTCTTATTCAAAACATCAAGCATAAAGTAAAAAGATGTGAGTCCCTATCCTAGAGTTAGAAGCCAAGGAGGCTGTCCATGCTCACCATTTATTCATTGTTAATGATTCCACCTAAAATCAAGGAGCATAAAGAAATGGATCATAGGAACCAGGCATGGCGGTGCACACCTTTAATCCCAGCACTTGGAAGGCAGAGGCAGGTGGATCTCTGAGTTTGAGGCCAGCCTGATGTGCAAAGGCAGGTGGATCTCTGAGTTTTAGGCCAGCCTGATGTACAAAGCCAGGACAGCCAAGGTTTGGTACACAGAGAAACCCTGTCTCAAAAAAACAAAACAAGGAAATAGATTATAGAGGAAGTAAAATTTCTCACATTTATACTTAACATAGTCATCTGTGAGAAAACCTGCTGAAATCAACAAAAAAACAACTAAAAATAGTTAAATGCAAGTAGCAGTGTTACAGGCACAATTAACATTCAAAAATGAATTATATATTTTTATATATTAGCAACATGATCAAAACTGGAATTTGAGAATACCATTTATAACACCATTAAGATATAAAATAAATAGAAATCTGACACAAAATATCTAAGATCTATACTCTGAAAAGGCAAAAGAAGAGTTATTGAAGACCTAAATGAGATATCCATGTTTTCCATGACTCAAAGGACTCAGCAGGGGCTGGGGAGATGTCCCATCCAGTAAAGTGTTTGCTATGAGTTTGGGTCTCCAGTATTGCATGAAAAGCCAAGCACTAATCCTGGTGCTTGGTAGGCAAAGACTGGTGACTTCATGGGGCTAACAAGTCTAGTTGAGTCAGTGAGAGACCCTGTTTCAAAAAAGTAAAGGAGACAGGGATTGAGGTAAACACCTGTGACATAAGTTTATTCACTGCATATACATGTGCATAGTCAAACATACATGCATACAACATACACAATTTACTATGTCAAAGTTTCAGTTTTTCCCAAATTGACCTACATATTCAGCACCATTTGTATCAAATACCCACAGGCTTTTTTTTTAAATAAAAATTGATAAACTGGTCCTAAAATGTATAAGGAAATGTAAAGGAGCTAAAATAATTATAATAACTTTGACAAGAAAGAACAGTATTTGAAGACTTCCATTAACTGAAGGCTGAAGTAACAGACAGGAAAATTCTGTCACAGAGACATTCAGATCCATGGAAACCAAGCAGAGATTATGAAGGAGTATGAGGAAACTTACAGAATGATGGATGTACTCTTTATTTTGAATTTCAGTTTCGTACATAAATACATTTGCTAAAACTTAAAGTGCACGTTTTAAATATGTGTGGTTTGTGATATCTTATTAAAATTAAAAAGGTGTTTTTGCATTTAAGATTACATGCCACAGTGTAAGTATAGAGACCCAAGGACAACTTGCAGGAATTTATTCTTTTCTTCTACCATTCCGAGTCCTAAAAATAAAACTCAGATGTTTGGGTTTGCTCCCAGGCACCTGTAACTGCTAAGTCATCTTGCTAGTCCTGTTAGTTTTTGTTTTTTTCTTTTTATCTCAAAGCTGTGAGAATTAGTAGATAAATATTTACAAGAGACAGTTGTACACTGGTATTTTACAAGTAAATATGCTTCATGAAGTAAGAGTCAGCTTTAAGCAAAGTGTAGTTTCAAAACAGATTTCTAATGCGCATATGAAAAATGAGTTTTAAAACATTAGAAATGAAAGTACCTGATATGAAAAATTCATTGATCAGTTTAGCAGCCACCTGAAGGTAGCTAAAGATAAATTTAACCAAGTTTAAATAAGTCAGAAAGAAATATTTTATGTGAGCAACATCAAAACAAAACTAACAAAAACCACTGAATAGAGATGAAGAGACAGGAAGAACACAAGCAGGTTTTGTGTAGATTTAATTGGAGTTCCACTAAGAACAGAGTGAGCAAAGAACAGAAAAAAAATGTTCAGAACCAAAATACTTAAGGGTTCAGGAGCATCAGACTTACCTGTTTTGAGGTTCTTTCACACTTCAGGAAGTGATACTCATTTGTAATAAACCAAAACATCAGGGCTACATTTAGGTCTCTACAGCAACCACTAGAAAGAATGTCAAGTGAATGGATACTGTAGACGAAATAAAAGAAATTAAGGAAACTACTTAGTGAGAAGTCAGGTATGTGTGTAATCACATTTGGAATCCTTGAGTAGGAAAACTAACACAAATTAGAGGGTACTCTGGGCTACAGAATGAGACCCTGTATCAACTAAACAAAAGAGAGGGCAGAAAAGATCATGGGAGGCAAACACAAAGTAGTGAGAAGTAAAACCCAAAGTTACCAGTAGTTACATTAGGCTTTTGTGGACTAATAAGGTGTATTAAAAACAAAGACTGTCTGTGTATATAAGATTATGAGTTAGATTTTTGTTAAAAGGAAACTTTAAGGGCTGGAGAGATGGCTCAGCAGTTAAGCGCACTGGCTGCTCTTCCAGAAGTCATGAGTTCAATTCCCAGCAAGCACATGGTGGCTCACAACCATCCATAATGAAATCTGGTGCCCTCTTCTGGCCTGCAGATATACCTGCAGACAGAACACTGTATACATAATAAATAAATCTTTAAAAAAAAAAAGGAGACTTTAAATATTGACATAAGGACAAAGGGGAACGTAACTAAAAACATTGAGCAAAGGCACGTCATCCAGATAGACAAGAAAGCTTACAAAACTGTAACTAATACAGAAACACATTTTCACAGGATCACTAGAGATCAAAAGGAGTGTTCATAGTATTAGAAATTTAATTTAAAATATACTGTATTTGGGGCTGGAGAGATGGCTCAGCGATTAAGAGAACTGGCTGCTCTTCCAAAGGACCCGGGTTCAAATCCCAGCACCCACATGGCAGTTCAAAACTATCTGTAATGGCCTGGCATGGTGGTGAACTCCTTTAATCCCAGCACGTGGGGGGCGCAAAGGCAGGCAGATCTCTGTGAGTTCAAGGCCAGCCTGGTCTACAGGTTAAGTTCCAGGATAGTCAGGGCTACACAGAGAAACCATATCTCGGGAAAGAAAAAAAAAGGCCTAAAAGAAATAAAATTACTAAATTTGTATTATGCAGATGACAGTAAATACAGAAAAGTTGAGGGATCTAAAAGGCAAAAATAGTTAAATATAGTTGGAAATTAGAACTTTTCTCAATAATTAATGGAAAAATCAAATTAAAAATCAATAAAGTTATATAAGCCTTACAGTATTCACTAAAATGACCCAGTAGCATAAATGTAGAATACTGTGGTGGATTGTAATCTTTGTGAACTGCCTATGGAACATTTGCCAACATAGATCATTTACCTATCCTCAGTCAAAATCTCAATAAATTATTAAATGAATAAAAATAAAATTATACAAAATATATTTTTAAAAATATATTTCCAAGATAAAGTTATACAGAATATATTTCAGAATTGAAATATAGAAATTGAAATTAGAAATAAAAACTTTAAAATTCCCCAAGTTTATAAAATTATTCAGATATTACTAAATGATTAAGGAATTATAATAAATCAGATGGAAATTAGAAGATAATTTCCAGCAACAGTAGAAAATAAAATATATCAAAACTTGAAGGAGACAGTGTAACACTTTTCTGAAAGGAATTTGTAGCTGTCCTTACAAGTTTAAGGAGGAAAGGTAGGTCCAACATAAATGATCTCTCTCAGGAAGCTAGGGGAAGACAGTTAATGAATTTACACACAGAGATCTCATAAAACTGAAAGCAGAAGATGAGAAGAGAAAGCACACGTCCAAGGGTGTAACCCAACCTTTTAAATTATTATTAAACACTTATTTATTAATAACTATATTCACTTATAACAAATATAAACACTTAACTACTAACCCTACAAATGCCTACAACCCATATGACCTAACCACTAGACCTATTGATAACTATTACAACTATTGTCATAACCTTTTAGAAGGATACAGGAACACAGTCTCTGGGGTAGACCCTTTAATACACTTAGCAGTCTTTTTCTCTGGAATATCTCAGCCTTGGATCCGTCAGGGTAAATTGGCTATGGCGACTTCACCTTAAATAAGGCTTGAGGCTTTCTTCTTTCTCTCTGGGAGACCTCAGCCGTCTGTAGGCCAACTTACTTCCTTCGCATCAGCAACTCTGCTGCTCTGTCTCAGTCTTTAAAGCTGGCCACAGTTCTGTTTAGGCCCCTGTTCAGACAGGTCAAACCCCTCTAGGCAAAGCTGAGCCACAGGGTTTAGTCCTTGGCCTTCTTTTGCTGTCTTGCTGAGGCTTTCTCTTCTCACCAGCTTCTTTCTTCCTCAGGGAGATCTGGCCATCAGTTCACCAGCACTTTATCCATCAGACATACAAACTACTCGTTGTCCTTTCTAGCTTGTGGACTCACTAGCATCAGAGCTCTCTAGCATGGAGCCCCTAGCACACAGCACACCCGGCTCATCCACTTGTCCTTAAATAGGATCGCTCCTTGTTCTATCTGCTTCAGCTTAATTTGGGCTCTGCCCACTTAGCAGCTGAAAACAATGCTAGGCCATAAAGTCTTACCTTGTTTCACCTGGCTTCAACCTTGTTTTTAGTCCATAGAGACTCCCCTCGTTTCACATGACTTCATCCTTGTTTTTAGTCAACAAGCTGATAAGCTAATTGCTCACAGCCAAGTTGATCTTCATGCCCCGGATTAAGAGACTGTATCAGAAACCTAGATATTTACTAAATCTAAGTTATATTAATCTAACTCCCTACACAAGGGCAACACAACTGGAGAGTGCAAAGCAAATTGAACACATGACTCCCTCCTCTGAACAGAGACACCACTATAAACCTTTGGATGATCATTTCATGAATTACTGTGTTCAAATTATTGGGTGTCCTTTCGGTAAAACAAAACAAAAAGACTTTGACCCTTTATCCCACATTTAATATAAAAAGTGATTAAAGTTGATAAATGTAAAATGTAGAACAATTAAACTTTTGGGTGAGGAAATCAACTTCGGTACCCATCAGTGGGTGAATGAATAAAGAAAATATAGTAGATGAACATAATTAAATGGTACTCAGTCATTAACAAGAATTAAATCCTGTCTGTTTGCATCAAAATGAATAAAATTAGATACTACGTTAAGTAAACCACACACAAAAAAAACCACATAGCACATATTCTCAATAGTTATTCTAACACAGGAACAATTACTACAAGTTGGGGAGGGGAGAGGAAGTACTAAAACATGGTTCCATAGGAGTTTAGCCCCAGTGCTCCACAGCAGAGTGGCCACTCCCAGTCCATAGGAACTGTTAGCTATTGTAGGGAAGGCCAGAAGAGAGAGAGAGAGAGAGAGAGAGAGAGAGAGAGAGAGAGAGGCCGCAGACACAAAGGAGAGGACAGAAAGCTAATTATTGTGACATAACTGGTATATGCTTCCTACGTATGGACATAAACACACTGTGCTCCATCTGCCACCCTTGCCTGTTAATAAAAAATACTTACATGAAGATTTTCTAAATAGCATACAAAAAGCAATTTAAAAAATAACAGTAATAATAGGGATGCTATTGCCTGGGGAAAGATAATTTTTGGTACATAATACAAAAAAAACTTACCTAGAATTTTTGAGGATAATAAAAGAAAAAAAGACTGAACCCATTTTAAAATCATCAAAGACTTAAATGAGTAAATTGAGTTACCCAAATGGAAGATAAGCACATGAACAGTGGTCAGGATTGTTAGTCGTCAGAAAAATACAAATTCATGCCTTCCTCGCTACTGTTGTTCCCTGGTGAGGATGATTGAAATGAGCAGGACTGGAACATGGTTGGTAAGGACATGGAATCAGAACCTTTATGTTGCTGTTGGGGGGGGGGTTGCATTAATTTCAAAGCCCATCTATTTTCAGATGTAAAATCAAGAAAAATGAATGCTTATGCCATAAGATATTTCTGCCCCCAGGGGCATCGTGTCTTCAAAAACACAGTATACATTTAAATTCAGAATCTGTAGCCCTCTATGAATGTTTGGAAAAAAAAAAGGTGAATATATGCTCATTTGAGAGCAGCACATGTCTAACATTTAAAACTCTTTTCACTTTGTTAAATATAGTATGTCTGCAAAAATAGATTGCCTCCTGATATTACTTCATATTATTGTCTCAGGAAATTATGCAGAAAGAATCCTGTTAATATTAATTGACTTTTTGGGTTTTTTTTTTTTTTTGAGACAGGGTTTCTCTGTGTAGCCCTGGCTGTTCTAGACTCACTTTGTAGACCAGGCTGGCCTTGAACTCACAGAGATCCTCCTGCCTCTGCCTCCTCACTTCTGGGATTAAAGGCGTGCGCAACCACGCCTGACAATTAATTGACTTTTTTAATTAATTGACTTTTTAACTGTTCCTTTGGAAGATTTGTTTTAATGTCTTTAATTTTATTTAACATCCTGCTACAGTTTCTCCTGTCTCCTCTTCTCCCAGTCCGTCTGTCCGTCCCCCCACCCCTCTCCCACCCCTTAAAATGTCTTTTAATCCATTTCCATTATTCTTGGAAAGTGTCTTCCTTCAAGTGGGTCTGTGTTTTGACAACCAGTAATTATTAAAGCTGTGTAACCACTAGATGTCACTGTAATTCTAGTAATGAAAAATTATCTCAGCACTCTAATGCAGTAACAGGTTCAGAAGATCTAGTTTAAATTCTTTAGTAATGTTTGGTTAAATACTGTATTTGTCCCTGGCGTGGTGGCACATGCCTTTAATATTCCAGGACAGCCAGTGCCATTAGACAGAGAAACCCTGTCTTGAAAAACATATATATATATATATATATATATGTTGGATTTGTTGTGATAGCTTTGGAATTTTGGTATGTTAGGTTCTATTTTTTTTTTTTTTTTTAGTTTTACGAGACAGGGTTTCTCTGTGTATCTCTGGCTGTTCTGGACTCGCTTTGTAGACCAGGCTGGCCTCGAACTCACAGAGATCCGCCTGCCTCTGCCTCCCAAGTGCTGGGATTAAAGGCGTGCGCCACCACTGCCCGGCTGTTAGGTTCTATTAAGGTGACAGATCCTCAATTTGATTTTTTTTAAATTGTTTATTTTATGTGCATGGACTTTTGGTCTGCATGTATGTCTATGCACCAAGTGCCTCTTCCTACGGAGGCCAGAAGAACACATCAGATCCCTGGAACTGGACTTATAGATGGGCATGAGCCACTGTGGATGCTGGGTCCTCTGTAAGAGCATCATAACTTAGAACCGTCTCTCCAGCCCTTCAGTTTGTTTCTTTTAAAGTGAAACAAAAATTGGATAGCTTACTGTTACACTATAAAATATGTTGAATGGAGTAGATTCTTTTATACTGCTTAATGATCTTAGCTTTACTCTTCTCTCTTTCTGTCTCTAAACTATAAACCTGTCCTTGTGATCACCCTTAAAGGTTCAGCCTGGAGAGGGAAACAAAGCTTCCTTCAATGACATGCGTGCTCTGTCTGGTGGTGAACGCTCCTTCTCCACAGTGTGCTTCATTCTTTCCCTGTGGTCCATTGCTGAATCACCATTCAGGTGCCTGGACGAGTTTGATGTCTACATGGTATTGTTTAATTTTAAGTTCTTTAATTTTTATTTGGTTGAAATGTTTTGAAAGGAACAGTCTTTTGTTTCCCCACAGTAGGGAAGGTTGTGCCCTGCCAAATTAGTTTGTGTTGCTAGTGGTTGGGGGAGATTCTGTAGTTCAGTGCTCTCCATGGTACTGTGTGTTCCTCTAGAGCTCCTGCCCTACTCCAACTTTTCTCTCCCACCATGTGTGTCTTGAATGTTCACCTGCTAGGTTCTCTCATCTTTAGCCTTCCCCCTAGCTTATGGCCATCAACGTAAAGACGTCATAAAGCTTTGCTTCTTAACACAGGGCTTTTTTTGATTGGCTCCTTTGGTTATGACCAAGCTTTTCAAAAGAGTAACATGAAAGCCAAAAAGGTAACAAAGATGCAAGAGCATTTGATTTTAAGGGTAAAAAGAAAAAATTAAAAGTTTTGAAACCAAGGACAGCTACAATTACTCTAGTGGCTTAGATGTATCCTCCTGGGGTGTCAGTTTCTCCATGCTATTCTTATCACCTCACCTCTAGGGTGAGGCTCAGATGACTCTCTGTATCTAACACACATCCTTACAATTTTATGTTCTTTAGTCTGGGCTCAGGTTCTACAGCAGTATTCATTTATCAGGTGTCATTCATGAGCTTGGTCTTTATTTATTGGAGTACTTGGCATCTGTACTCTCCTCCTTTGGGGTGTGTTGTCTTATAGCCTCTATACTCTTTCTAGACTTACTTTGTTTTTTTGTTTGTTTGTTTGTTGTTGTTTTTTGTTTGGTTGTTTTTTGAGGCAAGGTTTCTCTGTATAACAAGCCTTGTGTGTCCTGACTCCTTTTGTAGACCAGGCTGGCCTCAAACTCAGAGATCTCTCTGCCTCTGCTTCCAGTTGTGATATCATTGAGTGTTGGACATTTTCTGTTTGTTTTTTACAATATTGTTCTGGTCACATGTGTAGAAGTGACATAGCATACATTCCTCCCTATAGTCTCCCTATGTACCGGATGGAGGTCTCCCATTCTGACAGCTTGTTTGGGCTGTACACTTGTGTGCCCCACTACCCATTCCACTCTCCAGTAGCATCCAAGCTCAGTGTGTCTGACACTGAGTGGTGGGTGGGTCTTCCTCTTAAATCGTCTTTCTCATTATCATTACCATCCTAGTCACCTAGCTTCAAAATCATGTATATCTGATTAACTCTTCCCTTTTCCTTATACACTGCCTGGCCTTGTTTGCTCCTCTCTGAATGTTCTATTCTTTCCTACCTTCTCACTCTGGCTCTGCTACCTCTTATCCCTTTACCTCCAGCTGTCTCTTGCCAGACTTTCAGACTCATGTCTTGCTGTTTCTGCAGCCCATCGTCTACATGTTTTTAGGAAATTGTTGATTTGTAAAAATAGACCCTATTGTGGTTACCCTTTTGAAATCCTTAGGTAACACCCTTAGAAATCCTTTTTTGCTTTCATGTTACTCTTTTGAAAATTAAAAAATAAAAGTATTTAATTTTGTGACTGAGATCATTAATGGTATAGTATCTGCCAAAAAGTTTTGCTGTACTAAGCTGTTTATAATTTTTCAAATACCATGCCCTTGTCTAGAGCGCTTTCATGCATTGTGTACTAAACTGCTTATCTTTCGATGGTACTTCTTTTATGATGCCTTGTGACTGCCCCACTTTCTAAATTCTGAGAAACTTGATAAATTTGAAACTAGACAATTTTTTTATCCCTATCCTGAGTAATTAACTATTATACTTGCAGATTCATTTTGTAATAGTTGTGTCATTGGTATATTTTCTTACTCTTGTAATTGTTACTTGTATTTGGGAGAGGAGACCATGGAAATGACCTGGGAGAATACTTATTCACTTACTTTCCCCTTGTAGTTTCTAATATTTTATTTTCATAAATGAACTACTTTTTGTACATAATGAATAAAACTCTAGAAGTTTGTTTCAGCCAAAAGAATGCTGGTTTTATAGAACTAGCTGATGGCAAAGCGATCCTGACTTTCATCCTTGTTCTTCAGGATATGGTTAATAGGCGAATTGCGATGGACATGATACTTAAGATGGCAGATTCCCAACGTTTCAGACAGTTTATCTTGCTTACTCCTCAAAGCATGAGGTAACTTCTTAAAATTTTCTATGCACACACACATATTTGTATATATTTACTTATGTTTTTTAAAACGTGTAGAAGTAACATGCATAACTTACACCCCCCACACACACATACACAGCCCAAAGCCACACTTAGCAGATGGAGGTGTTTCATTCTTTGGCAGGTCTAGTCCTGTGTACCCTGCTGTCGTACGCTATCCAGCAAACAGCCAGCATTCTGAGCTCAGTGGGTCTGAGACTCAATAGGTCTTCCTCTCAAGGCATTTTTCTTTTTCTAAATTATGTATCATTTAACAAGGGAAAAGAAACCTTCAGTATGGAGGCACACACACACATACAAAAATCCCAGATAGCGAAAGCAATCCTGAGTAAAAACAGCATGGGATTGCCATGGTTTTAATTTTCAAATGGAAAGCTGGCCAGGGTAAGGGGTGGGGAGTGATTAGTCTGCTTTCTTGCTCAGCAGATTTAAGATGTCTTCTTCTTTCATAGATGCTTAAATTTTTATTCATGCCATATCTCCTCTTTAAGAAACAAATGGACTAGAATGTAATTTTCACTTGTTTGTATTTTTAATTTGTTCCTTTGTGGTTTTCTTGGCCAACTAATAGGAAGTGATTTTAGTAATTCTGTGTAAGACAAAGAAACAATTTAAGAATCCTCCCTTTTTGTTCTTGGCTACTTAGGAACACTAGTCTTTGAAAAGAGTTCTGCTCTGTTATCCATCCTTTGCCATTGAGGATGTGGTCTTATAATCCTGTGCTGGTTTGGTTTGGAATATCCAGGCAACTCCAGACAAGAATAAGAGTGTAAAATAGCTGACATATAAAATTTTGTATTTTCTTTTCATCCAAATTGAAAATAGATAGGATGTAGCAGGAAGGTTTTTTTATTGATTGATTGATCGTCTTGTTGGAAATTGAACTTAGGGTAACTGCGTAGTAGACAAGTATTTAATGAATAAAAACTTTATTATGAAATTGAGTGATCGCTTTTGCTTCCTGTAGCTCACTTCCTTCAAGTAAGCTGATTAGAATTCTCCGGATGTCTGACCCTGAAAGAGGACAAAGCACGTTGCCCTTCCAGCCTGTAACTCAAGAGGAAGAGGGCAGCACAGGTTGACAGCTGAGTGCCTTGCCCTCACACCGAAAGGCTATGAGGGGAAACCTGGACTGTGGGGTGTGACAAATTGAGGCTAGAGATGCTCTGAGATAAAGAAGCTCCTTTAATATCCATCGACTGTGTAAATAAGCCTAGAAAACCAGCTGCTGCCAATAGTTTAAAATTACTGTTGCTTTTCCTTGTGAAAATCAATTTCATAATACTGGTTTGAAATCTTTTTATGTTTGTTTGCTTTGGAGTTTCTGTGATTTGTTTGTTTTTACCATCTACTTTTATAAATTTTTTCAGGAGCAAAACTTTTGTACATATGTACATGTACATATCTGTTCAGTTTGGGTTCATTTCTATAGTATTTTGTAAGAACTAAAATAAAAGTTTGAGCACCCGATGTTTATTTTTGCTTTTTTAGGTTGTTACAGTTCAGTTTTAAAAATTAACAAATGTCTGTGGAAATAGGGATTTCTCAGTGTGGAATAGGGGGATGCAGTGGACAAGAACTGGTTACACTGGACATACTGATGTTTAAGTCGTAGAGACCTACATAAGACTGATTATACTGGGCAAAATCTTTGCTTGCCATTGGTGGTTAACCCTGGGGTACAACTATAGGTTTGGGATACGGTTTTTATTCAGTACATTTTGTCAGTTTTAAGATGGTCTTCATTAGGTACTTTGATCAAACCTTAGGCACTGCCAATTCCAGCAGTGCTTTCTCCTTTGTCCTTTAATTATCCTCCACGCAAGGAAGAATACACTGTGACTGACAGTTTCTATTTTGACCTACACCTTGGTGGGCTAGTACACAAGCTCTCCAGTTTTGGGGGTTCAGCCACTCAGGAGGCAGACGCAAGAGGATCACAAGTGATGGCCTGCCTGGGCTATAGAGGGAGTTCGAGGCCAGCCTGAGTATCTTTGCCCCTTTTAGTCTCAAAATGAAAGTAAAACTGAGGTGGGAGAATACAGCTCAGTGATAAAGCAGGGCTGGAAAAACCAGGAGGTGAGCGCCTATTGTCAGGCAGGAAAGCTAGTGGCTGCCTGGGTCAGAATCTGTACATGACGAGGAGATGGCGTGACACACCTTGGTTTTACAGACACTAAAAAGGTCCCACCGTGATCACTTTACTGTAAAAATCGGCATTTATGATTTTTTTAGAAAAATCAACATGAGTGTACCAGTGCCTGCCTGTGTTCTAGGATTAAAGCTAACGTTTAAGTGGACACTGAATAGCAGCAAGAAGCATTCCTTTTATTACCAGCAATAAATACATATTTATGAACTTGAAAAGGAAGTATTTTGAGAAAAGTATTATTTTTAAAAGCAAGCATACTCTATAGTTATTGACAAAAAACCTGAAATTTGTTTTGGTGTGGGAAGAGAATGTATTCTTACATTCTCTTGTTGCCAAAAATCCAAAAGCATTTGTAGTCTAAGAATATAGAAAGAGGAAACTGCTGAGTGTTTCAAACTTTCCCCACCAACCATAACCAGTGTCATTTGTATCAGAACTATTTTAACATATATACACTTTTTCAAATAAAAAAAAAATGAAGCAGAATTTACCAGTGCATTAATTTTAATTAGCTAAGGAGTTTCAGTGTCTTTGAGTTTTTGTCGTAGGTTTTGTTTTGTTTTGTTTTGTTTTTTTGGTGGATCTACAGAATGAGAAATGCAGCCCTCAGATGTTGAGCATCTCCTGATGAAGACTATGCATTATGGGAAAGCCAACCCTAAGATCCTGAGTTCCTGCTGAAGACAGTGCATTGCTTTGGCCTCAGAAAGTTTTGGTTTCAGTCATAAGTGAAGTCTTCATCTAATGTTCTAAGTAGTAAAAACATCCAATTGGAAAATAAAAAAATATATTCTTTTAAAGTGTGTGTAACTTCCAAAAATAAAACTTAAAACTTATATGTGTTAAGTTCATGCTTTTGTGATCCGGGACAGGAAATAATTGACTACCTTGGGCCTCTTCATGAACAGTGATTGGATTCTGCATGTCATTCAGGTAGCTCTCAAGTCCCCAGAAGTCCCAAGATAGCTTTGTATTTTAAAATTTACCCACTCTGTTCTTTCTCAGGAAATGATTAGAATCAGCGAAGTGACAAGTGCAGTGAGTTTTAGTGAGCCAAAACATAAGAATAGTCTCTAAAATTAATAAGCAACTTATTTTAAATACTTTCCAAGTTTTCATTTCTCCCATTCCCTTTCATGTGTGGCAAGGCTGGCTTTATGATATTTGGAGTATTTGTATATAGAGACAAATGCTTAAACTCTGTGTAAGAAATTGGGCAGTGGCTTGTGTATTGTACCAGAAGTGCTGGGGTGAAAAGGAAGTGGTCCAACATACCTGATGGAAAGTTACGTAGGATCCTGAGTTCCAAGGATGGCTACGTATAAGACCCTGTCTGTCTGCCCACCCCCCAACCTTTTTTTTTTCTGAGTACAAATTTAGATGTAGGAATAAAGATTAAGTGTTTATAATTTCCCAAGGCATCATCCCAGTTGCATCCATGATTTGTTAATGCAGTTACTACATTTATATAGCTATTGCTGGTGTGTCCAGAAGTCTTACGTGTTAAATACTTGGTTTCCATCCTCTGGTGTTACAGGTAGTAGTGGAACTTCAGAAGGTGGAGCCTCCTGGAAGGAAGTTAGGTGCTCAGGTATGGGGGCTGTATCCTTGAAGCTCCCAATTTGGTCCTTTCTGAAGTAACCCCTGGGATGTGAAGGAAGTCAGGATTCTGGTTCCTGAGGTGTGACTGCTTTAGTGGCATTAAGTTGCAGAGGATTACTCACATCTCTCAGCTCATGGGTTTGCTTTCAGCATCACTTATGCAGGGCTTCCTAATTTCACGTTCATTCCTTCTAAGAGGTAATATCTTCCACAGGTGGCCACCACAGTAAATCCTTCCCATGTTCCAGGACTTTGCTTTGTGGAGACCCTCTTTGCTCTGAGTAAAGTATAACTAACGGAATCTTACAGAATTGTGTAGTTTCCCAGGCTAGATCTAAATAGGCAATGAAAAGAATTGAAACTCTTGCCTTGGTTTCTGAATACTCAGGGCCTTTTAAATGGATCCCCTAGACTCCAGACAGTACAGGGCTGAGCTCCTTTCCTCAAGCTGCTACAGGAGCAAGCCTTGATACTGTTAGAAAAGGTGTTCTGCCCTCCCACCCTGCAGCTGTCCAAAGCCTCTGTGTCTTACAACAGTAGGAGAGATTCTAGGCCAGAATAGCTCAAATGAGTTGTAAAATTAAGGGACAGGAGATAATATGAAATCTTTTAAGGCATTGGAGTGGTTTGTTTATAGCTAAAGGATCAGATCATGATACTTGGTAGCAAATGTTATTAAATTAAATTGGATCTATATAGTACTGGATGGGAAATGTCACTAATCTAAATGGCCTTGGGAAAACTATTCACAAGAACCCACCTACTATACTGGATGTTTTTGGTGAGGAACCGTGAGTTGGGGGTGCCAGGATTAAGATCCATCTTACATAGTGGGAAATGAAGTAACCTGAGAAACAGGAAGTGGTACATAATAAACTACAATGTCTAGACAGTATAAGAAGCACCTTCTGGTCATGCCCTGGTGCCAGTAACAAGATAGGAGAGCAACAAAATAAGGATAAGCAATGACATCTGAGGGACCAAACTTGTATCTCATTCCTGCCAGATGCTGACTGACTGCTTTTCAAACTCAGAAAAAGTCTTCAGTGCAAAAACCAATCCCACATTGTCAGGCCTACTCAAAAGGAACAAAAACTAGCCTCAGGGCCCCCAAAAGCCTAAGCCTGTATACTGAAAGTTAGCTATTAATAAAATGGCACCTTAGTGTCAACTTGGAAAAGAAAAATTTTAATTCCAGATTAAGACTGTGCCATCCTCTTGTTAGAGCATCAGGAAGATTTAAGGTATGTGTTTAGGACCTTTGAAAACAAAAATGTTTCTTTCTATGGGCTTCTTGGGTCTTTACCCTTAAATGGTAGCACTGTTAATACTATTAAGGGCTTCATTCCATACTAGTCTCTCAGTAAAACTTTCAAGACAGTGGAGTTTATAAGTTGTTAATAAACACACTGGGGCAGGACAGATGGCTCAGCACTTAAGAGGACCTGACTTTAGTTCCTGGCACCCTCATAACAGCTCGTAACTGCTTGTAACTCCAGTTCCATAGGAATCAACACCTGGCCTCTGTGTGTGCCAAGCTTGCAGGGTGCACATATGCATTACACATAGGCAAAGCATAGAATATTAAAAAGTTTTGAAAAGAATTGTATCTACTTAAAGTCTTGGTAGTTCTAAGATTTTACATGTGGGCAATAGGCTGGAGTCCCCCATCAGGAAGCTTTTAAGATACTCCTAGCTACCTTCTAGAGTTGTCATTGATTATAAAAGCTGTGTGCTTTCTCTTTTCCCACTTGATATGTTTATTGCAATAATTCTAAGCCTAGATCACCATTTCACATTGTGTACTGGGGGAGCTAATTACTCCGTTGTTGCAGGGGACTTTGGATCAAGAACGGTACTGAGTGTGCTGCACCTCAGCAGCCTTTAGATGATGAAACACTGGATCTTCAAGCCTGACCCTAAATCATTATGGCATGAGCCTCTTACAGATTCTTGGGGGACACATTTCACATGGGGTGTGTCTGGGACGTGAACTCTGGCCACAGATTTAGACTGGCATGGTGTATTTTGAAGATGATGACAAAAATCTCTCGTGCTGTATATTCTCCAGGAACTCTGCTTCACCTAACAGGAGATAGTATGTGGTTTTCTTGTGATAAGTAACTCCCCATGGAAGTGACACAGAAAATATGGCAGTACTTCCTGCTTAACAGGACAGTTGTGTGGGAGCCAAGATCACTTTGTAGTGTTTGCTGCTGCTACAAGACTACCATGTTGTAAAGAAGCTCAAGCCTGCCTATGAAGAGAAGTAGAGTTGCCCTGCCAGCCAAGAGTCCCCTTGGGGTCCATTTCCACCCCAGCCACTAAATAAGTGCAAGTGGTGGCATTGACTCTGAGCCAGGGTCAGCCAGCTGACCACTACATAAGGTGATAAAATGCTTGTTTCAAGTTACTGTGTTTGGGGGTTGAGTTATGGTGGAGTAATAGTAATGAAGCCACCTCCACTAGCACCTACCATTCACCTGATGTGACTCGAGTCCTTTTGTGGGTGGTCTTCCATTTGTACATATGCTATGCTGTCTAGTAGGTTTTATTCTTTGTCTCTTCCACATTTAAGATATTTGTTCCTGTTGTACATACCCAGTCTCCTCTCCAGCAGGCGTATAGGATGCCAACTTGAGGCATCTTCTGTATTTTACTTACCTGATCCTGTAGTGACAAGTCAGTAGACTGATTCCACTACCTACACAGTCAGCCATCACAAATGCCCTGGGACATGTCCTCATAGGTCCTTCTGAGTGGGCTATTTTCGGGGGGCGGGGTCAAGGGGGAAACAATATGACCAGGAATAGAAATGCTAACCCAGAGGGGACACATGACTTTTCTTCAGGGCCAACTGTGCCAGTCAATCTGCACTAATTGTAAAAAGGAGGACTAAACAAGCAAATCAGATTTTTATTTGTTTACAGAGTTCTGTACTGGTGGGCTTGCTGAAGGGTTTAATTTCCATAAGCTCTTGATACCTTTCCCTCATTCCCTTCCACTCTGGTCCTTCTGCTCTAACTTCAGATGTCACCTCACCACCCAAGTGGAAAGAGCCACCACCATATGCCACCCTGTCCCTCTCTTATTTTGCTATGCTTTTATTCTGTTTATGAGTGGTGCCCCAGAGCCTGGTGTAACCAGCTGGCATGCCCAGTTTACCCATGCTATCCTCACGAGGTGAGAGGAAACAGTAGTGGGAGGTGCAGAATCTCAGACTTTTTTTTTTGCCCGAGCTTCTTCCTCACAATGCATATGGGTTAAGCGCACAAAGGCTTCTATTCCCTCATGGAGGTATTTTCTCTTGGGGCAGAATTTAGGTACCTTGGTGTCCTATGCGTAAATCGTAAGTTTTGCTTAGTTACAATTACTTTTGAAAAGAATTAGATGGATGGGATCATTACACCCTGGCTAGTATCATTTAGTAGTCCTACATCAAAGGAAAATAGGGTGAGAAGATGCACTTGGTAAGACGCTTTGAATCAAGGAAAGAATGCTGCAATGTTTGATAAAAGTGAGCACTGGCTCTACATAAGTTACCTTAATTAAGGTAAAATGTGTGGGGGTTTTGTTTTTGTTTTGGTATGGTCACAATGGCTGCCCCTGAAAGGCTTGATAATTAGTGTGCAGTGCAAATCTTGAGGTTTCCATCAGAGGAAACAAGTGGACTGCACCGTGTGGAGAAGCCGAACATCTTCAAGCATGGTCTGAAAATGCCAACCTGATTTAGAGTTCTGGCTGACGTTTTTCCTCCACAAGGTCAGAAGGATCAGTTTTGTTCCATCATGAAAAATAAAAAGCACGCTTTTTACTTTAACATCTTTGAGGGCCCCACTAAATATGCCTCCACAGAGTTGTCTAGAACATAAGACCCCACTAAATATGCCTCCACAGAGTTGTCTAGAACATGATACCCCACTAAATATGCCTCCACAGAGTTGTCTAGAACATAAGACCCCACTAAATATGCCTCCACAGAGTTGTCTAGAACATGATACCCCACTAAATATGCCTCCACAGAGTTGTCTAGAACATAATACATTGTTGGCACCAAAATCACACTGAGATAAAGTTTATTGTCACATAATGAGCATTGTTTTTCAGAATGAACAAATCTCCTGTTTTCTTTAAATGTTACATGCCATATTAATTGTTCCTGCTTGGGGGAGGGGCTGGATGAGAAGTTGGAAAGTGACTTTCTCCCCTTTCATTTATTCTTCAAATTCCAAAGATATATGCCTAAGGGTAGACTTAGTAAGCCATTGCTAGGTGACCCTTGATTAATTATGAACATCGAGCTGAAAATTATAAATTAAGAATTAGGGAAATCAATCAAATGTTGGAAATTTATTTGGGACATCTATTGCCACCTTCTGGAAGCCTTTGAAATGCCAAGCAGAAATCAATACATTCCCATCATTATGTTTTTACTTTCAATAAATAATACCTTTGTATCTACTGATACATATATATATATATATAGCTATAATTAATGAATGAATTGTTTAGCAAGATTTTTAAGTTTTATACTGCATTAATCAAAAACAGCTCTTTCCAGATTGAGAGGTTACAAATGAGGTAAGAGTTAAGGCAAACCCAAAAGGCATGCAAATATAGTACATTTATATTCACTGATAATACAAGCTGTGTGTGGAGCAGACAGGGAGCCAAGGGCCCCTCCTGTGTGTCTGTCCAGTACTACTTTACAGGAGAATGGTGACACAGCCCATAATTAAGTTACATTACCATAGGGGGGTGTCTCAGTGCTACTAACATTATATAATCAAGGAGACACAAGCATTAGCAAAACATGTACAAGAAATCATAGAACTCTTTGCAGTACGCTTCCGCCCAGGCTTTGGAGGGTGATGTATTTTAATGAAGTGCTTTACAGGTGTCACATTGTGGCAGGTTGTCTTTTTTTTTCTTATATATATATATATAATATGCTTTTAAAATTCATTAGCAAATGACATTCTCATGCACACAAGTGTTTCAAACACAAGAAGCAAGTCCATTTATAGGTAGTCCAAGCAGTTGTGTGTGTGTATGTCTTTGTGTGTGTGTGTGTGTGTGTGTGTGTGTGTGTGTGTGTGTGTGTGTAGCTGCAGACTGAATGTAACATCAAGACTTCTGTGCAGTCCATAGCAATGACAACAGCTCATTTCTGAATGTCACACTGCAGAAGTAATACAATGGAAGGGTCACTTTTTGCAGCTTCTTTGAATTCATCCAATGTAATCTGGTCATCTTTGTTCTTATCCATCTTGCTGAAAATCTTGTCCACTCGCTGTTCAGGAGTGAGGCCATCCTCATTCATTTTCATCATGATCACAGTGCCCACCATTTTGTAGATCGCCTTGGTAAAAAGAGCATGGTAGACGGCATTACAGGAAACCCAGGAAAGGAGAGAGCTCTCTCCGCCTGTCTCCCTTCACCTAATTAGATCCTGTTTATCCTCCCAAACTTAGTTTCCCTTTCCCATAAGAGATTCACTTCCCATGCTTAAAGTTCCCATGGCAACCTGTACTTCTTTCCCCAGTGGAATATAACAATATTATTGTGCTAGCTAGTTTTCTATCAACTTGACATAAGCTAAAATTATTTGAAAACAGGAAGATTAGTTCAGAAAGTACCTCCATTAGATTACCTGTATGGCATTTTGTTTGTTTGTTTGTTTTGATTAATGATTGATAGGGATGGACCTAGCACACAGTGGGAAGTGTCAACCCCTAGGCAGTATAAGAAAGCAGGCTGAATAAGCCCTGAGGAACAAGTCAGTAATCAGCAGTCATCCGTGACTTCCAGTCAGTTCATATCTTCAAGTGTCTGCACTTCTTGAGCTCCTGTTTCTCAACAACCTGGACATGTAACATGAAGTAAACCAGGTCCTCCCCAAGCTGCTGCTAGTCATGCTGTTTCATTACAGCAATAGAAACCCTAACTAAGACAATTACTATAATTGCTTTGTCTTCCTCACCAGAGAGTACATTTCATGAAACTAGAAATTCTGTGTTTTTCTCACTTCTTCAGGACTTAGCACTATGCTTGTCACATAACAAAGCTTCAACAAATAGTAGTTGCAAGAAACAAATCCATTTAAGTTGCTGGGGTGAGAGACATGGAGTGGAGAGGCAGTAGAATTACTAGGAAGGGCGTAGGTGAAGAATGAAACTAGAGAGGGATACAAAAGGCATATCATCCAGTTCTCTTTTAGAGGGGATAAGTAATTTAAATGGACTCCACTGCAATTCTTAAGTGGTTTTCTATGAGAGTAATATGAACACACGTGTAAATCTTGAGGCCAATTAGATGGAGAAGATCTGGGGTTGATTATCAAGTTTGTGAGTGGAGGAAATAAATAAGTCACTGGTAAAATGAAGGATCATGAATTAGGAAGAGGGTCAGGAAAGAAAACGATGTATCTTGTTTCAGATATTCTGAGTTTTGGGTAGAGATGACAGTCAACACACACTGGCTTTGGGAATTTAGAAAAATAAAATGATCCCAATTGACAAGGGACCCACAATGTTTTGTGATAGGGAGAGCATTAGAACTGAACTCACAGAAGTTAGTTCAGAAAGTCCTGTAGATTAACATGACCAAAAGAGAAGAGCTAGAAGCATCCCCCAGGTCAACTAATTATCCATAATTAATTCTCAGTACATGTGCATCCTAGATGGACACAGTTTTCTTTCATGAAAAGTGCCTTAGAGTGGTAGGTGCTCTTTGCTGCAAACACTTCTCCTAGGAACGTGCATAGTGACATTTATCCTCCAAGTTGAGACAACAAAAGTGCCTTCAAACTAGTAAATAGGGTGACACATCTGTGCAGTGGGACAGTGTGCTAGCAATGAAAAGGAATGGGCTACAATAAAAGTTTCAGTTGGGTAAACCTCAAGAAGCAGAAATGCGGACCACCACTGCCAGGCACAAGACACCACTGCCCACTGCACATGATTCCATTTATGTGCAACGTCAGATCCCTAGAGACAAAGAGTGGGAGTTGTCTGGGTCTCAGTTGACAGGAGGTACAGGAGTTTGAGGAGTCATAGTAAGGAACAAAAACACTTCAGAACTGCATTATAGTGAGTGCCACCACCCTCCCCCCCAAATCATTAAATTGTATAGTTTAAATAGGTGAATTTATGGCCTGAAACTTGCAACTCAATGCAGTTGTTTTAAACATGCCTATTAAAGAGAGTAACTCATTAGACAGTGACTTATTTATCAAGTTAAAATGTCCATTGAGATAAAATACTTTGGCATCTTCAGTTTTGCAACTAGATTGTGTTAATCTGTTGTGGGGAAAAAAAAAACAAAATCAAACAAACAAACAAGGTCTCTAGGTCTTTAAAAGCAGCAGGCTACAGGAGTTCCATTACACTGGTACACAGGGCCCAGGTTAGCCCAGTAGCCTGAGTGTGCTTAAGGGAATGTCAGAGTCTGTTCTTCGTGTCTGCAAATTTAAAAAGAGACAAAAAGGCCATTTGGATGTAGCTCTTCCTTTAAAGGATGAAGTCAAAATGTTTCTAATGAGGCAAATGACATGAAGCATCCAGTAAGACAAGTCCCCTATTTAAAAAAGTCAGAATAATAACAAATGCAAACACTAGAGACACATCTGAGGATGTCAGCAGCAATTCTGATATGGTAGGACTGGGGTCTCAATAATTGTATCTGAGACTATGACACCCGAGAAAGGAAAGTTCCAACAAGTCCTATATTCTATGTCACTACAAATCAGAGAGGTTATGCCAGACTTCAAATGAAATCCTAACATGTCCCAGAGAACCTGCAGAATCCCTCTACATGATGTGTCCCAGGAGCATTCCCAATACACATCAGCAAGTTTCCTATGAACCTCCCTGTAGACAGGGTGTGCCCTTGCATGAAGAAAATAAGTGAATGTTCAGTCTGTCTCCCTATGTGGACCTGTCAGCCCTCTGCCCATCACTCTGCTAGGTACACTTTTCTTTAATGGGCTTTTGAGGCCCTCTACACCTCTTTCCTCCTACAGATCCCCCCTCCATCCAATTGGCAGCACCTACATCACTCACTTTTTCTTGTCCATTTAATTCTGTGGGCACTGGCCGTAGATAAGTGGGCTCCTCATGATCAGCCACTTGTTTCTTTTCCTATCAGCCTCTCTCCTACCTTTCCTGAAGCTAACTATGATGGTTTGAGTAAGAATGGCCCCCCTGGGCTCATATAGTTGAATATTTGGTCCACAGTGGGGACTGTTTGGGAAGGATTAAGAGGTATGGCCTTGTTGAAAGAGGTGTGTCACTGGGGACAGGCTTTGAGGTTTCAAATCAGTCCCACCTCTCTCTTTCACTCCCCCCCTCCACTCATGCCTGTGGATCAGATGTAAGCTTTCAGCTACTGCTTCAGGGCCATTCCTGCTTACTGCCTTGTTTCCAGCTACGATGGTCATGGATTCACCCTCTGAAACTGTAATCAAGCCCCCAATTAAGTGCTTCTTCTGTAAGTTGCCTTAGTAATGATATCTGTTCATAGAAATATTAACCCTATCTAAGACATTAGCCCTTACAGAATAGTCATCTGTAGGCTACCTGAGCTCAGATCAAGGTGGGAAGTTAGGAGAGGTAAAGCAAGAGGTCAAACTGAGAAAGGTGAGACACTTCAGACCTTAGTGTTAGACAGTATGGTTGGGCACAGCTTTGAGACACATTCCAGTCAGAAGAAATAGAATTGAGACAAGATAGAAAGAAAAGTTGGGAGACACAGGAGGAGAGAAGAACTGCTAACATTGGAATCTGAGCTTCATTTCTTGTATCCTGAGTGTCTAAAATGTTGACATAATTGAAAAAAAAAGCACCTCAAAAGCCAAACCAACAGAAAATCACAAACCATTGTGAAGATGTGTCTGAAGTTATAGTATGCCCTTATAATTTTTTTCTTGAGACAAAGGGTCTCACTAATGTATTCCATTCTTGCCTTGAGCTCTCTTTGTATCCCAGCCTGGTCTTGAACTTATGATCCTCCTGCCTCTTCTTGAATATGGGGATTGTAGGCATGCACCACCTCATGTCCTTTTCAGAGAGAGATTGTAACAGCTAGTGAAACATGTTCAAGTCCAAAATGCATGTGGCCTCTTGAGCGTAACCTTGTCACCATTCCTCTCTCATCTTTAAGTCTGAACAGTTTAATTTCATAAACCACCTCACAACTTCATTTTAAAAGGAAATTCTTTAAGAAAAGGGAAATTACTAAACTGGCTGACACATTTTTCTTTTGCTTAAATCTGTTTTTAAAACACACTTATTTGTTTAATGTGCATGGTGTTCTGCCTGCATGTGTGTCTGTGCACATGTGGTTCTCGTACCCACAGCTGCCCCAAGAGGGGATCAGATCCCTTAGGACTGGAGTAACAGACAGCTGTGATTTGCCGTGTGGGCGCTGGGAATTGAACCTGAGTCCTCTGCAAGAGCAATCAGTGCTCTTCACCACTGAACAGTCTCTCCAGCCCCCTTGCTTAATTCTCAAAATTTACTTACTTTTAAAACTTTTCTATCCTTGAATCTAGTTATAACTTACATCTTTTAAGCAGTGAAACTTCAAAAAGCACAAAATCCTAAACATAGCCACTACTAGGATACTTACGTGCATCTCCCTCTCCTTACCTATGCTCAACATTTAAGCTCTTTGTCTTTACTTAAGAATCCCAACTTTGTTTCATACTGGCTTGTCCTGAAATTTTGTCTGTGGTGGCTTCTTCTAAGTGAAGATCCCTAAGTGGAAATACCCCCAGCCCATTGGACGTGCAAAGGTAAGGAGTTAGAGATGGTTAGATAGGCTGAGGCCGGGGATGTAGACATCCAGATCTCAGGGGGATCCTCTGCAGAGATCTACAGATCTGTGCCTAGAGGCACATGACACCTTTTCTGGAAAGGTTTCAGGTGGACTGAATGAGAAGCTGATGAATCACAGGATTGCTGTGATAGGAATATTATACATGGCAAGAGGAATAGTCTGTTGGCTATGCGCAAGGTGGCTAGAGGTCAAAATGCATAAGTTGGTAAAGACCCAAACCTGGGAGAATATTAGAGATGTGGATGGGTATGGGGATACGGCTGAGACCCGCCTTTTTCCAGGATACAATATTTAGGGAGACAACAAACTGGAAGACAGAAAGCAATGCTGAGAAATAAGTGGAATTTATTTAGCACTCGCCACAAAAGAGGATGTGAATAGGTACTCCCAAGCCTGGCTCATCTGCACACACTTAGGGGCTACTGTTTATTCTTATTATTCTGGGAACATTGAAGAAGAGCCGGGTTCTGACTTTTGAACCTACCCCTGCAGATGAATGTCTTCTCCTCAAAAGTTACATGTTGAGATCATCACACTCAGTGTGACAGTGTTAGGGGACAGGGCCTTTGGGAAGTGTGGTGGTTTGAATGAGAACTGCCCTATGTCTGCCAGGGAGAGCTGCATGCGGAGAGTAGAACAGGCCCAAGAGAGAGAAGTGTGTTGCAGGCAGCAAGGCTGGAAGGGTAGAACCATCAAAGCCCTTTGACATCACACATGGAACTACAAGATTTGGAGTTTGTTCCCCTGGGTTTCAGTCTTGCTTTGATCCAATATTTCCTCATTATACCCCTTTTCCTCCCTTTCGCAAGGGTAATGTATATTCTGTGCTATTGTATGTAGGAAGTAATTTGCCTTTTGATTTTACAGGGAGTTACAGTTAAGAGATTGCCTTGAGTCTGAGAAGAGACTTTGGACTTTTAAACTGTTTTCAGACTGTGACAGCCTATGGGGACATTTGAAGTTAGAAACAATGCATTTTCCATTATGATATGGTTACAAGCCTATGGGCATCAGGGCATGGAATGTGGTGGTTTGAATGAGAATGGCTTCCCATGGGTTCATGTTTGATTTCTTGGTTCCAGGTTGGTGGGAGGATTAAAGGTGTGGCCTCGTTGGAGGAGGTGTGTCATTGGGGTCAGGCTTTGGGATTTCAAAAGCCACATCATTCCCAGTTAGCTTTCTGTGCTTGGTGCTTACTCATCTAGATGTAAGCTCTCAGCTACTGCTGCAGCCCCATGCCTGCCTGCTGCCATGCTCTCTGCCATGACTGTCATGGACTCTAAGCCTCTGAAACTGTTGCTCTGGAATCATGAGCCTCAAGGTAAACTCTTCTGTGAGTCACCTTGGTCATGGTATCTCATCACAGCAATAGAAAGGTAACTACACCAGGAAGAAACTAGGTCACAAGGGTGGTACCTTCATGAATACGATCAAGGTCTTCCCTTATAAAAGGCCACAGACAGACAGGTGCTTTCCATTTCTATCATTTGAACACCTAGTAAGAAGACTCTTATTTAGATCAGGAAGTGAGCCTGCTCGAGACACTGAATCTGCCAGAGACTTGATCTCAGATGTTCAGCCTCAAGACTTATGAACAATTATGTCTCTCTCTCTCTTTTTTTTAAGATTTATTTATTTATTTATTTATTTATTTATTTATTTATTTATTTATTATGTATACAATGTTCTGTCTGCATGTATGCCTACAGGCCAGAGGAGCGCACCAGATCTCATTATCGATGGTTGTGAGCCACCCTGTGGCTGCTGGGAATTGAACTCAGGACCTCTGGGAGAGCCGTCAGTGCTCTTAACCTCTGAGCCATCTCTCCAGCCCCAACAATTATGTTTCTTATGAAGATTATGATTGTAGCCACCCAGTCTATGGTATTTTGTTACAACAGCCTCCCCTGTCAATCATTCCCAGCCATGATGCACTACATATACTGACTTGCCTTCTACCATAAACTAGGGAACTGGAGAGTGCTTTTAGACTTTACAGTGGCAATGTGGGACTGGCATTCTGTTTTTTTGGTGGGGTTTTTCGAAACAGGGTTTCTCTGTATAACAGACCCAGCTATCTTGGAACTTGCTCTGTAGACCAGGCTCGCCTTGAAGTCACAGAGATCCACCTGCCTCAGCTTCCCACTGCCGGGATTAAATACGTGCACCACCACACCCAGCAGGACTGGCATTCTTGAGTGGATAGGAGAGGATCATAGATGAGTTTCTCCAGGGAGCAGCACAGGGATTAGGCCTCAAGCAATATGACCCCTTTTCCCTTTCAGAAAGCGGTAGTCATATCGGGGAGCAGAGTTAGGCAGAACTATGGACAAGAAGAGCAGAGAGGAGGGAAATATACAGAGAACTCCAGAGATCTGCTTAGGGATCTGCTAGGATAGACATAGAGAATGAAATCAAAGGAAAAGTTTCTGAACAACTGCACTAACAAGGCTGGAGAACATTCTAGTTTTGACAGCTCAAATACAGAGACCTTGCTGAATGCTTGGAACATTCAGGAACAGTGCTACTGACTATCTTTCTTGTGAAGCAAATCTAGCTGTTAGACTCATTCTATATTGAGAGTCTCTTCCCTCCAACCCTGTGGCTAATTCACTATCAGCTTCTAGCTTTCCAGATCTAATCAGTCCTCAAAGATGTCCCCATGTTCTTGGCATGCTTTTGATGAAGAACACTGATAGACATTTCTAATGGATGTTTTCTGGACTGCATGTTCCTTCTCCCTTGAAGGTTTCTGTGCTTTCTAGTTCTGTCTCTGTCTTTTTACTTTGATCTATTAGTCATCCATTTTTAATTATTGTTATTAATTATTATTATCATTATTAATGTACTTGTGTGTATATACAAGTGCCTATGCACATGTGTGTTTTTAAATAGAGATGTGAAAAAACAGCTTTGGTGTCATCCCCAGAAATGTCATTTATTCATTGCTTTTGAGACAGCAATGAATTGACTTTGAGCACATCAATTAGGCAAGACTGGCTAGAGAACCCCAGCCATGTTCCTATCTCCTTCTCCACAGCACCGGGATAACAAGTGTGCACTGCCATGCTTGGCATTCTCACATGGGTGCTAGGGATGTGAGACAGATCCCCACGCTTGTAAGGCAAGCACTTCTGACTCCCCAGCCCTGCCAGTCATTCTCAATCTG
This sequence comes from Lophiomys imhausi, assembly GCA_907164525.1. NCBI lineage: Eukaryota > Metazoa > Chordata > Mammalia > Rodentia > Muridae > Lophiomys > Lophiomys imhausi. The sequence goes on along the minus strand of CAJQZJ010033226.1, from coordinate 1,794,905 downwards.
CTTTACTGATTGCTCTTCATGTTTTTTTTTTCTAAACATTTTCATGGCTCAGGGCTCAGTCTTCTAAAAACCCCTCTTTCTACTTGTACTCATATTGATTATATTTGCCTCTGTTCATTTAAATGCATGAGTGAGTCCCATCATACACAGGGAAGGTAGGGAAACTAACTCTGTAGAAACCTCTCCTTTGAACTGCCCTAAACAAGCCATAGAGAAACCACATTAATCCACATGCAATTTACATGTTTTTCAAACCAACTCTCAACACTCCCAACTGAATAAAACAGTACCACACAGATAATATTGTATGACATTCACCATGTCCAGAAACCAACAAAAATTACTAAACATGCAAAGAAGAAGACAAATGTGCACACACCCTGCCCCAAAGATGAGATAGCGCAGTGGTTAAAGGCAAAGATAAGGGAATGCATAGGGTTAAAAGAAGAAATGATGTGCTAGTAAGGAGGAGAAGGAGTACCCCAAGACCATGCAGAGTTCTGCTGTGTGCAGGGCCTCTGTTCTGTTTTAGTCTATACAAAGGGTGATCTAGGGCAGTGATAAATGCTACAAAAGGCCCCTCCTCGGTCAGGTTAGATTGTGTTGCGATACAATAGGCATATTTGGGTAGGGTTACTGGAAGGAAAGCTTGGTGGGAGGTAAGATTTGATAGAGTCAAGTCATGTGAGGAAGGAACCTAGGGTAGAAGGTGCATCTCAGGCCCAAAGAGGAGAGATGCCAGCAGACTGAGCACTATGTGCCGCCCAAAGATCCAGGAGGCAGCCCATAGGGAGAAATGGTGACTACCTAGCCAGAACAGTAGGCAGAGGAATTGTGGGTTCTTGCTTGCTAACACAACTGGAAAAGATCTCTGGATTTCATGAAATCTGGTGGAGGGGTGGGGATAGGACCCCCACAATTGCTGTCAGCACTGGGCTCCAGTCCAGTTCAATCTGGTATAAGGAAGAGGTTGACATGTTCAGTAGTGTCCCCCTAGAATAGGAACTAGAGGCTAACCCTGGTAATAAATACCCTTTGCTCCCAGAAAGACCATTTTTTGTTGAAGGCCTTATACTGAGTGAATGGCTGGCTAAAACACCAGTTTTATGCCTTGGTTCTGTGACTGCCCTGCCCTGCACTACATTGGGGACCCAGTGTGAGAAACCAAAACCTGGTGTTTAACTAGCAGGGCTCCCAGAGAGCAAGAAGGACACCTGCCCAAGACGGCTTCTGTACAGTCTTCCCTGTCCACTCCTTCATGTCCCCTCTCAAAGACCCACCTCGATGATCTCCAGCATCTCCACCCTGGTGATTTTGCCGTCACCGTCCAGGTCGTACATGTTGAAAGCCCAGTTCAGTTTCTGTTCAAAGCTGCCCCTGGAGGTGATGGACAGGGCACAGATGAACTCTCGGAAGTCGATGGTGCCATCACCGTTCTTGTCAAAGGTGCGGAAGGCGTGCTGCGCGAACTTGGAGGCATCTCCGTAGGGGAAGAACTGAAAAAAACACACAAGCCAGGGGTCAGGCGCAGGAGGAAGCACAGGCACAGAAAGGCCCCCAGCACGGAGTCAGGAGGGAGAGGGACAGAAGCTCCTACCACGCCCACTGCAGTGTAGTCTCCTGCTGAACATAGCTAGAGGTGTGTGGGCCTTGTCTGTCAGCAGAATGCATTGAGCCAATGATCAAGGGAAGGGAGTCTGAAGGGGAGGCTTTCTCTCCACGCGTCCTTAACCACAGCACGGATCATTTCCTATGGTGAAGTCCAGTCACTCAACACCTTGTCCTTTTGTAGTTCTTTCAGTCATTCACCTCCAGGGACAGGACAGAGGCATGTAGCAGTCCACATGGGATGATGTAACATAAATGTCTAGGTTCCTCCAGGGTCACCATACCACAGGATGCAGAGACCCGGAGGGACCAGTTTTCTGCCTCGCTCTCTGGTGCCAAGACATGCTGGGTGAGATTTCAGTTTTTTGTTTTTTGGGTTTTTTTTGAACAGGGACTTTTCCTTTGCCGAACAGACATTTAAAAATCCATTAAAAATAGAACATGACTAGGCTTATTGTGAGAGACATAAAGAGCTTCCTTCACAGAACCAGCAGGCAACAGGCTGTGTGGGCGACTGAGAACGGACACAAGCAGAAGAGGATTCCTATGGTACGCTTGAGACCTCTAGAGTCAGTTCACAGTCGTCCCAGTGTTCCTAGGACAGGATCCTAGGCCGGTTGCAGATAGCAGGCGGTTCTGAGCACCGACAACCACGTGCATCTCAAGACCCAAAACAAAAACAAAAACTCCTGTGTCCAAAGTGTATAGGAAAGTATGTTTGCATTTCTGGATGAACATATCGTTAAGCAGGAATCGGTGGCAGAGGATCCAGGTTGGTCACTGCTGTCCCTGCCCTAGGTTTTTCTTTAGTGGAGGGACTATGTGGGCAATCACTACTCAGATGGCCACCAGTGTGCCCTCTTCAGCCTGTCTGTCATTGTCATTGGGGCCATGGGTACAACTTTGTCCTTGTGGCTGGGTTCTCCTCTGCCCCACCCCCTCTGTCTTACACACCCACTTCTTCCTGCACCCAGAAGCACACTGGAAAGTGACTGACTTTCCTCCAGTTCCATCGAGGCAGCTCAGCAGGTAAAGGTACTTGCTGTTTGACCCGAGTTTGATCCTAGGTGGTCAAGTAAAGGTGGGGGAGAGAACTGATTCCTAAAAGCTGTCCTCTGACCTCCTTCTACATGCTATGGCACCTGTGTGCCCACACTCATACATACAGCATATGTCACACACAGGCACATATAAACTAATAATAAAATAATTGTTTTCAAACTAGAAAAAAGAGAATTCACCACAGAAGTAAAATTGGCCTTTCCATATCAGGACTCTACATGTGTGGCCTAGAAAAGACACAGAATTCCTGGGGCAGGAGAGGCTGCTGCAGACGGTGTCTAGAACAGTGGCTCTCAACTGAGACACCTTGGAGGGGGGTGAACCCCTTTCACTGGGGCTGCTGAAGACCATTGGAAAGCACAAGCGTTTTCATTATGATTCATAATAGTAGCAAAATCATAGTTACAAAGTAGCAATGAAAATAATTTTATGATGGGGGTCACCATAATATGAGGAGCTGTATTAAAGAGTCACACAGTATTAGCAAGATTGGGAACCACTGGTTTAATAGCTGTCACTTCTCTACACTAAGGCCTGTTTGTATTTCTGTCATTGTGTAACAAGAATCTCCCAACATTTAAGGACTTAAAATAAGGGCAATTGTTTCCTTTTCATTATCTCAGCATATAAGAACTTCAAAGCTACTTACTCTTTTCACCAATTCTTCCCTTCTCCCCCAAGTTTTTTGAGAAAAAGTCTTACTCTACAACCCCGACTGGACTGGTACTCACTAGTGGACCAGGCTGGCCTTGAACCTACGTGCTGGGTTTACAGACATGTAACATAGCAGCTGGCCATCAAACTTAACTTTACGTAGTCCTGAAGACTAGCATTGGCCTTTGTTTCCTTGTTCTCCAACCATATCCTATTTCTCCCAACCTCCCCTTTTCAGTAATCAAAACTGGAAGGTTTCCTTTTTTGAGGGCCATCCTGGATGCTGGGGATACAGAGGCCAACAGCTTGAAGTGGTCCTTGTGGTCCTGGACCACATGGTCATTGCAGGGAATCTTTTGGAGTCTGCCATGATCTTTTTTAGCTGCTAAGAACTGGAACATTGGGATGAACAGAGGTCAGAGATCTTAGGAAGGGGTTCTGCAGGGAAATGCTTTCTTCCTCTTGACCTGATTAGCAGAGGTCATCCTCATTCATCTCCTGCCTAGCTAGGGACGTCAACGAGAGGACTGGATGCCAGGTTCTGAACGTGGAAAAGAGCAAATTCCATACCTGACACATTCCAATGCGCATGCTTGCTCTTTGGGAGTCGTGTGCACCAGCAGAGGCTGTGCCTTTCTGGGCAGGTTTTATTGATGTGCTCATCTGCCTGTGGGCAGGGCTGATGTATGAGATCTGGTCCTGGAAAGGAGCACAGCCAACCCTTCAGAGATCCCCTGGGGTCCCTCTCAGGGTGGTTTATCCATCAGCCTTTATGCAGCCGCCGGAGAGCACTGGGCACTTTTCTTTCTTCCCTATGTCTCTGGAAGTGGGATAATTCCACTTTCTTATGTCTTATGGTATACTTTTAAGTTAAGGGATAGCTGATGGCTTTATCTAAAAATATGTGGGAACTGTAGGTCAGTGTATTAAAAATTAATTTAGAACTGGAAATTCTTTAGAGAAAAATTGATCACAGATTTTGGAGTATAAAAGTTACATGTGCCTTGAGAAAGGTCTATTTACTGACTCTCTCAGCCTGTGCATTTGCTGTGGAAGAAGTGAGATACTTGGGAGGTGCCAGGTACCTGGAGTAATCAGTTCCGCTGAAAACTCTTTCTATCACATCCTGAGTGCGTTGGGCTTTTCTTATTAGAGAATATCTCTCCTTTTGATGCCCTTAAAACCTAGTATTATAAATTTTATTTTAGAGCCTGCCAGAGGTGGTGCACTCAGGAGGCAGAGGCAGGTGGCACTCTGTGCGTTTGAGGCCAGCCTGGACTCCAGAGCATGTTCTAGGACAGCCAGGGTTACACAGAGAAGCCCTGTCTCAACCCTCTTACCCCCATTTTTTTTTCCCATTTTATGGATAAGTAGCCAAAGCTTGAAAGACTAGGGAGTTTTACAAGATCTAGACTGTAAGAAACAGGATTTGAATTGAGATCCATCCAGTCACGTCTGCCACACCTTGAGATTCTCTTAATCAGGAGTTGGTTGAGGAAATAAACAGAAATCCGTGTTTGTTGAAATGTTATATAATTCCTAGCTTCCATCATCTCCAAATCTTAAATTCTCTGCTGTGTTTGTCGCCTTCTGCTGGCAGTATGTATGTGCTTCAGAGAAAGGGCTAAAATGCAGCCAGGGACTATTTTTAAGGATGGCTCATTCTTTAATTTTAAAAACATTTCAGCCGGGCGGTGGTGGCGCACGCCTTTAATCCCAGCACTTGGGAGGCAGAGGCAGGCGGATCTCTGTGAGTTCAAGGCCAGCCTGGTCTACAAAGTGAGTCTAGGACAGCCAGAGCTGTTATACAGAGAAACCCTGTCTCGAAAAACCAAAAAAAAAAAAAAAAAAAAAAACAAACATTTCATGAGCAGCTACTATGTGTCAACCTTGTATTAACTGTTGGTAATACAAATGGGAAATAACACAGAAAGCATTCATGATAGTGGAAGAATTTATGGTAGTTTGAATGAGAATGGTTCCAATAGGCTAATATTCGAATGCTTGGTCCCTAGTTGGTGGCACTGTTTTTGGGAAGGATTAGGAAGTATTGCCTTGTTTGCATTTGTGTGTCACTTTAGATTTCAAAAGCCCACTCCATTCCCAACTGCTCTCTCTTCCTGGTGCTTGTGATCTAGATGTGAGCTCTCAGCCACTGCTCCAGCACCAGGCCTATGTGACTATTTCCATGTCCCCGCCATGATACTATAGACTCAACCTCTGAAACTCCAAGCTCAGTTGCCTTGGTCATGTCTAATCACAGCAATAGAAAAGTAATTAAGACGAGGTATTAGTTAAACCACTTTATAAAAAATACAAGTTGTATGTAAATTCACAGATGAGAGCAGTAAGCGCAATATTATGAGTTTTAAACTTTAGGGAAATACACAGTCACTTCCTCTCACCTTACCATCAGTCTTAAGAATCCTTTGATCTTCTGCATTGCCTAGCATTTCAGGATCACACAAATCTCCACTGTCCCTAACTGAACTCCCGAAGCCCTACCCCAGAAAGACTAATACTCAGGAGAAGGAAGAGGACCCTATGGAATGCCTGTGGTCTTTGCTTTTCCCTCTAGTAGAAAAAGGAGGCTTTGCAGAATCAATTATCTCTATAGCAGAAACTTTTCCTGGGACAGCAGGTTGTCCCTGTGTTTTTTTTTTTTTTGCAGTGTCTATCCAGTGGTAAGGACTGTAAGGTTCATTTCCTCTAAGAGGTGCTACAGTCCAGCCTTTCTGATCCAACATAAGTCATGTCATCAGTTCTTCTTTCTCCAGACCACCCAGGGTGGGTGGGCACAGAAATAGTCTCAGAGCACTAAGCCTTCCATAGAAGTTTCTGTCCTTCACTGTCCCTCACTCAGCATTCCTCTGTACCTGGTTGCTGATGGAACATGTCTCACCCATCTAGAAATTAGCCCGGGGGTCATATCATAAGAATCTTTCCCTTTGTCAAGATGTCAGGTGCTCTTTATGCTTCTCTGCAATGAGAGATGCCAGTCCCCCTTGAATCCCTCAACTGACCCAAAGTGGGAGGCACTGCACAAGCCAGACCTTGACCTGGTCTTGCCCAGCCTACTGTTATAACTGATGTGTGGTGCCAGGAGAGTGTGACACTAACGGCACTGTGGAGGAAGGTCCCTGCCAGGCTTTGCCAGCTCCCCAACTTCCAGCCGAAGACTATATAGCCCTCAGACCACAGAATGGGATTCAGTAAGTTAGTCAGCCTGGAGCAGAGGCCAAGATGGGACCAAAGAAAAGAGGTGGGTGGCTGTGTTGCACATGGCCATGGAGAGATTCGCACTCCACCCCTCACAGGGCACGGTTGTCATTAAGATAACCTCCCACTGTCCATTCTGTTCTGTTTTGTTTTGTAATGCTGGGGATTGAACTCGGATTCTTAGGTAGGGAAGGCTAAGTAAACCTTCCAGTGTGCTACATCTGAGCCTCTTTTTCTTCTTGAACATCTACACTCCTATGAACACAGGCATGGTAACTGCCTGTGCTGGGTAGTTTTATTTTAACTTGACACAAACTAAAGACAGCTGAGAGCACAGAACCTCAATTAAGAAAATACCTCCGTAAGACCGGGTTTGTGGGCAAGCCTGTAGGGCATTTTCTTTTTCTTTCTTTTATTTTTGTTTGTTTGGTTTGGTTTGGTTTTTGTAGACTGGGTTTCTCTGTGTAGCCCTGGATGCACTGGCATTTACTCTGTAGACCAGGCTGGCCTCAAACTCATAGAGATTTGCCTGCCTCTACCTCCCTAGTCCTAGGATTAGAGGTGTGTGCTGAGCATTTTCTTAATTCGTGATTCAGGGAGGAGGGCCCAGATCACTGTAGGTGGTTCCATTCCTGGGCTGGTAGTCCTGGGTTCTATAAGAAAGCAGGCTGAGCAAGCTATGAGGAGCATCTCCCTCCAGCCTCTGCATCAACTCCTGCCTCCTGGTTCTGTCCTGAGTTCCTTCAGTGATGGACTGAAGATGTGGACATGTAAGCTAAATATACCCTTCCCTCCCTTAGTCATGTTTTATTACTGCAATAGTAACCTTAACTAAGACGAACTGGTACCAGGACAATGCAGTATGGCTGTGACAGACCTGACCACGTTGATTTGGGGAGGAGGACTGTGGAAGAACTTTCAGGTTTTGAGCTAGAAAAGCCATTCCGTGTTGAGAGCTCAGTGAGCTGTTCTGGAGGAGCTTGGAAGAGAAAAATGTTGAGGGCCATATGACTGCTGAACTGGGCCTGGGGACTGTTATGTAGGGACACTCCACTCCAGAGGAGTGGGATGGAAGGGTTAGGGGGTAGAGGGTGGGAGGGCAGGTGGGACTGGAGGGTTTGAAAGAGGATACTGTGATGGAGATGTAACCTGAAGTAATAAATAAACATAAAAAATGTTGTCAATTAAAAAAAAAAGAATGTTGAGAGCAATGCAGATTATGGAGACCTGGTTTGTCAAGTTTCACATGGATGTTTGAAGACTGTCGGGACCATTTGTTATTTTGAATTAAGATTCTGTGGTTCTTGTTAGCTGGTGGCTGTGATTAACAAGATACCAGAACCACTAAAGTGAAACCTTTGCTTTGCTGGGATACTCAGTGCTGGTCATCTGGAGCTGAAAAATTAGCGATGTTTAAGAAAAGACCGGCATCAGTGTTGTTAAATCTTCTGGGAAGTGTATCCTGAGAATCACACACTGAAGCTGTGTTCCAGACATGCCAAGTGCTGGCAGCTGAACCTGGTAGTGTAATAACCACCCAGGTGGTGCTGATTTTGGAGGCATGAAGGGATCAAAGGGAGCAGCTGAGGCTTGGCACTGTGTGTCAGGATTGGAGTCCCTGAAGAGAGCTCAGGAGAGGCTATCGGTGAAAGTTTAGCCCAGCAGCAGCAGCAGCAGAAGACACCAGCATTTTGAAGATACCAACAATACGATATGACCACCAAGAACAAACAACAGTAGAGTGGAGTCAGCTGGACCCTAGAAGACAAGCTGTGTGTGCTGAATGAAGAGGGCAGAGCCAGAGAAGTGACCCAAGCCCTTTGGGAGCCCAGGAGACAGTGAGTGAATCCCAAATAATAGGACATTGCATTATTTACACTGGTAGAGTTTAGTTTGGTTTTGCTCAGATTGTGAGTGTGCCCTGGTTCATCCCTCTTAAATTAAGAAAATATTTAACTTATTTTTGATATTTACATGGGCCCCCACAGTTGAGAGTTTTTGAACTTTTAAAAGAGATTTCAGATTTTTAGAGAGACTGAATCTTTCAGAGGAACTGAACCTCCAGTATGTTTGGATCTGTAAAGACTGTGGGACGTTTAAAGTTATTTATGTTTTTGATTTGAGACCTTGGGGGTGAATGAGAAAAGAAAGGTTGTGACTTAACAGTGATGAGGTTGTGTGTCACGCTGACAAGGCATCAACTGTGCTGGATGGTTCTATGTCAACTTGACACAAGCTAAAATCTAAGTAAAGGAAGTTCAATTGAGAAAATGCCTCCATAAGATCAGGCTATAGGCGTGCCTGTGGGACATTTTCTTAATAAGTGACTGATAGGGTAGGGCCCAGCCCATTGTATGTGGTATCATCCCTGGGTTGGTGGTCCTGGGTTCTATAAGAAAACAGGCTGAGCAAGCCACGATGAGCAAACCAGTAAGCAGCACCCCTTCATGGCCGCTGGGTGGGTTCCTGCCTCCAGGTTCCTGTCCTGTTTGAGTTCCTGCCCTGACTTCCTTCAGGGATGGACTATGGATGTGGAAGTGGAAGCCAAATGAACCCTGTCCTCTCCAGGTTGCTTTGGTGAGTTCATCACAGCAATGATAACCCTAACTAAGACACTGCCTCAAGAGTCTGGTCTTCTTTATTTACCTGACAGATGGCATCTCTAGGTCTGAGTTCATGTCCCTTGCCCTGCTGTGGATTGCAGAACTCCTAAATCTGTGAATGAAGTGGGTTCAACTTACCCCTGTTTAGGTAAGTAGTTAGCCATGACTGACTCTGAGAAAACCAGGCACAAATCGAATCCCTTTCCTCTGCTGGCTCAGCTAGTTTTTTAGGAATCAGTGGTGGCTATTATTCTAAGTTGAATGATTGGCATAAGTTCATACCACAAACATGTATGAAGAGGTGTGACTGATGGGGTGGTGTTAAGCATTCTGAATGTTAATTGGTCCTGTTTGCTGTCTGTTACATTGTCTCTGATTGGTTAAATAAATGCTGAGGCCTGAGATTGGGCAAAGACAGGGAAAGGTGGTACTTCCAGAGATTAGAACAGGAAGCCTGCACTTTAGAGAGAGGATTAATTCATTCTAGCCATGAGCAGGAAGAAGGAGGACACACACCATGGGTTAGAAAAAAGACCCTCATTCCACATGGCCAGGAACATTGGCATATTGTGGAGAATGGCAGTCCAAGGGGACTTACGTATATATGGGGTCATATTTGGGTAATAGAATTAAGAGCTAGCTTAGATGGGACAAGATTGCTCAATTCAGGCCAAGGCTTGTTAAAATCCATGTGGTCTCTGTGTGATCATTCATAATGGCAGGTTAAGGATTAATGACTACCAGCCAATTAAATATAATATAAATACTGCAACATATTTTAATTATTTTTTTTCTACATGTGACTGGACCTATCATTGTCTTCATCAAAGCTATGGTTCTTCCCAGCTTCAAAATCAACCAGCCAAAGCCTTTCCTCCTGCATCAGCCCTGCAGACAGGACCTGGACACTGTCTTTTAGGATCCTTGTCTCCTTATCTCCATTGAGCATCAGAGGCTCCTTCATGGAGCCTGTGTGCTCTATTAGTCTGTTTCTTGCTTAGCACATTGAGCTTGCCTACCTCCTATGGGAGCTCTCAGAGGTTAGGGGCTGTACAGCTGCGCTCAGGAATTGTGGCTCTTGAGTCTGGCTGGCCAGCTTCCCCTGTGGCCCTTGTGAGTGGGTGATAGCGATAGGATTGCTAGTGTTGTTCCTATAGCTGCATTAGCCAGGAGTGTTTGGCAACCCTTTTGTTGCTGGGTGAGCAGGTGATGCATGCTGGAGTATATTATGCTAACATTTCCTGGGGAGATGTGAGCAAACACATATTTACCCCAGATAGAGAACACATGACAAACCAAACCTATGTGATTATCTGGATTCTTACAGAGCAGGGCTAAGGAGCTTCTCAAAGCTTGTTTATGGATGAGTCCTAAACAATCGCATCACTGCAAAGCCTCACCCCATCATGGATGATGATGTCACAGATGCTGCAGCACGAAGTCCCACTTGCAGTTAACTTTCTATTTCCTATATATCCTAACATCTTCCAAGATCACTTGCAACTTAAGAATAGGGAATAGGAGTGAGTGATGGGTGGGATCCCAGCAGAAGGCCTGTGACCCTCTTTCTTCCTTTTACTATGGAGTACATGCAGCTTCCTTATCACTATCATAGAGCTAGCCATCAGGGACTATTCTGGCTACTTCCATGACTGCCAGGTCCAAGGCATCTTTACTCCAAGATGACAACAGGATGATCATTTGATGGCTGGAGGGAAAAGCCATCTCATAACAGACCTACTGTACATACACTGGCTGGGTGGTTGACAAGTGTCCTCGAGGTTAACCTGGTTCTTGGTTTTGGCTACCAGCTTTTCAGTCCCACGAGGTCTATCCCAAGACATGACCCCAATGCCTTGGTTGCTCTTTCAAGTCCACAGACATGGTATATTGCTAATGTGGTGTATTGCTAGCTCTCAACTCCTTCCTGCATGTACACTCTCAGGTCTCCAGTACATTCTTTCCCAAGCTCCAGAGGAAGCAAGGATTCTCTCAGGCCTCCAGCTGCTTTCTGCACCTCTGTGTCCAGTTCTGGGGCCACTCTGTTCCCTGTTCCTGGGGCTTCTGCTACTCCTCGAGGTTCTTGCTGTGCCCTGTGGCTGCAGCCCTACTGTGTGTGAAACACTGTCCTGCTATCATTTGAGAAGCTCCTATTATACACCCTCTGTCCAGCCAACCCATGTTCATTTTTCAGCTCTTGGTTCAGATTAACCTCCTGCATTCACTTCACCCAGTCCAGTCTTTGACGACAGTTATCACAGTTGTGAAGTGTCACAGGACTGCTGACTTACGTCATCTGTGAGATAAATAAAGCAGTGAATGACTTTGCCATCATTTTAATCTCTGGTGCATGGTGCCAGGCCAGGCACAGAGTAGGTATTCAATAAATGTCTGTTGAATGAGTAAGCAACAGCATAGCAAGTTGGCTCAGACAGGTGGTGCCATTCGCAACTCCACACAATGGGCATACAAGTGGAGAAGTGTGTTCCAAAGGCTCCTGAAGTCAGCTGTGCTGAGGAAGGCTTACCATTTGCCTCAAACCTCATTTTTATTACTACTTTGGTTGATGATTCATGGGGGATGAATCATCCCCACACAGCACGAGCACTCTATCACATGGATGGGAAGAAGAGAGGGAAAGACAGTTCCCCTCAATTAGAAATAGTGAGTCCAAAACCGGTTTCCTGTTACTGTGTTCATTCAATAGATATTTGCAGGAGCCTGTTGGTGCCAGGCTCTAGGATAAGCTCTGCATGGACAGGAAGGAGGCAGAAGAGATATACTGCAGACTATGAAGGAGAGCCCCTGGGGTCTGCCCTCCTGCTGAGGCAACTAAGCAGGGGTAGATGCAGTCACAGGCATATTCCAAACACCTGAGCTTCCAGGAAGGTGATTATAGGACTACTCCCCCTTCTCCTCCACCCCAGTGGCACACTCACATCTCAGGGCTGCTCCATCTTTTTCCTCTCTGTAACAACACACATTTTTTTTTTCATAATTGTACCTCTCTGCCATTGTGTTGTTTACTATAAATAATGCTTGTTTATGGTTCTTGCAAATGACATTGGGTTTTTAGAAGAAAACCAATGTTGAACTATATTTCTAGAGAAAAGGGATTTAACCAAATTGGGGTGAATGGGAGCTCTAGGGAGACTGGTTGGCTGGAAACTCAGACATGTTCATTTCCAGATTTCCTTCCCTTTAGAATTCTTACCATGGGAAAAGCAAAAGGACCTTAACACTAAGGAAAGTTTTGCATGTTGTTCTTTCTTGTATCTTCACTCCCTCTCAGAGTACAGTCTGACACATTATGTAGGTGCTTTACAAATACCTGTTGTAAAGGATGTCACCTGTTGTAGAAGAAAAGATGTAGGATTGAAGTGGCAGAGTATCAAGGTGTGGCTTACCTCTAAGACATCTGTTACCCCAGATGTAAAGTCAGGATTAAATCAAAGAAGCTTCAGGGCTCCTTTTAGTTTTAATTTTTAAATTTATTTCTTTTTGATTCTGAGTAAAATATAAAATAATAGGTAGATAGAGAAACAGACATAGTGGGGGGAGTAGCATGTGCCAGCAACTGCAGAGGTCTAGAAACTGAAGAAGGATGACTGAAGGCTTGAGACCAACTGAGCTGTGTGTGGTAGGGTTAGAGAAGCTAATAATATAGCATTTAGCCCATAGGGATCTTGGATTAGCAGAAGCTTGGCATCTCAGAGAAAAGATATGGGGAGAACCAATTACACCTGGACATGATTACTTTTGAAGGGCATGCCTTGAAAGCCCGCCAAGAGCAGATGACGTCATTCATCTTGAGACCACAGGACTCGCTGTTGTGGAGGCGTGCCTTGGAAAGTCTGCCAGGGACTATGGCAATGAAATGCTGTACTTCACAGCTGAGATCATTAGGATACATTACCACATGAGGATTTAAATAAGAAGCCCATGAGGTCTCAGCCTGGCCCTCCTCCTCATCTCCCTCTGCCAACACATGCCGAGAGACCTCACCATGCCAAAATACATCACTGTTTTGCACTGACCTGCCAGGAGTCCACGCTAGTGGAGAAAGTAAAGGCAGACCCTCCCTAAAGCATCAGAATGGCCAGAACACTGGAACGGAGCCCTTGAAGACTCAGGGTATCAGAATGGTGAGCGGGTGATCTGGAACTTTTTTTTTTTTTTTAAAGATTTATTTATTATGTATACAGTGTTCTGTCTGCAGGTATATCTACAGGCCAGAAGAGGGCACCAGATTTCATTATGGATGGTTGTGAGCCACCATGTGGTTGCTGGGAATTGAACTCATGACCTCTGGAAGAGCAGCCAGTGCTCTTAACCGCTGAGCCATCTCTCCAGCCCGATTTGGAACTTTTAATCTTGTAAATAATTGGGCCCTAGGACTACAGAGGCAATTCTGGGCTGATTAAAAGGCCACCCCACAATGATGGTCAAAACAGATTAAATTTATAAACAGGCCTTAAGATCTGATGAATAAGACTCACAGACTTTAAGATTGAAAGACTTGTTGGAAACCAGCCACCCATATGGATTCATGCCAAGAAAATTAACCTGAGAAAATATCCTTTTAAGAAACTTAAGTTAGTGCTAAGCATTTGTTTTTTTATAGATATTAAAGTATTTTAAATATTAAGATATTCTTAGTTGGATTACAGGTTTTAGAATTAGGGTTTGGGTTTTAGGATTTAGGAACTTTCAACCACATCAAGTCTCTGATGTGGTTGAAGACTAGATAGTTATAGTCTCATAGTTAAATTTTGAGTTGTTTAGGAATTAAGATGGTATTCTGGATCTAAGAAGATACTTTTAAGATGGTGATGGAAGTTAGGATGGAAGCTGAGTTGGATATAGATCTTTAAACTCATGGATTGGTTGCATAGCAGAATGTTAAAGTCAGTTGCCAAATACATATGGACTGGACATTGGGAATGTATGCTAAGCCTTATAATTTTCATAATTGTGGCCTAATTATTTTTGTTTTGTATTGTATTTGCTGTTATAAAAGAAAGAGCCATTTGTTGGACTGAAAGAGGTACCCATTGAAGGAAAAAAATATACCTTAAACTAAAAAAAGAAAAAAAAAGGAAGCAAATGGGGGGTATGAGGGGGAATAGTGTAGAAGGGTGGGACTGGAGGGATGAGTAGGGGAGGGGATTGTGATTGAGATGTAACTTGAAGAAATAAAAATATTTTAAAAGTAACTTAAGTTAGTGTGAAGTATTTTTTATAAATATTAAAGTATTTTAAATATTAAGGTAGTCTTAGTTAAATTATAGGTTTTAAAATTAGGATTTGGGTTTTAGGATTTAGGAACTTTATAGGTAATTGTTAAGTATTAATAAATATATAAGTATAAATAAAAATTTTCTGTTACAGTTGTGAGACACTGTCTCAAATGACAACAAACCCCAAAATAAATGAATAAGTAATAAATACATAGAATTTGTTACTCCCATAATCAGACTTTGAAAGTGAATATCTATCTATCTATCTATCTATCTATCATCTATCTATCTATCTATCTATCTGTCTGTCTATCTATCTATCATCTATCTATCTATCTATCTATCTGTCTATTTATCATCTATAACTTATCTTTTAGTATCTATCATTTATCATCTATCAATCACCTATCATTTATCATCTCTTTATATACATATATCAATCATCTATATCTATCTTTCTATCTATCCATCCCACTATTCATATCTAAGTCTATATATCCATAAATAATTCAATATCATGTCCTTATGTTCCCACCTAAATTACTGTCTCCATGTTTATATCTGTACCTCCCTCTGTTGCTATCTTATCTCTGTCACTGTGCCTTTTAGAAGTGTTAGAGAATTCGAAGCATACTGTTGGCTATATGGAGCAAATCAATTCTCTTTCCTCCTATTCAATACACAATTTTCAATGTAAATCGAATCAATGGCATCTTGGTTAGGGAACAAGGGATCCTTCCAGTACTTTGCTTGATGATAACTGTGAGCCACCAACTTCTTCTCATTTGTTACTGAAATAGGAGGTCAATAATAAATCACAGCCTGGGAATTATCATGCATTTCCATTTAGAGCCATTGTGGTATACTGGAAAGAAGATTATGTTGTTGCTTTTAAAGATAATTGATTTTGAAGTGGGTGGTAGGTGAGCATCCTTGAAGGTACAGGTGGAAGCGTGGCTGTCACAGGGAAAGCAGGAATGAGGCTACTTGCCTGGCTTTCTCTTTCGTTGTTCTTTTCAAGTGGGTGACATGGCAGATTTCACCTGATTATTTGTTTTTTCTCTGACCTCTCCAGAACAAAGTGCAGCTTCAGATCGATTCTCATTTTATTCCACACTCAACTCATTTCACAGCATCACAGGGACACTGATGAGAGGCCCAGCCTGGCTGCCTCTCATAATCTTACACATTAGGTCACCGAGTTTGTGATCCAAGAGTGATGGAGCTGTCATACTGAGACTGGTGACAGCAATGACAGCCCAGGATAAGGAAGTTCCAGTTGTGAAAGTTGAATGTTTGTGATAAATGAACATATTCAGTCCCATTGCAAGAATATACATATGCCCCCTGTTTTCTGAAGGAGGGAATAGTCTCACCAATTCTAACATGTCCTCTAAACTCTGCCAACCATTACTGCCCTCTCTTCAACTTTCAGACTATACAAGTTCCACATAGTCTCATCTCTGCTAACAGAGCTGTAGGATGAGGTTTGATAACAGAATGATAGAAAAAG
Source organism: Lophiomys imhausi (assembly GCA_907164525.1). Taxonomy (NCBI): domain Eukaryota; kingdom Metazoa; phylum Chordata; class Mammalia; order Rodentia; family Muridae; genus Lophiomys; species Lophiomys imhausi. The sequence continues at coordinate 1,779,006 of CAJQZJ010033226.1, read as the reverse complement.
AAGTCCTATCATGTAAAGAAATGAGGCTGGGGGATTGGGGACACAGCTCAGTTGGTAAAGTGATTGCCATGTCAGCCTGAGGACCTGAGTTTGAACTGCAGGATGTATGTTAAAAAGCCAGGCTTGCTGTTATATGTTAATGAAGCAATGAAGACAGATGGATCCTTAGGGCTCACTAGCTAGCTTGCTGAGACCAGTTGGTAAGTTTCAGGTCAAGTAAGAGAACTTGTCTCAAAAATGGAAAACAAACATCCTACAGATCCTCAACCAACCAACCAACCAAACAAACAACAAACAAAATGAAGGTGGAAAGCAGCTAAGGAATGAATGAGCTGGAGGTTGATCTCTGATCTCCTTGTGCACGTGTACTCATGGCACTTCCCATATGCATGCATTTCTACACATGAACACATGTATGAACACAGATACACACACACACACACTCATGGGCACACATGGATGCACACAGGCTTGGACACATACACAGACACACAAAGGGTTTGGGTAGAATGTCACAGTAGCAGGTACAAGCTTTTGGGAACCAGGGAGTTGGTTCCCAGTAAAAGTTATCCAATCTACTAGATGCAGTTCTTTGATCAAAAGGTTTGTAATCCCTTTCAAAGCCTTAGTTTCTCCATAAGAATTAGGGGGGTGGGTTTAGAGTGAACTGGCTGCTGGGCTGGTTGACTCAAAGATACACTAACTGATTCAGAATGCCTGGGATTCATACCAGTCCTTCCTCTTGTGAAGAGCTAGTGAACTGACCAGATAATGGTGTACTGACTGCTGTGTGATGTTTGTTTGATAAGTCAGCAAATGAAAGATACCGTTGTTATTATTACTATTGTTACTTTATGTCTGAGCAAGGCTGTGCTCCATACATGTGCCAAAGATATGAAGAACTTTGAAAAAAACCATAAAGAGCGTGATGATGTGTCACTCATTTATCTGTATGTTTTTTTGTTGTTGTTGTTTGTTGGTTTTTAAGACTGGGTCTCATCTGTCCCATGCTGGCTTCCAACCTGACATGTAGCAGAGAATGACCCCGAACTTCCAATCTTTTTATCTCTAGTTCCCCAGTACCTGGATTATAGGTAATGGCTCCCAAGTCCCATTTAGGTGGCACTGGATACTGAACTGCCCTGCTTCATTCTTTCATGGAGAAATGATATGAGTGAAGAACCAATGATCATCATCGCATGTATACCCACTATGTGCTAGATAGGTTTTTGGCTAGGTGCTAAATATATACAGAAAAGCATGCCTTTAATCCCAGCATTCAGGAGGTAGAGGCAAGCAGATCTCTATGAATTCAAGGCCAGCCTGGTCTACAAAGTGAATCCAGGACGGCCAGAGCTATTACAAAGAGAAACCCTGTCTGGAAAAACCCTATGTCTACCTTCTAGTACAGCCAAGCCCGTGCAGGCCCAAGTCAATCAGATTCACATCTGGTTAGCATCAGTGAACCAGCTGAGGCAAGGAATATGACAACAGAAAAAACTGAGGAGTTCAAGTTCTCTTTTTTAGGGTAGCATGAGGAACAGACTCCTTCCTGCCGCCAGGTTCTAGGAGACCAGAAAGTGCAGATACACCTCTTGGCTTTCTTTTTATATGGTGTTAGACCCACAGACTAGGTTTGGGAGGAAGTCCTGTTTGAAACAATCAGATCTTGAGGTTAAGGAAAGGTGGGGGATGGGATAAGGGCTCCTTTGGGAGAAGCCAACTCATGTAATTTTTAGAATCCATGTGCACAAACACAAGGAACTGGATTCCCACCACACAGGGTAGCCATATCAGGACTTTGGAGACATCGTTACCTGCTGAGACAAATCTAAGACAGACCTGAGTACCCTCTCAGGATATGTTCTAGAAAGGACTTTCCTTGTGTAGAACTTTCCTTCCCAACTTAACCCCTTGCTCTTTGACTGATCTCTTCCTTGGGAGTAATGCTAGAAAAATTCTGTCAATTCTCAACTCAGTGGTACAGAGGCACACCACATTGGGGATTAGCTGGTGGTGGATGGAGTCTCTGGAGTGTGTGCCAGGGCCATCATGGCAAGGCTCCTTTCACCTCATGAACATAGGGTAGGTGATCACTTTGGTGGGCAGGTGGATTCTAGTGCCAGATGAGGTACTTTCTCTGCTTTCAAACATCCTGCAGAGTGTGGTGGCAAGAAGCAGGCCTAATGACAAGAGGCAGAGTAGTCCTGGCTCCCACTGGGTCACATACTGACTGAATGACACTGGACAAAGGGCTTAGCTGTCTGTGGTTGTTTCCTCTTACACACAAAAGGGAATTTGCTCTGTGAGTCTTAGCACTTCCACCAATCCCTGGAATGCTAAATCTTGCTTTTTTTTTTTTTCTCTCTCAAGACAGAATTTCTTTGTGTATCCCTGGCTGTCCTGGAACTCGCCTTGTAGACCAGGCTGGCTTCGAACTCGGAGATCTGCCTGCCTCTGCTTCCCAAGTGCTGGGATTAAAGGCATGTTCCACCACTGCCTCGCTAAATCTGTACAATTTTTGGTATTATGTTTGACATAATAGCACTATATGCCAGGAATCATTTAAGGACATTTCCAGCACTTAAAAACACACAATCCTATGTCATTTCAGTGATCTAGGTACCATTGCTATTCCATTACACAGGTAAGTAAATAGAGTTACTAGGCCAGCGGTTCTCAACCTGCGGGTCTCGACCCCCACGAAAGGGTTGTTCTAAGACCATTGGAAATTTCAGATATTTACATTAGGATTCATAACAGTAGCAAAGTTGCAGTTATGAAGTAGCAATGAGATAATTTCATGATTAGGGGTCATCACAGCATGAAGAATTGTATTAAAGGGTTGCAGCATTAGGAAGATTGAGAACTGCTGCATTAGGCTACTATGTACCTTAGGAAGATTGAGAACCACTACATTAGGCTACTATGTACCTTAGGAAGATTGAGAACCGCTGCATTAGTCTACTATACCTTGCCCATGGTCATATACCTAGTTAGTGGCAGGACCTGAACTCAGGCACTTTGGATTTAGGGATAGACATTCCACACTTCTCCTCAAACTAAAATGGAAGCATACATGTGAATGAGTGCTTATTCTCCATTCTGTCATTATGGGTCACCTGCATCCATCGTAGTGAAACCTGGGCAGCTAGGAGATAGACCTGGGCTCAGCAGTGCTTAAAAACCTCAGATTAGACAAAATACTCAGACATTGCTTAGGGCCTGTGACCTCTGGCAGAAATCTAGAACTCTTGACTTACTTGTTCAAGGAGATCCAGGTGTGTGTGTGTGTATGTGCACATGCTTGTGTATATATGTATGCATGTGTATATACATGTATGTGCATATGCTTATGTATATGTGTACATATATTTGTGTATGTGCATGCATATGTGTATATGCCTGTATGTTTGTATGTGTGAGTGCATGCATGTGCTTAATGTGTGTGAGTGCATATGTATATATTTATTGTGTGAAAATGTGTGGTGCAAGTGTGTGTGCTTATATGAATGTCTTTATTGTTTGAGAATGTGTGTGTGCACATGTGTGCCTATAGTGAATGTATGCACACGAGTGTTCGTAATTATGTGTATATGGTTATAGGGAATGTTATGTGGGCCACACCAAGGGAAGTGCTGCATCATTTCAAGGACATAACAGAGCTCTCTATCTGTGGTTAGAGTTTGGATCACACGCTATGCCAGATACCTGTTGAAGTGGGTACAGTACCAACACACCATGACCGGCTCCAACCAGCCCGGGCAGAGCTGGGCTTCCTAAACTGTCCTGCACAGGTTTATCTCTTGGAGAAATGCAAATTCTCACTGGCACCAGTTTGGAAGGGATCTGGATTCTTATATTGAAGACATCACCAGGGCTGCCTCCTCTGGTCCCACTGGGGGTCTGAGAACTTCTCTGGGGTCTTCTGGGTCTGAGACAGAAAACTTAGACACACTGGACAGTCAGGGAGACATCTTGGAAGAGGCAGGTGGGGAAGGTGGTTGAGGCTGGCAGGCACCTTATTGGGCATACAGAACAGGCAGTGTTGGAACTGAAGCCTGACCTATAGCTGCCCAGTGACTTGGCTGAGCCTGTTTGAAGGGGAACAGGCTGGAGACTTAAGCTGGGGGCTGGGCTAAGCCTGAGGAGTCTCCCAGCCACTCGGCCTTGTTTATTGTTGGATGTCCTGACTCCCAGCAGGGAAACTCTCCTCTCACAGTTTCCATATTTATCTCTGGAGTCTGCAGGGAAAGCAGAGAGCAGCCTCCCACAGCCTCCTCGGGCTCCTTCCAGCAGGCTCATGAATAAAGATGCCTCTCCCAGGAGAGATCTCCAGGCTTTCCCCCAGGGGAGGGTAGGGCCAGCGGTACTTGAGAGTAAGACTCAGACAAGCCCAGGGTGATGGACAGATGATTCTTGTGTCAGGGACAGAGTGGGGATGACAACTGAAGCACCAGAATCATTTCTTCACTTGATGCCTCAGTTTCTCGGCCTACAAACTAGGAACTGGAGCAGAAAGCCTGAGGGGCTCCCTTCCAGGCGTAGCTTTACGGGGGCTTCATCCAGAAAGGAAGGGGAATATTTTCTGATTTCTAAAATACTCTCTAGATATCGGGCAGAGCGTGAGTATCTCTGGCAAAGTACAAAGGAATACATTTTTTAAAATGTATTTGATTTAGCCCATCATATTAAAAAAACTATCACACCAGTATCATTTCAACACTGAATCAACATGAAAAGTATTAATGAGATGTGCTTTTGTTGTTGTTTTCGTTTTTTGGAGGGGGGGCTCTTTGAAATCACAGAGCTCAGTTCCTCCTAGCCACATTCCAAGTGCTCAATAGCCTCATGAGTCTTACAGCTGTCAGCCACTGTTTAAGCTTTTAAAAAGCTCTAATAAAACCAAGGAAAGTGTCCAGAAGCACAGGCTATAAGATATATGAACTCCAGGAATATGTACGTGTCACAGCATAGGCATCGGGGTTTTCATGTGAATTAGGAAAGCTGCGAGCCCATGTGAACAGCCTGAGGCACCCCGCCTTCCATGTCAGAAGTCCACAGAGCTCCTAGGTCAGTGAGAGGCAATCAGGGCCTTCTGTTTATGTGTGGGTCTTGGTGGGATCCCTGGATCCCACATGCTGTGCAAAAGAGAATGGCTACCTCAAGGGCACGTCAACCTCATGCTCTCTGTGTACCAGGTGCTGTTCACGTGAAGCCTTTGTACCAGAGTGCCACCTTCCATTTCCCTAAAACTTTGCTTCATGTTTCCTCAACCCCAGTTACCGTGTATCAGGGAGGCTTTATATAACTTGCCTGAAGTGTTTGTTACTCCAACTCCAGGATACTGTCTGACTCTTGCTCCCCTAACATACTCAGCAATTTCTCTTGCGCCAAGAAGCAACAGGGCCCACAGGGCCCGGTTGTCTTAGAGCAATGGGTGAGGTGTAGGGGTCATGTCAAAAGTGCATTTCTGAAGTGTGACATTGAGCAGAGCTCTTCTGTGTTTCTGAGTCAGTTTTGCAGTGTGTGAAGATGTCTGTTCCCTAGGGTGGTTGGGAGAGTTGATGCAATAGCTTATGTAAAGCATTTGTAAGATGCCAAGCACAAAGAAGATGCTAAAAAAAGCGACCCATTCCCAGTCCTCCTGCGGTTGGCATGTGGATGCTGGTTGTAAAGTCTACCTCATAATTTGTAATATCTCTGGAGACTAGATGCATTCAGCCAGAAAGGACACATTTGACTTCATGTTGATTGACCCACACCATTTTAAATCCTTTTGTCTGTTTTAATTTAGTTCCTACAATAAACTTAAGAGGTAGAGCTTGTAGATGAGGAAACAGCACAGAGAGGCAAATTTACTTCCTAAGGTCACACAGTAAATGGCAGAGCTGAGACCTAAGTGCCAGAAGGCCAGCTGCAGAACTCCAGGTGGCACAAAGGAAGGGACTTCTGACTTCAAGCTCCGAGGTCACCAAATCCAATGACCCAAACTCAGATTTTGTCAAACAGGATCCCATCACGGATATTTACAATTTTCCATTTTGTCCATTAACTGTTATCAGTCCTGCTTTTGACTGCCCTGCTGCCCAGGGCTTTCTTCTGGTAGGAATGCTATTTTCTGTTGCGTCATTCCCAGCAGGCCTCTGACATTTCGCAAAAGGTTTTTCTTAAGCAGTGGAGCTCTTGGAGATGTGTGGAAGGATGCCCTCATGGTGACAAAAGCGGTTCCTCATGTGCCCAGAGGGGTGTGTGTGTGTGTGTGTGTGTGTGTGTGTGTGTCTGTGCCTCTCGAAGCTGGGCTGGAGTCTGGGCTTCCTCCCACTCAGACCCAGCTGTCAGCCCAAGCATACCACTGGGGGGCAGCACCACACAAAACACTAGGAAATTCTTGAAGCAGGACTAATGGGAAGAGAGAGCAGGAGGCTATGCAGGTTGGAGGGGTTCTATGAGAAAAGGTGAGTGAATAACACTGGGAACATAGAGGGCATGAGATTGAGCTGCAGGCCGTGCCCTTGAGGTAAATGTTCTCTTTTGCATAGTATTCAGACTCCTGGCTGCCAACACCCATCCTCTACCTTTCCCTATTCCTATCTGAGAATCGTCTTGCTTTGATGGCCCAGGGAAATGGCAGTGACAGGAGGTGAACACAGTGAGTCTTGCCTTGGCTTCATTTGTTTCTATGGTATATGGCATGGGCATACTCACTGACTGGACCCATGTTACATGCAGTGTTTACCTAGTTGTCTTTCTGGATGGTGTGCTGAAAGGACCTGTATATGAACAGACAGGAGAGGGAGGGGACACATACCCGTTTCTCTCTCTGAGGACTGCAAGGTAGTCTGCCTCTGCTTTGGCAGAGACCCCAGACCTGACTTGTGGGGACTTGTACAAAAATAAAATGGAGAGTCTCTTTGTTCAAACATCCTGAAGAATTTCAAGATGTTAATAGCAGAATTCTAGTCCAAACGGAAGTTGCTTTGGAGCATGGAGTCCTGAGCGACTGTCTAGATGCCTAGTCTCTTGGAAAAGTCTGGGAAGCCAGTGAAGAGTCTTGCCTGCATCAGGCCCATGGCTTTAGAATGAGCTACAGCACATTCTAAATGTGCACATGCACATTTAAATTTATTTCCTGTAAGCTCTTGGGCGACCTGCCTCATCACCTACACCATAGAAAGAAAGCCACTCCGCTTGTCCAATTCCACAAGGCTTTCTGAACTTGGGCCTTAGGAACCTCTCCAGTTTTATCGTGTACCCAGTCTCACACAATCCAATTCTATATTGATTACAAGGAATCCTTCTGGTTTCTTCCCACACTGTTCCTACTCTTTGATGGTTCCCACTGGTCCTTTGGATGGATCCTCAAAGTGAACTTCCAAGCTTCTTCCCAGACCTTTTCCTTTCAGTCCCAGCCCTGTAGCTTTCCCACCCTGTGCTGTACCAGTGATGTCCCTCTGAGTGATAACAGCACCCTGTATCCACCATGGTGATGCCCCCCCCCACCGCAGCTCTGCTATAGTGCCCTGCAGACAATGGTCAACCTGACTTATTTACGTAGCATCATAATAGAGCACATTATGTAGCATCATAATACAGCACACAGTCCTGTGTTAACATTTCCTGACGGATTCAATAGCCGAAGGTGGCCTTTCCCCCGCTCTATCACAGACAATTCTTTTCTTAGTTTCACTATTAAATTAGACCAAAGGGCATTTTTAAGGCCAATTTCAGCATACCCATCTTTCATAGTTCTTTCTGAAGGATGGTTCATTTGAAGTTTAGCTGAAGGACATGCATGGTATATACCTTAAAAAGCACACCTGGGTTCCTTCAATGCAGCTAATATTTCCCCCTGACTATAAAGACAAAACACATATTTGAAAACAGCAACTGAGGAGTAATTATGTAAAATCCTATGACAGACAGCAAGGTGTCGTTCACAGTGTTTTCTAGATGCCCACCCATTGACTTCATAAGTAGCTATTGAACTCTGATAAACCTTCAGGCCTCAGGGATTGACCAGTGAGTCATACCAAAAGAAAAAAACCTTACACTCAATCTAGCCATCGTTTGTGTGTGGATGTACATGTCTCTGCCAGTTCACAGTAACCTGCCCACACACGTGTATTTACAATTTATAACTGCATGTTCTCATTTCCTGATATGTTTAAGTCTTTATGTCATTGTTTTAAATATGTGGCTTTTTTTCTAGTGGTTAATATTACTGTGCATACAGTTATATAATTTACTTTATAAAATTTTATTTATTTATTTATTTATCTATCTATCTATCTATCTATCTATCTATCTATCTATCTATCTAT
>CAJQZJ010033226.1:1742878-1770672 GCA_907164525.1 Lophiomys imhausi | reverse complement strand
TATCTATCTATCTATCTATCTATCTATCTATCTATCTATCTATCTATCTATTTGCAGTGTAGAACCCAGAGCCTCATGCATAGTTGGCAAGGCAGGTATCTCGCTATACCCTACTCCTTCAACTAGCTAGATTTCAGCTCTCCACTAATGGTTGAAAACATCATTGCCACTAAACCTTGCTAAGATAATTCCATTTATAAATCAACCTAGTCATCTACTAAATGCAAATTACTGGCAAAGCAGTGAACACACTTGATGTTGCACCCATATTATCAGAGGACCATCTGACAGCTGATCAAGATGCTCATTCATCCTATGTAGCCAGGAGTGTTAGCAATCTCCATAATTTTGCCTTAGATTGGACACAATTGATGCTGTTCAGCATTAGAGCACTGTTGCATTTCTCTGACTTCTGGTGAGGCTGAATATCTTTTGTATGTTCCTTGGAGAACCTTATGCAACTTTCTTTGTTTTTCTGTAAAAAAATTTAGAATCGGACATGTCCAACTTGTTGCCCCTGGAACACATGTGGCCCAGGGTATTTCTAAACACAGAAGCCCAACAAGTGCTTTTGTAGATGATGTCATATCACAGTGTCAAAAAGTTGGACCTCTGTGCAAATCCATCAGTGTCTTTCTAAATGACTCATGGTTTTGATGTCATGTTTGTTGTTGTTTATAAATTAGGTTTTTAAGATATATATACCTGTATGTCTGTGTCTGGGCATATGTTTGTGACCCTTGCAGGCCATATGGTGTGGGATCCCTTGGAGCTGGAGTTGCAGGTAGTTGTGAGTCACCCAGTGTAGATGGTGAGAGCTGGATCTCAGGACCTCTGCAAGAGCAGTTTGTGCTCTTAGTTTCGGAGTTATCTCTTAGTCCCTGAGATTAAGCATATTGTTCTATATTTTCTTCTAATTTCTGCTCCCCTCTCTCTATTAGCCTTTGAAAAGACATGCTTATTTATGCATTGAATGGCTAGACCACTGTTACATGGCTTCATGGAGTCACTTTCCTCTAACTGTCTTGAAGCATGACTTTATCCTATATGTTGAAACCTATGTTTGAACTAGTTAGCCTCTCTCTGATGATCAGCTTACTCCCCTGTCAATACTATAATATTTTAATTTTCTTTTTTTTTTTTTTGGTTTTTCGAGACAGGGTTTCTCTGAATATCTCTGGCTGTCCTGGACTCGCTTTGTAGACCAGGCTGGCCTCGAACTCACAAAGATCCGCCTGCCTCTGCCTCCCAAGTGCTGGGATTAAAGGCGTGCGCCACCACCGCCCGGCTAATATTTTAATTTTCACAAACTTTAATTTTGTTACATGGAAGATACTTCTATCCCTCGTCTTTTTTTATCATTGCTGAAAAGTGTTCTTTCAGAGAAACTTGAAAATAGTAATATCAGTGGGCAAAGTAACCATACCAAGCAGAAATCATGAGTTGAGATTGCTTTGGGCTGTTCCGTTCACTGAGGGGGAAGCTAATATCTTTGTAATAGTACTCTTCCTATCTAAGAACAAGAGGCATTGCTGATTGATTTATGTCTGCCCAGGACTAGGCTCTAGGGTATACACAGCATTTCCTTTTCTCCTAAGTTTGCAAAACTCAAGTTCTACAAGGGAGACACTGAATCTTCAGAGTAGCTCAAGAAGACACTGTAGAAGCCACTGCAACTGTGAGCCCCTTCCAGATGAGCCAAGCCTGCTGGACACAGAAGGGGCATATATAGAAAAGGAATTTAGAGGGGGCTGGAGAGATGGCTCAGGGGTTAAGAGCACTGGCTGCTTTTACAGAGGACCTGGGTTCAACTCTCAGCACCCACGTGGCAGCTTACAACTGTCTGCAAATCCAGTTCCGGGATCTGAGACAGACGTACAGGTAAAACACCAATGTACATAAAATAAAAATAAATTAGAGAAAAGAAAAGGGATTTAGAAATAGATATCTCTTTCTGGAGCAATTGCTATGGTCTACAATTTGTCAGGGTAGATGAGAAGGCATTGCTCAGGCAGAGTAAACAGTCACTGACTCAGTGTACCTTCTAGGACAATGGCTTTCAACCTTCCTAATGCCACCCTTTAATACAGTTCTTCCTGTTGTGGTGACCCCCAACAGTAATATTTTGTTGCTACTTCATAACTGTAATTTTGCTACTGTTACAAATCATAATGTAATATATGTGTTTTCTTATGGTCTTAGGCAACCCCTATGAGTCATTCAACCCCTAAAAGGGTTGCAGCCCACAGGTTGAGAATCATTGTTCCAGGCTTGGTGCATTGTGGAGGTATCTCATTGCACCTTGTCATCAACTTCGTGTCATGGTGAGCATCACCCTGTGTCATGGGAAGGGTGCTAAGGACACAGTGATGTACTGAGGTCTTAATTTCTTAATTCCTGGTGCTCCAAGATTCGGTGCCAGATCTTTCTACTTTCTAGACTTTCAACAGAACCACCCTAGGTACTAAGAGACTGAAATCAGTCCCAGAAACCTCCATCAGAGTGTGACTGGAGATAAAGAATGCAGCTGCCATGCCAAAGGGCAGGGCATCTCTTGTGCCTCAGGCTGGGTAGTCTGAAGTGGGGCCAGGTTGGTAGAGGAAAGATGTGGAGACATGTGATTTGGGCTGATCTTCAAGAATTTCACCTGGCTGTAATCCCTGCATTAAAACTGGCATTCTTTTTGTCTGGCTGAAGCAAGGAGTTATAAAATCAAGACAAGGAAAGAGCTGAAGTGCAGTGTCTGTGGGCACCAGAGATCAGAGCAGGCAGTGCAAGGTCAAGGTAGGGAATGAGGATGCCAGAAGGTGTGCTGTTCCTCTGAATGCAGACTACAGAGAGGGCTGCTCTCTGAGCTCTGCTGAGGTGCTGGAAGGGGTTTATATAGGGCAGGAGACTAAATTACCCATTGCTGCCAGGATTCTGCCTGCTGGAACCCTGGGCCTGCCTAAGCTCATTTCTTTAAACACCAGGATGGTAGATGAGCAGTCAGACTTCCTCACAGTTTGGAAGTAGGTCCTGCCAGAGGGGCAGGGGACTTTGAACTTTTCTACTGCCATTTTAAATGGAGGTAAATATGCCAACACATTACAACCTACTTAGGAACACTCAGATTACCCCATACCTCTTTTTCCTGGGTTAGAGCTACACACACATAACCCTGCCTTATTTAGTGTCATGCAGGGCCCATAATTCCCTGAAACACAGGTATCACCAAAGCTACTCTTCACCTTTAATAAGTAACTTCTCTGTCCTTTCTTATCTAGAGGAAACAACATAGATCTTTAGACAGGGCTTTAGAATGGCAGTGATAGACCTTTAACATAGGGCACCAATCTATTATGTGTCCTCCTCCCAGGACTGTACATAGACTTACTAATTATTTGCTTTCTTATAATTCTCCATATTCTCATGTCTTTTGTACTAGGTCAACCTAAGGCTTGTTGGATAGCCAACAAGTGTGTACAAGACTCAAATGATTCCAGAGAGTACAAGATGCAGCCACTGTCCTCAATAGCTCACAGTTATGCTCTTGTCCACACAGGCTGGCCTCTCTCTGTCCACCACTGGGACTGTCTTAACCTTCTATTTGTATCCTCTTAAGGCACTCTTCTTGTTCTGTCTTTTTTATGGCTAAATGTCCATGTCTGCCTTGCTACATTTGGATAATGATCAAGGAGAGGAAACAATACCTCTAAGCCCAGGGAGCAGTACAGAGGATACATGCTTGATTGACAGATGAAAACGAACTTGAGACTTGTCTTTGTGTAAATGTATCGTGAGTATTTGAGGTGCTCTTATTCGGCTTCCCCTCACTCCCAGCCATGATGTGGAAGCTGGTAGCCCTGGTAAGCATCTGGACTTTCAGAGCCTCGGTTTGTGCTCTGGCCTCAGTTTTTTTGGATACAATTTTGAAATGAATATAGGACTGCTTGGACGATCCATAAATAGCAGTCCTTGGATAAAATAGATTTTTATTGCTACTAAATATCTTCCCAGGCCTGATTCTATCTGGGGTATCTGCAGCAGCTATGTTGAAGGCAGCAGGTCCTGACCAATGGTCAGACCAAGTTGGAAGTGAGGCTGACATTGAAATGCCATGATTCTTGACACGAATCATCCTGCGGATAAATGCAGGAACTTTAGTACCTCTTCTGATTCTCCTAGTGAGAACTCTAGTCAGTGACAGGAAGCTACCTCCTCTGTCCTGAAGCTTTGGCCAATGCTGAAAGCTAGAAAAGTGCTAAGCACTTGCAGTTTTAGCTGCAAAGAGTCACTGGTAATTGGGGTCAACCATGTACTAATGGATCAATGGAAAAAATGCTAGTTGAGCTGGGATGCTCAGTCCTGTATCCAGCCATCTTCTCCATGGTCAACAGAAAAAGCCTGTTCTCTACTCTCCAGCAAGCAAGGCGTGGTGAGTGGGGATGGGTGAGGATCTCCTGTGGTGGGCCAAAGCATGGCTGCACAAGAACGGTGACAGTAGGCCTGACACAAAAGGAGAACTGGCTTTTTGCTTCTTAGATGGAGGTTACCTAGGCAGTTAATTACTGGCTGCTGGGCTTCTAAATGGATGAACAGACAGAGATATGGAACAGTACAGGGTGCTAAGGAGGCAGCTCCCCATTTCTACCAACCAACCCCTCTTGTTTTCTAGGCCCTAAAGGACCATTCTGTAGATTCTGCTTGCACTCTCTAGTCTGCAAGGTGACCTATGCAGTAGCTAAGGGTGGTTTTTAATGAGGCCAGAACTCCCAAGAAGAATGCAAGATTTTGGGGTACTGTCCCAGCATAAGCCTATATGCCTTATTGGTGGAGCCCATGGGAGATGGGACCAGACCATAGGAGGAGCCCAGGGAACTGGAAGAAGAGCCATGGTAGAAACTCCTTCCAGCTTGTTTCATTCAGTGACAAGCTGCCTGGGTTGCCCTTTTGTCTGCTCAGTCCCAGTGTATAAAAGAGCTTGGTAGTAGTAAAGGAAGGAGGTGGGAGCAAAGTGGATCAGTGATAGGTCCCTCGCCCACTCCCTGCCTCCTCCTAGCAGACAATCAAACTGTGCTGGGGAGAGAAGACACACTCTGAATCGAGGTATAGATAGATCTCTTTGATTGAGTAGGACTATAACCAGGAACTACGAGTAACTATGAATGTGGGGAGTCTTGTCAAGAGGTTAAGACAGGATAGAGAAGTTCACTATCATATGGTTGCTGTGTGGAGTTATAAAGAAGAAAAGTTACTTGCCTCCCCGCTCCCGCCCCCTTTAGCTAGCAGGCGTTTCACCCAGGTGATCTTATTTTACAATGATACATTTGAATATGGTTCACTGTACTAGTTTCCTTTTGCTCCTACAATCTCAAATTTGACTGGAACCAATACCTTTTAAGTCTTCCAGTTGCGAAGGACAGAAGAGTGACATGCTCTCTCCAGTGTCAGTCATGGTGTGGCAACATCACCTTCCTGGTAGCTCCAAAAGAAGCCTTGCCATTGAGTTTTCTTACTTCTGGAGACTTACTGCCATTCCTTGGTTCGTAGCTCTTTCTCTTCCATCTCAGAAGCCAGAAGTGGTAGGCACTGTCCTTTCCTTGACATTTGACTTTCAAACTAGGACGTACCTGACATCTTTAGACTATTTACTTTCATTTCTAGGAATGTTGTTTCTCTCTATTTACTCAGGTCCTCTTTATGTCTTGAAGAACGTTTTCTTCATATAACCCTACTCTTACTTCTCAAAGCTTACACCTGGACACTTTATTCCTGTTACAGGCTGGTATGTTCTGATTATTTACAGTATACAAGAGAAGCAAGGGTCTTTACATTTTCGGTGATGACATCTATATGTGTAAAATGAATCATTGCTAATCTATGTTTTCCTGTTGATTCTTTGAAGAATAAATATTTGAGGCATATTTGAGGTCTCTCAGTAATCAAAAATATACTTCTTAATTTCTGGTGCTAATGTTACTTTCCAATCATAAGGGATGAAGAGAATTCCCATGACAAAATTAAACGAAAGTAGTCCGAGGTCATGAGTGTCCCTTCCTCAGTCTGGGTTGAATAGATGTTTATGTCTAAGGAAAATGATAGCTATGGAGGTTTGCAGCAGTAAGCCTTCCTGAAATTACAGACCTTCCTTTGGTCATTAATTATTCTTCTTATGATGATTTTTATAAGAATCTATTAAAATAACAGTTTATTTTAATATATTGATACAATTATATTAGAAAGTATAATTTTGTAGTTCTAAACTGTCTTTGGACTCCTGACAAAATAGCTCACTTGATTGTGGGCGAGCAATTATTTTCATAAGCATGAAACGTGGATGAGTAGGCTTCATCAATTTGTGTATCCACATTTTAGAGTGGAGGAGATTCGTCAGAAGACCGCGCGCGAGAAGGCTGACTGCTTTGGGATGTCTGTGGGCTTGATATCTGTGATGGATGTCAGGAGAAGGGAGCCAAGGAAAGGGATGCAGAAGAGCTGGGGAGGGGGCGCTCAAGACCACAGGGAAATCTTTGCTATACAGGGACATTTCATGTCATGGTGCTTTAGGGGTCATCTCAGCTGCCCAGAAAAATTGAAACAAAATTAGGAGTTTCTCTAGACACCACTCTCCTTTGCAGGATTGCCTGGAGAGATTCCTGGTAAAATGAGACATGTTGGATTGTGTGCATGTGCATGCAAGTGTGTGTGTGTGTGTGTGTGTGTGTGTGTGTGTGTGTGTGTGTGTACATGCACATAGTTATTGTTTTAAGATGTTATCCTTCATCAGGTTCATTCTTGTCCAGAAAAAAAAACCCAAATTGTCCATGGTTATATAACACAAGTCTATTAAAATTTTCCTACTAGCTTATTCTCCTCATTAGCATTTGATTACACAAATATTCCCCTAAGGTTTTTTTTAAAATTATGTTATTTATTACTTCAAGTTACATCTCCATCACAGCCCCCTCCCTCCACCCTTCTCAGTCCCACCCTCCCACCCTGTATGCCCTCTCCCACCTATCCTACTCCTCTGGTGTGGGGTGCCCCCTCATCTTAGCAGCCTCAGTTCATCAGTCATATGAGGGGTAAGAGCTTCCTCAAGGTTTTATTATGCTTAGATATGACAGGTTTGAAACTGCAGTCCTTCAAAAACAAGGCTCCTTTTAAATTACCCTTTCCCAGTGAGTTTAATTCAGAGGTTTCTTTTTACTCTTCTCTTGAACTTGTTAGGAGTTCCTCTGTATTTTTTTTAAATACAAATAGAGATTTATTGTATAAGTTAAAATATATATTATATTTCATTTCTGAGGCTTAGAATCTATTTGTAAGTTGTCCTGGCTGATTTTATGTCAACTTGACTCAAGCTAGAGTTGTCTGAAAAAAGGGAGCCTCAACTGAGAAAATGCCTTGATAAGATCCACAAAACGATGATAATAGTGGACTTAGTCTCTAAACTGTAAGCCATCCCCAGTTAAATGATTTCCTTTTTACTGTTGCTGTGGTCATGGTGCCTCTTCACAGCCACAGAAACCCCAACTAAGGGGCTGGAGAGATGGCTCAGTGGTTAGGAGCACTGACTGCTCTTCCACAGGATCTGGGTTCAAATCCCAGCACCCACATGGCAGCTCACATCTGTCTGTAACTCTAGGATTCCATACTCACACACAGACATACAAACAAAACACAATAATAATAATAATAGTAATAATAAAATAAATTAAAAAAGGAACCCTAACTAAGACATTGACTTATCCATGCAAGTCAACAATAATTATCATGACTTTCCTAAAGTGGATCCATGGGCCATGAGCAAATCAAAATCAGTTCAGAAAAACCAGGCCTCTGACTTACTGAATCCGTTAGGCAGTAGGAGGATGCAGCACTAACCTGGGTCACATAAAAGACTGAGCACGTAAAGCTGGGGCACAGTGGCACCACTGACCTGCTATGATCAGCACACGTGTTTTGCAGTTGACAGGCAAGGTGCTGCCAATTGTCTCCAGGGCTTGATTTCAGCATAATTTGTTCTGAGCATGGCCCACTGGATTGCCGTCAGTGTGGCCTATGTCAACTTAAAGTGACTCTGCCTTAAACTAGGGGACTCTGCTCGCCTCCAACAGTTACCCGGATAGTTTTGTTATTATCTAGTCATCTACTGTAACGCTCTCTGTATCTGTTCTCTGTCTCTGCTTTCTTGAACTCCACAGCCTCTTAACTCCATTTCAGCCATTCTACCCCCCCCCCCCCCACACACCTGTGTGAAGCATAATGCATGATCCGTGAGTTCATATTAATTCTTCAGATTGGAATATAGCAATTTGCAGCTTCCAGTAGCCACACTGGGAAGTGAAATGGGGAAGATTCGGGAAAATTTGCAGCCAACAAAACTGATGTAACTTGCAAAATCATTATTCGATAAATTCTGATAGGCACAAATGAGTTTACTGATGCCTCTAACCTAGTCCACTCACAACCACCTGTTCTCTTCTTTCATGGTCAGCTGTTGCTTGAAAGGGTTGGGAGGATTTGGGGTGGCATAGTCGGAAGCATTCACATATATACAGAGTCATCCCTGCCCCCACCTCCATTAACTATTCACTTGACCTTTGACCATCAGTGCCCTCATGTGAAAATTATGCCATCCCAATAGAGCTTGAGAAAGGATTACATCAGATAAACAACAGGTACAGAAACCTTGCAGAGCACTTATTTCCTACTAGGTATTCAATGTGTAGGAAGTACTATAGTTACTCTTATGTTAACAGGTTGTCTAGGGATCATGTTCACAGAACCTGTATGCAGAATAAGGCTCTCCCCACAAAGGAGTAAATGTTTTAATCCCTAAAATCAGTGATGCTACTACCTTACATGCAGGAGAGAGTAAGCAAAGCAGTCAGAAATAGGAAAATGATTTTTGGTTGGTCCAGATGGAGGCAGGATAAAATTAGGGGTTGTCAACTGAGCCCAAGAGGTAAAGCACAGATCTGAGGAAGCTACACTGCTAGATTTTCAGGGAATTTGCAGGGTGCAGGGGACAGTGAAGTCAGGGAACTGTGGAAAGTAGAAAAGGCATGGAAATGAGCTAAGAGAATGGACCCTGGCCTGGATGATTACAATGACCACATCTCTGTTGCCAGTCTTAGTTTAGCTCAGGGAAATAAGTTCAGACCTCTGACCCTCAGAATTAGGATAACATTGTGTTGATTTAAGCCAGTCAGAGAGTAGTCACTTATTACAGCACCAGAGAAAAGGGACACTCAGGTGATCACATCCCTGGATAAGGCAGGAATGAATGACTGCCAAACTCCTCTGGTCACCAGGTGCAATGATGACAGCTGGTCCCCTCACTTTTCCCTCATCAGTGTCCCACTATTCCTTTTCTGGATCAAAGTTACTCTCTGAATCTGGGAAGCTGATGCCATGCCTGAAATGTGTTGCTGTGAACCTTGCTTATTTTTGCTTGGGCAAAGAGATGTTAAAAATGTATGTGTGTGTGTGTGTGTGTGTGTGTGTGTGTGTGTCTGTGTGTTTGCATGCATATGTGTATGTAGTTATAGGCAGCTTGATGCAAAAAATAAAAAATAAGACACACAATAGGAGCAATAATTCAACCATGTTCAACTCCAAATGCCCAGCCTGCCAAGCTGAGCATAAACGGTGGTTGCCATGGTAACAGCATCTTTGATCCTACTTGTTACCTTCTCTGTGGTGCAGCTCCCTGCTGTGCATGCCATGCACTCACAACCCGTCATTTGGCAGCACAGCATGGCAGGGTCCTGTACACGAAAGGATGATGAATCTTCCTATTTAACCTCTTTCTAAATTAACTGCATGGATGGCAAAAACCAGGAGATAGGCTTGGCAAAAGGGCAGGGGACCCCAAGGGACAATGGATGGAGCTTTGGACTCAGACTCTCTTGTTAAAGTTTGTTACCTCCCTTTTACGTGGTAGACAGTGTATGGTCAGAATGACTCAAAAGCCCACCTTAGGTGTAAGATGAACTTTATGGGAATGTCAGCTTAGACTATGGGAGGGCAGAGCTGAAGAGTGGCCAGGTTAATAGCAATTTCTCAGTGGCCAGTCCTTTTCACTCTACACCAAGTCCAAGGGACAGCTGGTACCAAAGACGGCCCTGTCTTTTTCATAAGCACATTTATACCAAGGAGAATGAGTTAGTAGAATGGGAGATGAGCCTCGCCTACAGGCCTCTGCAATGGAGGGCCCATGGTTGTCCTGCTCCCAAGGCCTTTAGCAGCAATGCCACAGCTCTGAAACTCTGCCACTGGACAGCAGGGACCCGAAAGCCCACATAGCACAACGGAGAAGGAACTTCTCAACCTATCTTTGAGAAAGTTAACTTTTGTAAGAGTGCTCAATTACCCCCCCCCTTTCAGGAACTGTGGGAAGCAGGGCAGTTGAGACACATGCACAAAAGTCACTCCAATGCAGGGTCTATATTAAACTATGTTTACCATGTTTGCTATGTAGAAAGTGTGTTCATGCTCCCTACACCCATTACACCACTATTGATTGCCCATCCACAGCAGGGTGTTTGGAAAAGTATCATGTTGCAGAGAGGGTGGGGAAGGTGGCAGTGATGATGGGGAGAGGCTACAACATGCCCTTCATAGAGTCACCAGCTGAGGCTCATTTCTTAAATATGAGAGCCCAACAGGAACCACAGGGGAAGTTGTGGTGCTACCCAGAGTCAGGAAGTCACATGTAGCTTGCTAGGCCTTGATGCTGTGTGATGCTCACAGTATGTTAGTGCTTGTACCCTTATGTGGCCACTCCAGGGAGAATGCCACAGGTCAAGAGAACAGCTTGAGTGGTGCAACATTGAAGAGCACTTGATGATTATGGCTTGACTGCAGTGAGAAAGATTCTTACAGTCTTTGGCAGACAGAGCACATCACCTTTCTACTTTTGTGACTCTTTTCCTTACTGGACTGGCCAATCATGGAATAATGTGCTTTTGCTAGTTTTACTTAAAATCACCATATATATCCAGTTCCTTGCTCTTACTATGCTCCCCCTCACCATGTGTATGCTTTAGCCATAAAAACAAAAACAAAAAACAAAACAGAAAAAAGAAAAGAAAGTTAAGAGGAGAAGTCTTCTGAAGATATGTGGGTAGGAGAAACTTCATGGAAATCTTTTGATTGATTTCCAGATGTGTGTGTGTGTGTGTGTGTGTGTGTGTGTGTGTGTGTGTGTGTGTGTGTGAGAGAGAGAGAGAGAGAGAGAGAGAGAGAGAGAGAGAGAGAGAGAGAGAGATGTGGAAATTATCTTATAATCCATAAGGAAATCTCAGATATTCTGAAGTCAGGATCCAATGCTATACCGATGCCCGTCTCTAAATTTCTTTTGTGAGAAAAAGAAACTCTCCATTTAAACCATTATCCATTGAGTTTTCTATTATTCATTGCCAAGAATGGAGACAGGCATACCACGAGGGGATAAGGCGACACTTTCCCCAGGAAGTAAAGTCAACCACTGGAAGGTTTTGTCATCACATAGGGCTTGTATAAAATGAAAAGTGATATATGTGCATTGCTAAGTCTATAAGGTACAAAGAAGTATGTAAAGTTAAGGACTGAAAGGTTCCTCACTCTCACCAATCCCACAGCTAGGAAGCACTGGGAAGGTGGAGGGACAGCAAGAGCTGAGAGCACATTTTGCAAAATTAAGATTGTGCTACCATCAGTACATTGTTTTGTGACTCTCTATTTCAACCTCAGGAGAAGCCATAGATTCAGAAGGGTTTCTTGGGGGTAAGAGCATATCATGGGGTTTGTATTTAGGGATGATAAAGCAGCCATTTTTTCTCAAATCCACAAGCAGATGATGAGTTAAACAAAACTCTTTGCAATGAAAAAAATAAGAGGGGAAGCAAGAGTTATTGGTGACCTCTCTAGCACATGCACATGCTCACCATCTCTCTAATTCAATTCCAAATACTCGATGATATTTTCATTTTACAAACAGGGATAGAGCTTCACTCAAAATTGAGACCAAGTTTGATCTAATTCAAAGGCCGGAACTGTTTCACCTGAATGTGCGTTTGCATTTTGCATGGGTACCCACTCATCACTGTCTTATTTTCATACTGTTCAGTGCAAATGTCTGAATTCCCTTGGGCAAGACACACTGCAAAGTGAGAGCCTCCAGCTGCTTCCTGGTGACCTGCTAAGGGGAAATGCACCCTGGCTGTAATCCCAGGGGATGAATGCTTGCTCTGGGGTTGGTCAAAGTGGAGTGCTGAGGCAGGGATAAACTGCCAGAGTTTGAAGGAAAAGAGGGGCACAGAATCAGACAGATAATGGCCCATCATAGTCATGTGGAGCTCCTTGGGTTGTCTTGCCTGCTACCTGCGAGGCAAAGTCAGAGGCGCTTCCAAAGCTTTTGGGAAAATGTTAATTGGCAAAGCCCACATGAGGTAGTAATTACACTGTCATTGGCACTTCCTAGTGCTAAGGCCAGGCAGATCTGCCAACAGGATTCATGTTAAATATGCAATTTTCTGAACATTGCTAAGCCAGTGTATTCCCCAACCAGAAAGCCTGACAACAGGACAATGTGACTTCTGTCAGTCCTTGCCTAAGAGGTACCAGAACTGTGTTGACAAAATTGCAGTGGTGGTGAGAGAGGCTACAAGCTCATCTCATGTCCTCATTGGCAGTTACATAAGAACTCTCTATGGAATTCCACTCCAGTTTAGAGCCCAGCTGGAGTATGACTTCTCTAGGACACCATTCTAACCAGCTACCTTCCAAGTATACTTCTGGCCCTTACCCCACTTCCCACATCTTTTAGGACTTTCCTTTTAAATTAATCTGAATACATTTCCCTCATAGGGTTAATTGTTTATACCTCTTCCCCTGAACACAGGTGTCACTATTTTGGGGGTGGTGGTGGAGCCTTGAAGACTGTTATCTAATTTCTCTTCTCTTCTGCTTGAAATTGATGTCTATTTTTTCTTCTCCTCTTTTCCCTTCCCTTCCCACCCTGCCCTGCCTCTCCCCTTATGCTCCTCTCCTCTCCTCCCCTCTCTTCTTCACTCATCAACCCACCTCCCCTCTCCTCCCCTCCCCGCCCCTCCCCACATTTTTTTTGGATGAATAAATGAATACCTGGGAGGGGAGGGATGTATACTCTGCTTATGGGCAAGGGGGTGAACACTGAGAAGATGGCTAAAAGAGCTGCAGACCAGCCAGGCTGCTCAGGTTGGTAAAGCTTGTAGCATCTTTGTGAATGTGGCTCCAACTGCTGCTTGGAGAGGAAACCAGGGAGTTTGTGATGAATGAAGGGTGTCTAGTGTGAAGGGGACATTGTGTTGATTATCTAAGAAAATCATTCGAGTTTATGTAGCCCCAGAAAATGTTAAAATGAGGAAATGGGCCCAAAGAAGAGAAGCATCTATCCTGAGGTCTGATGGGCATCTGTTGTGGGACTGAGGTTAGATCTCTGATGTCCAGCCCAGGGCCCACTTAGCTGTTCAGGTATCTTCTGAACACCATCCTGTAGCTGTCATTGCAATTTGACCCTAATGACCTCATAGATGTTGTGATATTCCACAAATATCACTAGCCTTTTAAAATGCTTTCTCTCTTTTCTATAGTTCCTACTTCTACCTCAGTTAATAGGTCTGTCTGTAATTGAGAGCCTCTCTATGGGGCTGAGGGTGAGGTAGTGAATACTATTCCATCACTTAGGTGAAGAAACAAAGACTCTAAGAGTGTATGATACTTGTTTAAGGGCATATAGTAAGTAGGAGCTGGGAAATCCAGAGTCAGAGCCTGTACCCAGCTTAGCCGTTCAACTGTGACCTCAAACATGTCACTTTCTCTCTCTGTGCTTCAGGTACCTCATGTGCAAAATGTTGAGCATAACAGTACCACACAAATGAAATAACATAGAGAATAGGCACCCAAGCACTCTTGGCCACAGTAAGTGCTTCATAGGTGCTTCTAGTCCTGTTGTTCTTGCCACTCAATTCTGCCTCCCAGGATCCTGTCTGTTCCTCTTAGAATGACTTACTGACATGCAGTAGGGATTCAAGAGAAAGAGATGCCCCTTTCATTTTCCTTTGTCTTTTTTTTAAATCTATCTGTCTGTGTGTGTGTGTGTGTGTGTGTGTGTGTGTGTGTGTATGTAGATGCCCATGGAGGACAGAAGAGGGTGTTTGGATCTCTCGGATCTTGAGTTACAGGTTGTGAACCACTTAGATGTGCATACTTGCAAGATCAGGAGGCACTCTTAGTGGCTAAGCCATGGATGGCTTCAGTTTTTCCTTGTCTTTCTGAAATAATTTCACAGTTCTTTATGGAGTAAAACTTTCAGCAGTCTTGAGAAGAGGAACCAGCTTTGGCAGTCTGAGATCAAAGCAAGAAGAGTTCAGGGTCTGCAAGTGCAAGCTCTGCTGGCTGGGCTCAGAGGGCGTTCCTTGGAAACTTGCAGCAGGATGCAGCACACCACATACTCCCAGCCCCAAGTCACTCACACATCCCCATGCAGCATCACCTCCTCTGCCCTCAGCGGGGCTGTTATGATAAAGGGGTGACTAATGGGCAGGAAGGGGACATCTTGCCAACGTGCTTGTTTCCATTAGATTACAGTTGTATTTTTAGAGTGCCTGAGAAATATCTAGGATCTTGCCTTACAAGATGATTTTGTGTGCTGGACTTAGGAAGAAATAAATCTTACTGAAGAAAACCAAACAAAAGAAAACAACAACAACACTACCAACCCAAAACTGAGAAAGATTGCAAATTTTTCTTGCTGTCCAAAATTAATTAATTAACTAACTAATTAGTTAATTATTTCAGTGTTATCTGCTTCACTGTGTTAAACTGAGGCATGCCTTCCCAGAACTTTGTCCAAGTATTATCCATTTCATAGCATCATAATCTGCCCCTACCACACTGTGTCAACATTGACAAATTTGCTCCATGGGTCTCGGTCTCTCTCTCTGTGTGTGTGTGTGTGTGTGTTAGTTACCATGGGTGTACATATGCATGCTTGTGCAGGCAGGGTGTAGAGGTCAATTTGCATGTCATCCTCAGGAAATACCCCCTTTGTTTTTTGAGATGAGGTATTTCATTGTCCTGGCTCACTGCTCAGTGTATTCCAGGGATCCTCCTGGTTCTGTCTCTGCAGCACTAGGATCTAAAGCTGTGTCACTATGCACAGCTTTAAAGTTTTTCTTTATTCTTTGAGAATTCTCTGTATGTGTACAACATGTTCTGATCATACTCACCTTTATACCCTCCTATATTTTCCAGAATCCACCCTCCAAAACCTCAAAAACTTAGGTATTCTTCTTGGGAACTAATTC
The DNA here is from genome assembly GCA_907164525.1 of Lophiomys imhausi. Classification (NCBI taxonomy): domain Eukaryota; kingdom Metazoa; phylum Chordata; class Mammalia; order Rodentia; family Muridae; genus Lophiomys; species Lophiomys imhausi. The sequence goes on along the minus strand of CAJQZJ010033226.1, from coordinate 1,755,352 downwards.
ACCGAGTTTCCTTAGTGTTGTCCGTATGCACACGGGTGTAGGGCTATCCATTAAAGCATGGGTGATAACGCACAACTTTCTTATGCGGATTCTGGGTGTTGAACTTAGATGCTCATGTTTGAGTGTCAGGCACTTAACAATTGAGCTATCTTCTCTTTCTCTTTCTAGGCCTCTTTCAACTTAACGGACCTCTTTAGGCCAGGAGTCGTAATTGCTGACTACTTTCAGGATTCCCCAGCTTCCAACTGAGTAGATGTTCAACAGTGTTTAATGATTGAATGGATACAAAAGTGATTGGATGGATAGATGCATATGGGAAATATAAAGACCAAACCATTATTTTGTATCAGTAAATATTACTTAGAGGCAGGCGGATCTCTGTGAGTTCGAGGCCAACCTGGTCTACAAAGCGAGTCCAGGACAGCCAGAGCTACACAGAGAAACCCTGTCTCGAAAAAACAAAAAAAAAAAAAAAAAAAGAGAGATTACAGGTCCAAGCCCCCATGTCTCAGCAGCTATGACCCATAAATTGGCATTTAACTCTTATCCCATGCCTCATTTGCCTAATGCTATTCCATGGCTCATCTATGTGATATTCATGTCATAAAAATAGGTAAGTTCCCTTGACACCAAATTGAGGAAACACCAGTCTAGGCAGCACACAATGTGGTATTCCCAAGGTTTAAGGTTAGGAGCAGGTGATAAGAAAGAGAACAGGGAATAGGACATCCTGCTGGTCAAATTAGAGATAGTAGTTTCTCTTATTTTTAGAGTAGATTCTACTTCCTGTGGCACACAGAGTGAACAGTAAGTGGGACTTCTTTAGCCATGTGTTGTGTAATATTTATTTACAAGACTTTCTTATCAGGCCTCTGCAAAGCCAAGGAAGATGTCCTGTCCTGCCCAGCAACAGAGCAAGGTAAATCTGGGATCCTGATACACAGGGAGTCTATTCTTGCCAGTCAGGATATCTAACCCGTCCACCAGGAAGCTCAAATAATCAAATAGCTTCCTTCTCTTACCAGTTCTGTGTTTTTCCTTCTACCAACTCACATTGTGACCTTACTAAGCCACTGAGGTCCTATGGAATCAGAGTAAGTTGGTGTGTGTGTGTGTATATATGTGGGAGTGGAAGATTGGAGAGCAGGAGATAGAGGTCCCAATGACTGGAGACCAGAGCTGTCTGACCAAACTAAACTTCTCCATTAGAGAAAAAGAATCTCTAGTCATGTTGAGGCCACAGGAATCTACGTCATTTTCGATTGGTCCTAAGTTAGGCACCTACCTAAAGGAATTGAATTTGTATGAATAGAAATGTGCTTATATATGAACGAATCTAATGCATACCTATAAAATCATTTACATGCTTTCAGCAAGTTCTTTGTATCTGCTGCATGAACTCAATTATGATTTGGTCCTTCCTAGGAGTCATTCATCCATTTGATAATGAGTACATGTCAATACATACATTCATAATATAGAATAATAGGAAATGTACAACATCTTTGAAATCTCAAAAATAAATAGTGAGAGTGATGCTTAGAGAGTGGTTGTGCTTGCCTGATATACTATTATAGCTCTGTTAATCACAGTTCTGTTACAAAGGGACTTTGTCAATCCAGCTTTGAGGACTTTTGTATTGAGATAGTGGATGTGGATGTCCAATGACATCTCCTGTTATGTCAATGACATCTCTTTTTAAATGTCACTACTATGTCCTTATCTCAGAAGCTGAACAGACAATAGCCCCAGTGCTCTTCATCCTGAGGACATGACTTAACTCTTCCCAGTTGATCTGGTCTTATGAAATCTCTCCCAAAGCCAGCTAAAGCTTCATCTAGCCAGTTACCCTGGCAACCCAGCTGTGTCAACTTGAAAGATGTCTACAGGCACTGGCTTCTGAGTCTGCCAGAGGCTTGACTGGGGCTGAGTTGTGAAAGCCACAACATATTAACTAAAACACAGTGTCATCATTGATTTGGCTCCTAGAAGACATGTCACATTGTTTAATAGAACCTGGATAAAAATAAACTCTGCCCTGACTATGTGGTGGAATTTACTCAGAATGCAGGCAAACCTGTTTATTTTGGGAGACTGTCTATGTCTTACATGCTTTCCTTTGCCTTTCTTCTACAAGAAAAATCCTTTCAGTTCTTATATTTTTCTCTGAAAATCTCATTACCAACTCAAATATAAGGAGCCTGATTTTCATCAGCCATTCCTTTCATATTGAGGATCTTTAGTTTTATGTTTCATCCTTTCATTTCCTCCTTGGGAAAATAGTATTTAAGAAAGCCCCTTGATGTGAAATTGTCTGATGTATTCAGAGGAAAATTAACTAGTCACTCACCTGACAGAAAGGGCCATTATGTTTTCCTGTCTTCTTGTCCTGCATTCTATTTATTTAAGCATTCTTTATGGAAAGGGCCACTCTGAGCCTCCATAGTTTACTGCTCTGAACTATTTGGAATAATTTCATTCCTTTCATTTAGTCTTTGAATTGAATTTCATCAAGTTGCAAGCAGCTTTTACTCATTCATTAATTCATCCTCTCAGTCAATTTTACTCTTGTTATCGGACACTAGAGAATCAGAGATGGTCAAGCTGTGGGCTCTGCCCTTCTGGGTGACTGGAAAGGGAAAGATCCATGATATTAACTGATGTTTGCTATGGAAATCATCTGCCTAGCAGAAATCTAGTGATATGCCTATGCGATTATAGAATCTTGTCATTGAAGGGAAACTCACAAGGGAAGAAATGAAGGATAACCTCCCCCTTCTTGACTCTGCCTCTCCTTATCTCCCACCATTCTCTTCATCCTTTCCCTTTAGCCACCCTGAACTTCTCTCTCTCCACCTTCAACATTATCTTCATTCCTACCTGTGTTTCTAGGAATTTCATTCCTTTCTATATCTCTAGAACAAAGTTGGAGATTGAAAAACCCTTTTGGACAGTCAACAGTTATTCTTTGCAAGATATGGGCAGGGATTTCTAATTCCTCTCAATAAATGGAAAGTTTAGAATCCTGAGGATCTTTCAACTCTCTGACTCCACATCCTGTTAGCAGCAGATATTTGCCCAGACACCAGGTACCCTCGGCTCCCACCCACTCTCCTGTGGATTTAGTTGGGTGCTTCCTCCTCCAAGGAGTATCAGACCCTCTTAAGATTGTCTGTAACTGTATATTTTGCTGTGTGTGTGTGTGTGTGTGTGTGTGTGTGTGTGTGTGTGTGTGTTGGTGTTTCTCCCCAGTCAATATGACATTGTCTATCAGAGTAGCTCAGAGACAGAGAGATTTCATCTCTCCTGGCTCACAACTCCAGCTACTAAACATTCCTTGGCAACTGCACCAGCATAGCCTCTTCTTATAGCCCCCTCTACTTAAACAAGAACAGTGGTAGCTGGACCAGACTAGGTGGGGTGCTGTGGAAGGCTACTATACATGAAAGGCTACTGCATCTTGAAAGCCAAGATAGCCTCCTAACATTGAAAAAGGGAAAGTTGCCCACTTGAGGTGGAGACTTGAGGCTGCACAAAGCAGAAGAGGCACACAATGAGGGCAGAGTCCTCTCTCATGATCTCACCATGTCTCAATCACAACGAGAAGGATTATTACCATTCACTAAATATTTGAATAGCAGGTGCTTGTAAGATGGACATTGTATTAGACAATTTTGTTGTTGCTGTGATAGAATACCTGGAAGAAGCAAACTTAGGAGATGGATTTATTCTGGACCACAACTTGAGGAGATACAGTTCACAATGAAAATGGATGGTTCCAAGGGGTTAGAAATCCTAAAGCTGATTCTTGGTGGCTAAAAAGTAAGCAAAGAGACTAATCTAGCTTAAGGATTCCACAGAATCCCAAAACAGCACCACCAGCTGGGTACTAGGTGTCTACACAAGAGCCCATGGAGGACATTTCATAGTCAAGCCATAACCAATGTGAAGAACTCCTGACAGCTGTGGGATGTAAAGACGAAGGAAGCGAAGGACCTGCCCAAGAACTTCCTGCTCTCAGGGGCAGCACCTCTGTTTATACAGTGGACCACTGTCCAAGGCTGCTCCCTCCAGAGCACCCATCTTTTAAGCTATTACCTAGCACAGGGTCAGAGCTGCTGTCTGTGCCTCTGGTCAAGAGATCCAAGGGCTCAATGAGAGTGTGTGTAACTTCACCTCACATCTCTGTGGCCCTTCGTAGTAGGACACATGTGTAAGGAAATGAGCAAAGAACAGTATTCATCTTGTTCTTATCTTTGAAGACATGGCAGACATCATTGACAAGGAAGCCCATTTGTTTCTGCTTTCCACCTCAAACACAGTGACCTTTATTCACCTTGAAGAGAAGATAGTCAGGGTCTGACTCACAGAGGAAGCCCATTTAGCCATTAAGGGAACATCTATGTTACCTTTTTTATTTTTTTGACGTGAAAATTAGTGAAGCCATAACTTTCTCCTCAAGTCTTCATGAGCTCTTTGTGGACTCAAGGCTCAGGACAGGTTTATTTCTTAAGCAAGAGGTACCACAGGGCAGATATCTCCTCTGGGAATTGAGCTTCAGTGATGGAGCAGCCCTGTGACCCTGATCAGTGGACGGGAAATTCTAACATTCCCTGAGCAGTGTTCCCCCTTCCCACAGTTGGGTCCTTAACTCTTTCTGCTCCTACTACTCACCACCAGTCCTGAAAGGGGCTATCTCTGTCTCTCTTGTTTACATTTTCACTAAACTTCAGCCATAGCTCCTACCATTCCATCTCTTAGAGTCTGTACCAGACTCTCTCTTGCCTATTGACTCTCTTCTCCTTTGAGCCTCCAAAGCCCTGACTCTCCTACAGCTCTTTGTGCCCCTTTGTGGTATACGGTGTCCATGATGACCCTCCCACGTTGAGTTCAGAAACACATATACAAGGTAGAGACAAGTACTCATTAAAAATCTTAGTCATGTTTGTCACCAGCCATTTACGGGAGGACACAACAAGAGTTTCCTGAGACTTTTTCCTTGTAGCACTCGAAGCATGGGATAGAGAAAAAGTAACTTCTTATTGCTGATACTGTTTATTTTGTGGTTCCAAAAGAACACAATGATAGACCACCAACAGTGCTCATCTTTTTTAACTATATCCTGGCAAGGGTTGCATGACAGCTGTCTAGTATTCATCTGGAGGCTGTGTGCATAAAATTTAGGATTTAGGGATTTTCTGTGATCAATGACCTCTATGATCTAAATCCACTCATATCTCCCAGCCTACTTTTACCATGAGATATTTTTGATTATTTGATGCTTTAGACAACCATCAAAAAACATCTTGTTCTTTCCCTCACTAGCCCTATGTCTTCATCTTGATGTAGGCTTAATGGTTGTGTTCCCAAAGTCATATGCTGAAATCCTGAACTTGAAGGTAATGGTATTAGGTTGTGATTAGGTCATGGGAATGAGATTCTTATGAATGGGATTTGCTTACACAAAATACTATAGAGAAGGCTTGGGGAGAGGGCTCAGGGGTAAAGTGCAAATATGAGTCTTGACTTTGGATTCCTAGGAGCCATATAAAGCTGGATAGGGTAGCATGTGTCTACATTTCTGGCCAAGAATGAGAGATAGGAGATGGATACAGGAGAATCCCCAGAAATTTGCGGGCAACTAACCTGGTATATATATAGTGATGAGAATAGGAAACCTCATCTTAAATATGGTAAAGGGCAAGGACTGATAGACTGAGACAAAATTGTCTGACCTGTACACATGCATGCCCATATTCACAAATACACAAGAACACATTGGTTCCTCCCATCTTGTAAGGACAAGAGAGGAAGCACCATTTATGAACCAGCAAACAGGACTTTCTCAGCCACTCAATTTTCCAGCATCAAGAACTATGAAAAGTAAACTTTTATTGTTTATAAGAGGTATTTTGTTATAGTAGTTCCCATGGACTAAGAAGCTGTCCTTATGGACTTTTTAATGTTATATCTTCCTGTTAGGAATCTCATTCTTGAGGCAGCAACTCTACTTTGATGTCAAGATACAATGAAATTGATCAAACTCTCCATCTAGAAATTTCTTAGACCAGACAACTGGTACTTGTCTTGTATAAATATATTTTCTATCTCTGTTTTAGCTATTTATATAGACTGTTATATTTTTCTCTAGGCTGGGAAGTTTAGAGATGTGTGAATGCCTGACCTCCCCCATGTTGCTACCTAAGTTATGGGTTTGGTATGAAAAACACTGGTGATTGTTTTTGGACAATGCATGACAGTTGCTGCATCTCTGTATTACTGTCCTCAGGAGGGTTTCCCCTAAGTTAGAGATAATGAGGTTCTTGGACAATTTAGGCATATTTTACAACTGACTTTTCCCTTTCTGTCCCCAAGGAGAATAGAGATGAGTTTGATTTGTGTTCACACAGGGCAAGGTCCAAATCATAGTAACATGAACAAGGCATGAGATGACTGCCACAAATTCCACGACTCTCAGAGAAGAATGAGAAAAATGATTAAAGGCCAAGAACCATTTGAAGTAGAGACAAGGAAGAAAGAAGGAGAATTATTAGTGAGATCAAATGCTTTCTTCTATCCTGAACTCAATGGACAATTCACAAGGGTGGGTATGGGTTTCCTGTGTATGAGTCCATTGAATCAGTCCCATGGTGTCTCTGATGCCCACTGATACCAATACCATTTCATAACTTCAAAGGGTCAGAAAATCTAGTGAAGCAAAGCAGACTTACAGTGGGAGAGTGATATATGAGTTTGCATGTTCAAATGCAATGCCCCCCCCTCCCCCAAGAGAAACTGGCCATTTCTTCTTCTCTGGCTCTATTTCCAACTAGAAGCTGCCCTTGGACAATTGGCTGGAGACAACTAAGCAGAGAGCAGGTCTATCTGTCTTCATACTTTCACTATCATCTGTATCCTTTTGGATTTTAACTGGTTTAGTGGATTTACCTTAGATATCCCTGTCCCATTCACACACATCTGGCTCTCTATTGACAAAATGGAGGAAAAGGTGGACTTGGGGACTTTCAGGGGCTCTTTCCAATCTCATGTTGAAGACAGAGAAGCTGAGGTTTCGTGTAAAAGCATTCCTTTAGGATGTGATCGTGGCACGAGTATAGATAGCCCTCTAAATACACCAACCGTATCATGGGAAAGCCAAATCCCAAAGTGGGGAAGCCGCACAAAGTGATTTCACACTCCTGAGACAGGAGAAGGTTATCACATGGACCTCTCCGGGAGCAAGTGCTATCTCTAACTCAAGCCACACTTGTTATTCTCTGAATTTCACTATGATGAAATGCAATTAAAACCTCACACAGAACTCTGATTTCCCAGACTCTCTCCTTATTGTCTTGTTTTTGAGATTTAAGACCCTGGTTCTTATTTTCCACATTAATTCAAGTTGAAGTGCAGCCCCAGTCATGTTGGCAAACATTCCAAATGTAAATGAATTCCAAGCTTCTCATTAGGAGTTACAACTTCCTCACTGCTCAGTCGAGATGGCATTATGTCTTATGTAACAATGGTTTCCCTAAGGGATTAAAACTCATCTGTGTATAGGTCTGCCCAACAATATTTTAATAAGCTCTATTCTTAGTTCCTCTGATTAACAAGCAGAATCTCACTCCTTGAAAATTGATCATCACCCTAATCTTTTTATATTTTTTGAGCCAAAAATTCAATTTTAAAAATTGATTTGAGAGACAATGGTTGAGACTGGGAGGCTGAGTCAATTAGAAACAGGAAAATGTCTGTTGGGCAGGCATCCAGACCCAAGTTTGAGTCCTCAGCACATCCATAAAGGCTCTCCATGAAAGCATGTGTCTATAACTCCAGTGCTAGCAGAGTTGCGGACAAGTGGACCCCTGCAGCTTATTTTCCAGTTAGCCTAGCTGAACTGATATGCTTAATGTTCAGTGAGACACTCTGTCTCAAAAAACAAGGTGGGAATTGATCAAGGGGGACATGTGACATTGACTTTTAGCCTCCACATGCATGTGTTTGTGTGGCACATACATGTGCACACGCCCACACGAGCACATTCATACACCACCCAGACAAACCACCCACACATACATATATACTCCCCTTCCACAAGACGAAAGACATCTTTTGCTTCTTTTAATAAAATATCTTCTAGAAAAGCAAGGTCTTGATGTCTCCCCATTTGTACCAGCACAGAACCAGCTCTCAAGGAAACAGCTCAGTCTACATCTTGAAACAATCAGAGACAGTTTGCTTACTCACACACACACAAACACACACACACACACACAAGCAATGAACAAATCAATATTAGAAATTATACATTTCTCTCTCTCTTTGTCTCTGTATGTGTATGTGTATGCATGCATTTGTGTGCATGATGTATATGTGTGGTGTATACACACATGTTCATTGTACAGGGAGTCTAGAAGAGAATAATGGATGTGTCAGGCTTTATTACTCTCAGCCTTATTCCCCTGAGACAAGTTCTAGCACTGAACCTGGAATTGGGCTAGTGGATAATAATCCCTAGGGAGGATCCTCATGTCTCTGTTCCTCTTACCTTAGTTCTGGGGTTACAGACACATATAACAACTACAACTGGCTTTTAAACACAGGTTTTAGAGATTTGAATTGAGATCTTCAAGCTTTCTTACATGTTTCCTCATTTGCTGAGCGACTTTCCCAGCCCAGAAAATTCTCTTCTTATTTGTATGCCATTGAAGTTAATTTGAAAGTCTAGTTTAGAAAAGAGTTTTCCTTTTTTGTCTTAGTGACAATTCATAGTCAATAACTAGTACCAAGAGACCTAGAATGCTCTGTCAATGGTTAGAACCATCTTTTGTGACTCTAGACATTTCTTGGAGCTACTCCAATTTAAGTGAATCCAGTGAAAGCTGTGATAAGATACATACATCGTTCTTTCGTAGTAATAGAATTCTCAAAGTCTACTAAACAATAGTCCTTGTTTAATATCAGACATGTTCTCCACATGTTAGCTGTGCATTTTCTCCACAATGAGGAGTGTGTCCATGCACCTGCTGATTGACCGGTCATCCCAATGGGCTAGCGCTGACATCTAAGAGCTACTGATACAGGTCAATGTTTAGGTTTATACAGATGCTGTGGCTTACAACTAGATGAAGGCACTTGTCCAAAGTTAGGCAGCAATCAGATAAGACCAGTTATGTAAAACAAAGGTTTATGCATTCAATCTTATATATTTATTATATATTAAGTACAACTTTCAGAAAGAATGCCTTGCATTCCAGATAGTAGACTTTAAGAGGAGCAAAAATTGAAAGTAGAATTCTAAATCTGTGTAGAATAGCATAGGATGTATTATTAACTAGAATGTATCTGTTATTTTATTAAAATATATTTATTACCAAACCCTCAGGTACTTCTAATTCGATAACTTTATTTATTAATTCTTTATATATGTGTATGTGCATGTAGTGTGTGGATGGGTGGCATATGGATATATGGTGGATGGGGGTGTCTGCTCCTAAAGGGGGCTGTCCTTGGAGGCCCAAGGAGGATGTTGGGTGTCCTTCTTCACTACTCACCATTTCCCTCGACACAGGTTCTCACTGAATCTGGATCAAAGCTGACAGCCAGCAGGCTCTACAGTGTCAGGATTCCAGGATGTTCAAATACACCTTGCTTTTTATGTAGTTTTGGAGTCTCCATATCAGCCCCTCATACTTGTGCAGCAAGTGCTTCTACCTACTGAGCAACCTTCCCAGGCCCTGTAAGATGTGCTTTTGTTTTAATATATGACACTGGGTAACTTAGGCAACAGAGTTTTCAGGAGTATACTTGTTTTCCAATGATTTTAGCCCAGAGGGTTGTTCAAAACGTTGGAATTTGATGTTGTTGTCTACCAATGCACTGAGCCAAATTCACTCACAGCTATCCCAGGACACATGCAGCCTGTGAACTACAGGTGGGATATGCCTGGCCTAAGGAAGTTTTACTGAACCCCACCAGCATATTTTGCTGCAGATTAAGATGACTTTGCAAAGAGAAAATAAGTCTACTTTTCAGCTCTTCCAGGCTTGGAGCTTCTTGAAGACAATGCGGACCTACACTGTACTGACTCCATGGGAAGCACAAAGGAAGTGGTCCATGAATGAATGGACAAGCCAGGCCGTGAAGTTGCTCATAGATGGAGCAGCAGGAAGAACGTTTTCTAACACCAAATTACAGAAGCTGTTTAGGAAATGACCGCTTGGAGGGACATGGAACAATTTGGCAGGAGTTCTCTTGTTACATGTGAATAAATTTTATTTAAAATTCAAACTGTTGAGTCAGTGAGGATCAAATTGGACGCCAGAGCACTGTTGTCCTTCACCTTACCAGCATCTAGCACTCCTGTGAGAAGAGAACTTGGTGCTATGGAATACGCTGAGGGAATACACTCAGGAGCCCTGGGCTGGAGCCAAACCACAGTTAACTGTTCAGTTGTCTCTGGGAGATGTCAGGCCATAGGAAATGAGCAGGTGAGTCTGCTTTCTGGAGCGGGGGATGTAAGGGTCAGGATACTGAGTGATTGGTGGGGGATAGATTTTAAAAGTGTCTTGTGGTGTCTGAGATGGCTTAGTGAGTAAAGGTGCCATCCAGGAAGAGGGAGCTATGGCTGATATTTTCTGCTTACACTGTCAGTGGGTCAGGCCTTGCCATTCACATGGCCGTGAGGCAGTAGGATCCCTGACATGGCTGCTCATACCAACAACACATATTCACTCTGGACCTCATGTGCTCCCCATAGTCTGCTAAGTTTTTCTCTGGTTTTGATACCATGGTTGCAAAGCAAGCTAGGAATAGCCCTAATTTAACCAGGAAGAAGACCCCAGGAGAGGGCACTTCCTCCCTCAGATGGTTGCTTGGTCATCTCCAGAGTTTGATTATTTTTTTGAAAATTGCAGCATCTTCCCAGAAAATGGTTTAAAATGGCAAACCATCTTAATTTTATGATCTTGGTTTGGCAATTAAAATGACTGTTGGAGAGTGGAAATTCCTATGGGCATAGAATCGGGTACTTGGTTCTTGTTGACAAAATATGGTTCTTTTGAGGCTACCTGCTGCAGTGCTGGGGGCAGGGAGGATAACACAGCACCTGCTACAACGTCTGTGACCAGAGACATAGGAATTCCTGGGCATGCAGGGAGCACTCTTCAGAGGGTATCCTTCCATCAGTTGCAGAAGGCTTAGAGTTTACATGTTTCAAAGCAAAGGAACCTGGACTATGCTAACTTTTAGGGCAACTAATACCAAATACTGGATGGATTAAGCAAGACAGATATGCTATGCTACATGGTTCTGGAGGATGCAAATCCTCAACAAGGCTTTGACAGGGTTGGTTTCTTTGAGGTCTCTCTCTCTCTCTGACTTCTATATGGTCTTTTCATGATCTCCTCTCCATATGTCCTTTGTACATATTTTTTTTCTTTCTATAAGGATACTGGTAATAGTGGGTGGGGGTATGTCTAGTCTATTTACCTTGCTTTAAGTTAATCAGTTCTTTTAAAGACCTTCCACCCAAATACAGCCACATTCATAGGTACTAGGGAATAAGATGTCAACATATGAATTTAGAGGGACACAGTTCAGCAGATAAGAGGTCCTGAGAAAATAAAACCTATCACCTAATGAATATTTTGTTTTCTAAGGTTAAGAGCCAAGTATTTCACCTGCCACTGCATTAGTTACCTTCTTGTGCTGATAGTCCATTTTGAAATTAGCACCTCTTCTATCCACTCCTGTCATGGCACCAAACATGTATGGCCCATGGTTATTTGTGCCTTCTATATTAGCTTAGGAGATCCTTCTGGACAAGGAGGACTGTCCTGAAGTTGTTTGGGGATGTTTTCACCACAAGGCTTCCCAAGTATGTAGCCAGCAGCACATACTTCCCAAAGCATCTTCTGTGACAGGCTTCCTGCTTACCACTGGGTTTATGATGATTGGAATGTTGTGACTATGATCTACATTTCTAAAGAATAAAACCTGTGTCAAACTTGGAGACACCATGTCTGAATCTGTATCACAAAGCTCATTCCAGTAGATAAGTGGGGGAGGGTTGCAGATAGAGGGCACACCACACACATGCACACATGCAAGAATGTAAATTACATCAATATAGAAAGATACCCTCATGTACTCTATTCATGTACAACTCCACAGAGATGGTCAGAGACAAGGCCAGGTAACTTCTCTTAACTACTGTAAAGAACTCCTTTCCCTCTCAGAGGTGTTAGTTTCTCTTCCTCTGACATTTGTCCCACTGCATATTCTGTCCACAGTACCTTAGGACTCCTTTTGAGAGGTCCCACTGAGAGCTACAGAGTAATTAATGCTTCTTTATTCATATATGTGTGTGTATAGTGTATATGATATATATGTGTTCACATATATGTGCATACATATGAGAGAGAGAGTGTGTGTGTGTGTGTGTGTGTGTGTGTGTGTGTGTGTGTGTGTGTG
>CAJQZJ010033226.1:1722084-1734517 GCA_907164525.1 Lophiomys imhausi | reverse complement strand
CCTTCCTTCCTTCCTTCCTTCCTTCCTTCCTTCCTTCCTTCCTTCCTCCCTTCCTTCTTTTTGAGAGAGAGAGAGAGAGACAGAGGGGCAGAGACAGAGAGACACACAGGGACAGAGATATGGTGGGTGGGTGGGTGACTGTCTTTGCATCCTTGGTAATTTCTATTTTTTTAAAATTTTTATTCCTTTTTATATATTTTTATTTTTTTAATTTTGTGAATTTCACATCATTCACCCTGTTCCAACTCATCTCCATCTCCCCTCATACCTACCTTCCACACTTGAAACCTCTACCAACATAAAAAAAACTCATTGTGGAAGCTGTAGCATGTCTTAGTGTATCCTAAAATATTCCCTTTTGTCCACACTTTTTTTGCTTAAAACTGTTCATTATAATGATTCCTTGGTCTGGTAAAAAGCCTTGGTTTCTACTACATTGTCAATATTGGAGTCTCACTGGAACTCCTCTCAAATATACTGTTGTTTCTCTGTGTCATGGAGAGGTTTTGGGTCTGTGGAACTGGCCTCTTCATGCACTCTAGTAGTTCATCCATGGGGTAGATGTTGGGCCAACTCAAAGCCTTAGTTCTGGGCCTGCAACCCCTGCATCCAGGCCCAGTTCTACTGTCCTACCCAGGTAAAGTACAGGGCCTGCTCTCTGGAGTGCTGCAGCAGGTAAGGGACTAGGGTAGCTCTCTTGCGCTCATGACCCCCATTAGGAGCAACTCTCCCACCTGCTACCTGTGGCAAGGGCAAGAGAGTAAAGGGGATCTCTCCCTCACCAACACCACAAAGCAGACAAAAGGCAGGGCTGGCTCTCCCACATTCACATCCTTGGGGCCAGCTCACCCATAAACCTTACATCCAGTGCCAGCTGTACTGTGCTGCCCAGGTGAGGTGCAGGGCCTGCTCTCTGGAGTGCTGCAGCATGTGAGGGCAGGGACAGCTCTCATGCTCTTCTGACCCCATTGGGGCCAGATCTCCTATCCACCATTGGTGGTGAGGGCAAAAGGGAGGAGAGGGGATCTCTCCCTCGCCAACACTACCACAAAGCAGACAAAAGACGGGGCTGGCTCTCCTACACTCACACCTCTGTATCTGGCTCACCCACAACCCCCACATTCAGGACCAGGCAGGGTTCTTCTAGTCTTTGGCTTGTTTTCTGTCCTGGGAACCCATCTGATGCCTGCCTGATGATAGATTGGTGTTGTCACAGGATAGCTCCGAGTCCAGGCCCCTGGCACCAAACTGGTGGTGGTGTCAGGCTTGCTTTTTTCAGGAAATATTATGCTACTATTCACTCAGATGTTCATAAGGCAGAACACTGAATATTAACATAGCCTCTCTCCTCTCTGCCACATGTGCATCTCTATCTTCTGATGCACATCTGACACAGTAGCCACATCTGCAACATGTCTAGGGGCAGGAGTAACTTCTATTAAATGATCTACAATCACGAGTAGTAAGGAGGACTCACATATTTGATATGCACTTCTTTTTTTCAGGAAGATCTGTCTCATTGTCTCTATATGAAGAGAGTTGATGGACTCATATGTCTGAGTACAGTCCACAGGTAGCAGAAATGTTTTGCTCAACTGTGTGGAAAATAACCTGCCCTGCTAAAGACGGGTTACCTGTCTGTTCTCATCCTTTAATTTTGAATACCTTGAAGTCACATTCTATGTCTTTTACCTCACTATCCTGTTGCTAATGTAAAGATAGTCTACATCAATGTTTTTTTATTAAATAAACGGGTGTGCATAGCTTGATGCTTCTAACTCATAGGTCTTACATTCTGGGCTATAGTGATATAAGCCAAATAATCTTTCTTATTATTGAGCCAGGATGGCAGAAAGGGTAAAAATGATGGCAAGACTTATAAAATTCCCAAGAAAAGTTCCCGTGACATACAGTGAGGAGAGGAATGCTGTCTCTGTCTCCAGCTTTCTCTGTCATCTTAGGAGAATTCATTTTCCCCCACCTCAGTTTCTCCACTTAAAAAAGAGAACAAGTTGAATCAAGTGATCTTTGAATCTTTCCCAGCTCCACCATCATCTGTTTGGCTGCACACATATTCTAACTATGAATCACAAACTCCAGACTGGCTTGTGTCAGCACACATCCAACTCTATCCTTTTGCCTGAGAATCTGTCAGCACTTGAACGTTTTTGTTACCCAAGAAGGGAGAGGACAGAAACCATGTTTTATTTTTAAGCTGGTATTCTTCTAGGCAATAAGGGAAAACCCAGCCCCACCCAAGACCAAAATGAACATCTTGATGCCTGAGGTGCAGAAGAAAGAAGCTCAAGAGCAAATACAATGGGAATAGGTTGAGGTCCACCACGGGCACATGAACTCAGGGAGGACGGAACCCTTGAACAGAAAGCCTAGATCATTTAATTGCAAATGGCACTTAGACTAGACAGGGACTCGTGTACTATCTTATTGTCCAAAAGGCTTTTGGGTAACAGAGTTCACACATATAACAATGCTGTCAGAAGGAGATTGTCCAAACTCCCCTTTTATTGCTAGTGCTTTGAAGGTCACAGAGAGTGAGTGATTTACCCTAGCTCAGTTGTCGAGGGAAGGTTCAGTAAGGCATGATCATAGACCTCTCATATACCTTTAGTTATTCATACAGGCCATCAACCTCCCCTGCCCAGAGGCTTCCATTACCTATCTCAATTGGTGGTCCTGCCACAAGGGTTGTTTATTTTCTGTCCATACCCTACCCTGTCCAGTAACAGATTCTAGAGCAGAATGAACAGAAAAGGTCATTGGGAACAATCAGGGAGCTCGTGTAGGAGAGAAAGCCTTTTCCCTACACAGGAAGCATCTATGTGTATCTTTTCTCCACAACCCCTTCAGGAAAACTCTCTGTGTGTGTGTGTGTGTGTGTGTGTGTGTGTGTGTGTGTGTGTGTGTGTGTGTGTGTGTATGAGAGAGAGAGACAGAGAGAGAGAGAGAGAGAGAGAGAGAGAGAGAAAGAGAGAGAGAGAGAGAGAGAGAGGCAGTTTCCCAGTACATCCCAGGGCCTGCTGAGTTCCAGTAGGCACACAGAACTGCACAACCAGCTCCTGGAAATCAGCCTGGTTAGATCTTAGTAAGATTCATCTATAAATCCTGGGTGATTGATAGGGGCACATGTGCAGACACACAACAGCATAAGTTCAATGGGAAACAGCCTTGGATACCAGCCCAGCCTAGCAGAAGGAAGGGCTTTGGGACACAGGCCTCAAACCTCTGGAATGCATGTAACGCTCACTAGGGTGGAAGATGGCTTGGAAGGGAGCCAGGCTGGTTCTAGTGTCGAATTACCAGTTCAACCTCAGACAAATTAGTTCTTAGCTTTAGCTCTTGGCTTCTTGTCTGTACATAGAGATAACTGGAAGAAGCTGGTCTTACTCATGGATCAGTTGCTTGCTGGCATGGCCCTTTCTTTGTTCCCTGTCACCTGTCTAAACCTTACTGCTCCTGCAAGGTTCTGTTCATTCCTGCCTTCTCCATGATCATGTGTGGCTTTCAGTCCTCCACTCTTCTTGTGTGTAATATGTTTCCTGGCTAGTGAAGGGAGACATTAGAAACAGAAGCAGACAAAAAACTCCCAGAGCAACTCAGTTTGGCAGGAATTCCTAAGCAAATTCTGGGGGAAAGGGTCTGCACCTGGGTACAGTGGGAGGCAAATGGAAAAATCAGTCCCACCATTGAAGGCGCTCATGAGACATTTGCAAGTCCTAAATACAAAGCATGATGAAATGATGTTCATAGCAGAAAACCGTAGTGGCAAGGGACAAAGATCGAATCCCATCAGTTACTCATCTTTCTCTGTGACTAATTCCCAGGTGAAAACTCCTGTAAACCTACCTGAACACATGGATCACCCCTGGCTACCTTTGTGGAACCCTTTCTCCTTAGAGGGAAGCCTGCAACTTGCAAGCCAAATGAATACAATAAGTCCAGCACGGATTACCTCAGCATGCCACGAAGGGATGAGAGTACACGGGGCAGCACACGGGTAACCCATGTTCTCCCTGAATGCTCACTCTCCCTCCTGCTGTCCCTGATACAAGATATTCTTGTACTGGGGATTGGCATACAGAATTCAGAAACCATACACTTAGGAAAGACTGAAGCCGGAGAGAGCTGCCTCTAGTCACTTCTGGTCCAAGCCTTCTGGTTTTAGACTAGAGGATTTGACACTCAGGAAAGTGAGAGATTCTCTTAGATCACAGAGGCAGCTGGGGGGTCAACTGTGGTGAGAAGCCTGGGATACTGAGCCAGCTGGTGGCCCACCCTTGACCCTTGGAGTATGTTGTCCCCAAGCCAAAGGCTCAAAGGCTATAATAGCCAAGCATATTTATCTCTGTGCAAAGAGGTTCAAATGCCCTATGTTGCCATTCCCTTAGGGCCCTGTAAACAAATGATTCTGGGTTGCTACTTTCTAAAGGCTGTTGAGAACTGAGAATCATAGTTACCAAGAATATTGTATAATGGGTTCCTTTTGAATAAAGTCAATGACTTGAAATCTTATAATTTCTACTTTATTTTTTTCCCCTTCTTCCAAGAGCCAAGTACTCATAAGCAGTATGTCTCAGGGGATAGCCAGGGTGTTGATGGCAGGCTGGCATTTCAGTGCTGTCTGGGAACCAAATCAGCTTCAGGGAAGAGAAGTCCTTTCTCACACTATTCTCTGATGCAGTCGCTTCAGACTCGAACCTCGTGGGATTGCAGCTGAGGTTCTGGCCCACAAGCTTGAAATAGGCAGTGGGACTCAGGCTCCATCCCCAGGGACTTAAGATAAAAAGCAAAAATACATATTTGATCTATAATAAATGAGGAAAAATACTTAGATGGCAGGAGCACTGGTGCCGTTAGGGCAAGTGACAAGAGATGTGTTCAGGAAAGTAATGAATATATGAAGGTGAAAATAGAAGTGGGCCCCAGGGATCAATCACCCAATTGCTTTGTTTTTTTAGCTGGAGACCTTGGGAGGTCAGGGCACTTATGTCAGAGAACATAGGGAGTTAGTAACAGAGCCCAGTGGTGCCCTCAGCAAGAGGCTTGTATACTACTGCTGTGCCCATGCCTTTGATCCTGGGGCACTGAGGTAGACCGCCGGCCCCTACAGAATTGGAAAGAGCCTGTACAAGTGTTCAGGGCATGAAGAGATACCTCTCTGACTTGCCCTGGCTTATCCACTCCCTACCAAGTTACTGTCTGAGCTGACCCTATGTAGGACACAGACTGAGATTTGAGGTGGTTCTGGGGCTTTGAAGGGATGACCTACCTCTGACTCCAGGCTGGGAGCGTCCAGTGGACTTACTGTATTTCCCATGAGGTCTCTTCAAAGGGCTCTAATTACATATCAGCTACTACTGTACTATCTTCTTCCAATGTTTTAAAGATACTGAGCATTTCTCAATGATCTGAGAAATATAACTCAGACCAAAGCCATACTTGGTTCCTCAGTGTTTGTCTATGACTTTGGAGAAGTTTCTTCCCATTTTTGCTTCCTGGTTTGCTGAGTTCTCTTCCTTTCTATCAGGGCTCAATATCTCCCTCATATTCAACCGGACTGAGTATGAGAGGACAGGAAGTATGTGCTGGAGACAGGCTCCAGGTAGAATCAATCTTCTGAGAAACACAGATAGATGTCTTTTGATGAGTTACTACAGTCAGTGGGGCCTGGGAACCCTTTCTCAAATGGGAATGATAGTATTTCCTCGTGGGGCTGCTATGGGAATAATAAGATGGCATGTTCACTTCTTTCCAATAGTACCTTTCAAGAAGAGGGTATTCAGCCATAATACCTAGTATCAACTCCATCACAGGCCCAGCGACCAGGCTGGTCTAGAATATGGAGAACTGGATGCTTAAAGATTTTGTATAAGAGAAGAGACATGCACGGATCACTCTGGATGACCTCACCAGGTTTGCATGAGCAGAAGTATACAAATCTTGGGGCAGAGGGTTTTTAAGGAACCTCTGTTGACTCTGCATCACTGATTGAATACAAAATATCCCCCATAGGCTAATGTGTTTGAGTACTTAGTTGCTGCTGGAGACACTATTTTGTGAGGTAGTAGATTTTTATGAACTATGACCAGGTTAGCAGAAGCAGGCTGCTGAGAACAAGTGTTGAAGATCATATGGTTCTTGCCTAACCTGCTTCTTGATCTGCTCATATGTAACAATCCAAAATATAAATTCCTGCCACCATGAAGTTAGCCACTCCAGCCACCGTGTCTTCCTTACCATGATGGACTGGTCATGCCCTCTGAGCTGTGAGCCAAAATATAACCTTCCTCCCTTGAATTGCTTCTGCCAGGTTTTCTGTCAAGGTAAATGTTCTGGTTAGTTTTAATTGTCATCTTGCCATAACCTATAATCACCTGGGAAGAAAAATCTCAATGAGGAATTTTTTAGATCAGGTTGGCCTGTGGGAGTGTGTGTGTGTGTGTGTGTGTGTGTGTGTGTGTGTGTGTGTGTGTGTATGTGTGTGGGGTGGGGAGTTGTCCTGATTGTTAAGTGATGTGGGAAAGCCCAGCCTATTGTGGGTGGCACCATTCCCTAGGCAAGGGCTTCTGAACAATCTGAGAAGAGAATGTTAGTTGAGAGCTATTGGAGAAAGGTCTTATGCATGGCTTTCAAAAGTTGATTTCAATGCTCTGAGATCTCATTACCACCCTTTCTGAGGCATTCACTGAGTGGATAATAAAAGTTGCTGATGGCCAACTAGCTGGGCAGAGAGGGAATAGGAAGGCAGGACTTCCTGGGAGGAAGAAATGAACCCTGGGAAGAGTCAGAGGAAACTCTCTTTCAGGCAGGAGTCATGGAAGCGGACCGATGTGTGTTAGAGTTCAGAAGGTACAGCAAGCCACATGGCTGATTGGGGTCAGGTGTCCGGTTAATTTAGGTGAGCTAGTTGAGAGTCTTTTCAGCTAAAGCCAAAACATTGAAACATTAAATGATCTTGGCATTTTTATTTATCAAGGAAAAGGGTCACTCTGGGTCTCAGCTCTCTCCACCTGGAGATCTAAGTCTGTTCAGGCCTCCAGCTAAGGCCAGCCAGCCCTGCCAGGTCTGCAGGCTTCCTGTCAGGCCCCCTGGTCTTTTACAACAGAGAACAAACACGTAAGCAAGGATACACATGTATATTCTCTCTCTGCTCTTGACTGTATGTGGACCTACACTTTCCTGCTTTGACTCCACTGAGACAATGGACTACTACCTGGAAAGTCAAATAAACCCCCTCTTCCCTCTTTTTGTGAGGGTATTTGTAACAACAATAGAAATGAAACCAAGACAATGCCATAGATGTGACTAATGCATCTGGCTTCCTTCCAATAAAAGTGTTTTACATATGACTGCACAGAGGAAAGTCACTTGAGGATCCCACAGCCCGGGCAAAGTGTCAGTTGTTGAACGAATGAGATTTCCATCCAGGTTTTGGCTCAGCCACTGAACAGACGTGCAAGTTGATTAATGGCTGGTGACCTTTCCTCTGGGACTCAAGCAGCCACCCACTTTTCTGCAACCTGTACCTTATTTTCACTTCCCTGTGCATCCAGCCATTCTATGTATTTCTGAGGAATAGCCTCTATGAAAGGAAATGGACTGTCTTTGGCATTGTCAGAGCCTCGGTTGTTTCTGTGAGGTAACAGAGGATATGCTTTCACTAATAATCACAGCCTTCTGCCCAACAGATTGTGTTCTGGGTTATGCTGCCAAACCCAGTAGGAAGGGATCATGGCCCTTATCTCAGAGCCACAGGGAGCTACTGAGAGAGGAGTAGACCACGACTGTCCCTGTCACCAACTCATCCTTGTGATGGTGTTAGGCCTTGAGCACCATGGTTGCTATCTTCTTATTGGTTTCCTTGGTCCTATGAGTCAGGACAGTGCCAAGTTCACATACCAGTAGAGTAGCTGCATCTCAACCCTTCATGTTCCAAATCTCAAGCCACTGTCCATTCCCTTTTGAGAGACATTTGTACTCAGTCAACATGCTTTTGAGATGTTATCACTACTGCACTTTTAAAAATGTTTATTAATTCATGTAGCGTGGTCATTTGTTTGTTTTAGTTTTCTTTTACGTGTGTGTGTGTGTGTGTGTGTGTGTGTGTGTGTGTGTATACTCTCAAAGAAGTTGGTATCTTTGTTTCTACGGTGTGGGTTCTTGGGACAAACTTATTTGTCAAGCTTGGTGACAGACACCTTTGTGTTTGAGCCATCTGTTTGACTGTGTAGCCCTGTGCTCTGTAGGCTAGGTTGCCCTTGGACTTGTGGGTGATCCTTCTGCCTCTAGTCTGTAAGTGCTGGGTGGGATTCTAGACATAAGCCAGCATAACTGGCTGCTTGGACCTTAAATACAGATAATTTTAAAATTCTCATATGAGGAAGGTTTTCTGTAAGTAAAATATTTTAGTGGAAAGAAATACAGTACTGAAATCAATCAATCAACCTTTCTCTCTCCCTTTCTCTTTCCTTCCTTCTTTCTCTCTTATTTGTTTTTGAAACAGGATATTATGTAGCCCAAGATGACTTTGAACTTGCTAGTAACTGACCACAACCTTGAACTACTAATTCTCCTGCTTTTATCTCCTAAGTGCTAGTATTTGAGGCATGTGACACCACCTCTAGTTTATGCAGAACTGAGGATAGAAGCCAGGCCCAAGAGAGTGAATCATGATCCACAGGTTCAAGATTAACATAAGTTTGTGCCTGATATCCCCATAAGAAGTATCTAAGGAGAGAAGACATCAGAACAACCCAGTAAGCTGAGGAAGCAGGTCATGAACCAGATGTGTAGTATCACCTTGCTTTACTTTATGTACACAGTTACATAGCTTGGATGCACAGGAAGTTTAGGAATTTCCTAATTTACATTAAAATCTTAACAGTGGTTGTAACTGTTGGCCATACAATGCTGGTATTTCACTCAATCCTGCATCTTTCTGGGTGTATATAACATTAATATTCAGAAAAGAAAAAAATACATAATTTCTATTTCACCAAACAGCAGTTTTGGCAGTCTTGTAGTGAAGACTTGCTGGTTGGTTTTCCTCAATACGTGCCATTTTTAAACATTTCACAACATAGCTTCAGGTTTCATTGGCAGCCAGAGACCTTCAGTTCTAACTCCCCCAGTTAGTTTAGTGAAATGAATACAGTGATACTTAAGAGAACTCAGGCAAGCTTCTCAGCACCCCAGAGAAGCTATGATAGGGAGAAACCATGTGGGAGTCTACTTGAGTGGTTCAGGGACTGCCAGGTGAGTCACCTCTCTGAGGTGTTGCTTTGTCATCTCAGACTAACAATCCTAATAGACTGGTGTATTAGCACCGTGTTTAAAGTTTTACATGTTTTCAAGAGGTGAGGAGGTTATAAATTCCACGACTAAAGGCTGAAGAACCATCAGATGCTGATCATAAATTGGAATTCTAGGATGGAAAATTCAAAAGCATGGGCAGACCACATCTGGGTGCCTAAGGCTAGGTCTAGGGTTGCCTGCTAAAGTTCTGAAAACCATCTATCTGCAGGACCAATGAATGAGCCAAGAAGGCTCTGGAACCTGTAACTACTCCAGGAAATTGTCTGCCCTTATCCAGGAAATAAGAAATGATGATTTTCCTGAAAGTGAAACCCACCATTTGGGGAACTCAGCCTGCAACCTTTGGCCTCAAAACCTGTAGACACTCTAAGGCAGCAGTTCTCAGCCTGTGAGTCATGATCCCTTCGTGAGTTGAACGACCCTCTCACAAGGGTTGCATATCAGATACCCTACATACCAGACATTTACATTACGGTTCATAGCAGTAGCAAAATTACAGTTATGAAGTAGCAACAAAAATAATGTTATGGTTGGAGGGCAGTGGAGTTAGGAAGGTTGAGAACCACTGGTCTAAGGATATGGTTTTGGTATAGTCTCACCAAACTGTGTGAGTGGTTATCAGTGGTTTGGTAGCTTTGTGGGGCTCACTCTTTTCTGAAGCACCAGGGCCAAGTTTTGGTCTCTTAGCTTGCTTCTCTGTTGCACTGATGCAACATTAACTGAAAACAACTATGGGGAGGAAAGGGCTGGTGATTTATTTGGCTGACAGGTCTGTGTTTCAGTCCATCATGAAGGGAAGTCAGGGAAGGAACTCAAGAAGGGACCCAGAGGCAGAAACTGAAGGAGTGGCCATGGAAGGATGCTGCTCACTGGCTTGCTCCCCATGACTTGCTCAGCCTGCTTTCTTATAGCATCCAGGGCCATCAGCCCAGGGCTGGTACTGCTCACCATGGCCTGGGTCCTCCCATATCAAACATTAATAAAGAAAATGCCCCCCCCAGACTTTTCCACATGCCAGTCTGGTGGATGAAATTCCTCAGTTGAGGTTCCTTCTTCCCAGATGGTCCTAGCCTGTGTCAAATTGACAAAACCCTGACCATTATGTAGTCCTAACCTTGGCAGGTTTTTTTTTTGAGTAACTTTTACTAAAGCCTGAGTCCTCACTGAACTTTGGGTTCCTCATGCCCATATACCTTCTGCCTTCCTTAATGAACCAGGTCATTTGTAAGAAACCATCTGTGAATGATATTTATAAATGGGACAACTCTTTCTAGCACCGAACTGGGTATATTTTCCATGATATGTAAGATGTATAGAAAAAATGGGAATTTTAATACAGGAACAAAGAAAGGGAGTGAATTTCAAATCCCTAGCATGATGGAGTAAGACACCTGTTGCTGAGAAGCCAATAGATGGTTCAGAAAAGGAAGCCAAAGAAAGGACTACCACATGGAAGGAGAGACACACCCAAAGGCCCCCTCATAGATCTTCAGGAGATGGATGTAAAGGCATTTCCCAAAGGTTGTCAGAGGGGTATTGACTCTCTTTGATGTGTGGCCAGCACTGAATTAGGCTCACCTTGTCCTTGATGGGCCTTTGTGAAGTATCCAGCAAGGCTGGAACAAAGCACTTTATTATGGCACATGAAAAATATCTTTGCTGAAAGGGACAATGCCAAGGCTAGGAGGGCTAAAATTAGACCTTCCGGTTGTGTTTGACTTGGCAGTCTTGTACGTTGGCTCTAATATTTCACCCTCCCTCCCAGCCTTGGACCTTCTGAGAGCACAGGTACCAGGTGTTGAAGGAGATGAAATGCTGCTTCCTTTGGTACCCTGTGGGGACGACAAATGCTTCTGGCCCTGTGTTGCTGTCACTGGGAGTGGAATGTTGAGCAATACTTAGTTTTGCAGATTAAGATAAAACTATGTTGTTTTTATCCTGTTAATCTAATGTCCTTCCACGTTGAAACTGCTAGGAAGCCTTGAGACAACCACAGAGTGTATTTGAATCTTGCAGGTGTTTATCTGAGAATGTACAGTTTTGCCCTGCGTAACCAGTTCAGAATCCAGGGACTTGGTTATCCCTGCCTTACATCAATCACGCTGTGGAATGATGTGTTCTTCACAGAGGAGTTGGACACAACTGTTAGCTTTAGGGAAAGTTACCAAGTCATTCTCATCATATTCATTCAACATTAAGTTGTGGATGTAAATAACTACCTCAAACTACAGAATGAAACACTAAATCTGTATGCCTGATGCATTAGCAATAATGATAGCAGTTTGCAATGTTGAGTATTCACTGTGTGCTCATGGATTGGTATTTTTTTGGTAGCATGTTTATGTAGTATAAGTATATTTGCATGTTTATGTGTGCACAGGTGTCCTGTCTAGTTTTATGTCAACTTGACCTAAACTAGAGTCATTTGAGAGAAGGAAACCCCAATTAAGATAATGCCTCCATTAAGATCAAGCTATAGGCAAGCCTGTAGTACATTTTCTTAATTAGTAATTGATGTGTGGATGGGGGAGTCATCCCATTGTGGGTGTTTCCATCCCTGGTCTGGTGTCCCGGGTTCTATAAGAAGGCAGGCTAGGCAAACCATGAGGAGCAAGTCAGTAAGCAGCACCCTCCATGGCCCCTCATCAGCTCCTGCCTCCAGGTTCCTGCCCTGTTTGAGTTCCTGTCCTGACTTCCTTCGATGATGAACAGTGATGTGAAAGTGTGAGGCAAATAAACCCTTTCCTTTGCAGCTTGCTTTGGTTCTGGTGTTTCATCACAGCAATGGTAACCTGACTAAGACAGCAGGCATATATGTGCATATACATGCAGTACAAGAGGGCGAGGCTGGTTATTTTCCTTAATCACTCTCTGCTTTATTATTTGAGAAAGACTCTCTCAGTTAACTTAGAACTCAGCAATGTTGCTAGGCTGGCCTTCCCATGGGCTCCAAGGGCCCTCCTGTTTCTGCTACCTCAAATCTGGAACTATGGCTGTTTATGTGGATGCTGGAGATTTAGATTCAGGTTCTCATGTTTGTCTACTAAGCACTCTATCTATCTATCTGTCTATCTATCTATCTATCTATCTATCTATCTAT
>CAJQZJ010033226.1:1674529-1722074 GCA_907164525.1 Lophiomys imhausi | reverse complement strand
ATCTATCTATCTATCTATCTATCTATCTATCTATCCATCCATCCATCATCTCTCCATCCATCTATTGTCTATCTATTCATTATCTATCTATCTATAGATACATAGATGTATCTGTCATCTACCTACCTACCTACCTGCCTACCTACCTACCTATCCATCATCTATTGAACAAGAAAAGGAGTAGAGTAGGATTGACTAACACTCTCTGGGTATGATATATGTGTTTGGACAAATTTCAAAAGTCTAAGTCAGGCAGAACTATGAGATACATGAGAAATAGGGAGAAGAAAATAAATATCAAGTCAAACCTGAGTAGACATCTTCCTTGGTATTCAAGTTAAGCTGCTTGTCAAGACAGAATGTTGGCTTTTTGAGAATTACATTCAGAAACAAAGCAGTTCAAAGCAGAATCTTAGAATTCCATAATTGAGAGCAAACCTAAAGATCCTGCTGTATATTAGTTCTTTCCTTTTCCACACGAGAAAAGAGGATAGATAGGAAGCAAGTGTTTTTAGGCATTCAGAAAACATCTGTGGTAAATCTTAGTTCCTAATTCCATGATCTTGTCAAATGCTTATTTCCCTAGTCCATCAATAAAACAAGTAGGCATCAGAAGAGACAAGTTTACTTACCTTGCAGAGTCACATCAGCCATGGAGGGTATGTTGGGCAGGACCCAGTATGTCTTAATAAGGCAGGAGAGAGTCATGAGTTTGCAATCTTAGTTAGGAATTTAGGAATCAGCAAAGAGTCCTCATCCTTTGAGTCCTAATTAGTTAGAAATGGTGTTATTTCTAACAGTGAATCTATCTGATGGCCTCTATCCCTTTGACTTTCATTTCAGACACAATATCTTTTGTGACAACTACCTAATTAGTCTTCTTTCCTCCTCTGATTTGGTCTTGACATTGCTACCATGGAGATCTGGCTAGAATGAATGTCCAGCCATTTCAGGCATTTGATGGCTTTTTTTGTGAGTTCCATAGGAACTGCTCTGATGTCCATGTGTTTTTTTCCAGCGTCATCTCTTTACTATCCCAAAGTCCTGCTCCCAGACTCATGCTCACATGTTTGGGGCATTTTGCAAATTATATTACATTTGCTCAAGTCTCTATTAACACAGTAGGTACTTGTTGATTAGACAAATAGGTGAATACTAAGGTTGAAGATATTTATCTTTTTAATCTGCAGCTAATTTTCTTTTTTTCTTTTATTAAAAATAGATTTTTTACCTCATACATTAAATCTGGATTATAGTTTCCCCCCTCAACTCCTCCCAGTTCCTCCCTTCCTCCCCTCCCGTCTAGACTGACCCCTTTTCTGTCTCTCATTAGAAAACAAAGATAAAACAAAAGCTAACGCAGATGGGACAAAACATACAAACAGAAGGGAAAGAACCCAAGAAAAAGCCCACGGAAAAGATATAGATGCAGAGACCCAGCTGTTGCACACCCAGGAATCCCATAAAAATACTAAGCTAGAAGCTGTAAAATATAAAGGACCAAACTAAATTTTCATTTGCAAGTGGTTATCCACTGCAGATAGCTTCTTGGGTAGGGACGGAGGCAGGTGTCCATTTCTTCTTCCAGCTTCAGGACCCTATCATCTGCAGACCATGCAGGCCCTGCTCATGCTGTCTCAGTCTCTGTCTGTTCTTATGCGTGTTGTTCCTGTTGGGTATAGAAGGCCTTGTTTTCTTGGTGTCCTCCATCCCCTCTGGGTCTTAAACTCTTTATGATTCCCCTTCTGCAAATTTCCCTGAGCTCTGAGGGGAGAGATTTGATAGAGACATCTGTTTAGGACTGAATATTCCAAGGTCTCTGTCTCTGTCTCTGTCTCTCTCTCTCCATAATGTCTGGCTATGAGTCTCTGTATTTGTTCCCGCCTGCTGCAGGACGAAGCTTCTCTGAGGATAGCTGAGCAAGGCACTTTGTTCTGCTTCCCTTTCTGGAGTTCATATTTCTTTTTTTTTTTTAAATGTTTACTTATAACTTCAAGTTACATTTCCATCACAGTGCCCTCTTTCCACCCCTCCCGGTTCCACCCACCTACTCTCTCTTCCTTCTCCCACCCATCTCACTCCTCTGGTGTGGAGTGGCCCTACATATCAGCCCTTCTCAGTTCAGTGGTAATTGAGGGCTAAGAGCTTCCTCTTGCACTGGGGGCCTACATGGAAGTTCCCCTAGGGTAAATTGTCTCACTAATAGGTAACAAAGTCTATGTTCCTGATCCTTTTGGTGTATTGGTTGTAGGATAGTTATCTTGTACTATCTGGCTAAAATCCAATTATAAGTGAGTAGATGCCATGTGCATCTTTCTGAGTCTGGTATCCTGTACAATAAAAATACATCTGGAGGTATCACCATCCCAGATTTTGAGCTATATTACAGTGCAATAGTAATAAAAAACAGCATGGTACTGGCATAGGAACAGACCAGTGGATCAATGGAATCGAATTGAAGACCCAGAAATGAATCCACTCACCTATGGTCACTTAATTCTTGACAAAGAAGCCAAAACCATACAATGGAAAAAGGACAGCATCTTCAACAAATGGTGCTGGTCCAACTGGATGTTGACATGTAAAAGAATGAAATTAGACCCATACTCATCACCTTGCACAAAACTTAAGTGCAAGTGGATCAAAGACCTTAACATAAAGCCTGACACACTAAATCTATTACAAGAGAAAGTGGGGAAAAACCTCGAACTCATTGGCACAGGTGACAACTTCCTGAACAGAACACTAATAGCTCAGGCTCTAAGACCAACAATCAAAAAATGGGACCTAATGAAACTGAAAAGCTTCAGTAAGGCAAAGATACTGTCATTTGAACAAAAAGGCAACCTACAGATTGGGAAAAGATCTTTACCAATCCCACTTCTGCCAGAGGGCTAATATTCATAATTTATAAAGAACTCAAAAAATTAAACACCAAGAAACCAAATAATCCAATCAAAAAATGGGGAACAGAGCTAAACTGAGAATTCAGAAAGGAGGAATCTCTAATGGCAGTGAGACACTTGAAGAAATGTTCAACATCCTTAATCATAAGATAAATGCAAGTCAAGACAACTGAGATTTCATCTCACACCTGTCAGAATGGCTAAGATCAAACACTCAAATGGCAGCACATGCTGTTGAGGTTGTGAAGAAAGGGGAACACCCCTCCATTGCTTGTGGGAATGCAAATTTCTACAATCACTATGGAAATCAATCTGGCGATGTCTTAGAAAACTTGGAATAGCTCTACCTGAAGTCCCAGTCATACCACTTCTGGGTATACATCCAAACAATTCCTCACCAAACCAGAAGGACATCTCCTTATCTATCTATGTTCATGGCAGCCTTATTTGTAATAGCTAGGAACTGGAAACAACCCACATGTCCCTCAACCAATGAATGGATAAAAAAAAACTGTGGTGCATTTACAGAATGGAATATTACTCAGCCATCAGAAACAAGGAAATCATGCAATTTGCAGCCAAATGGATGAAACTAGAAAAGCTCATCCTGAGTGGAGTCCATATTTCTTAATTTTATAGATATTTTACCAATTCATTTTCTCTAGTTCTTCTTACCCTGTGGATGAGTACTAATTACTAATGGATGTGCAGTACTTAAGAGTTGAATAGATACATGTATGGGTGGATGAATGAATAAACCATTACAATAGAGATTTTGTGTATTTGTTGCAACTTGGCAGAGGTGTCAATCAACCACATTTGTGGGAATTCACAAAAGGGCTCAAACAAGAATCACAAATCATTTTCTCTTATATTTTTGGTTGTGAGCCTAGCCTTTAACAGCTGAGCCATCTCTCCAGCCCCACACCACTTTCTGATGGATGATTTAGGGCTGTCAGGCAGAGAGTAGAGCTAAAATAAGGTATATCACGGCATATTCAGGCATTATCAGAAAGAAAATACTTCTGGAAATCTTTAGGTGGGCAAGATAACCTAAAGGAAAGGGTTAGTTAGTTAGTTAGTTAGTTAGTTAGTTAGTTAGAATACTAAGTCCCACTGTCTGTGTGACATTGACTAAGCCATGGAATCTTTCTTAGCTTTCATATCCTCATGCTAGAAGGAATTGTGAAGATAAAACATGCAACAAGGTGGATGGATACTGAACAACGAATGGATTAGAACAAGCCTCCTCCCACCTCTATTCTGCTTCTGCCTCCCTTCTCCGTAGTGCACATTATATTGTTCTGTGTGAGTATCTTGGGCTGTAAAAATGCCCAAGTCTTCCCATTGAATGCTCTCTGCAGACTCTAAGCTCCTATCCTATCCACACATCTCATCTACCCTGTTGCATGTGCCAGGACCTATCTGGCTCCAGCTCCAACTAAAATGGGAATTGGCTATGGAGCAATTACTACTAACTTACTACTTACTCTCTGTCTTTAAAATTTTTTTATTTGTTTATTTTACATTCCAAACACCATCTTCCCTCCCCTCCTCCCAGTCCTTCCCTCCCAGCCACTTCCCCCATACTCCACCCACCTCAGTACCAATCCACTCTGGCACATCAAATTGTATCAGGACTAAGTGTCTCCTCTTTACTGAGGCAAGATAAGGCAGCTCTGCTAGGAAAATGCTTACTCTGTCTTAGTTAGGGTTTCTGTTGCTCTAATGAAACACTACTGGACCCAGGACCACCAGCCCAGAGATGGCATTACTCAGGCCCTCTCTCATCAATCAGTAATTTAGAAAATGCTTTACAGATTTGCCTGCAGTTGGATCTTACGGAGGCATTTTCTCAGTTGAGGTTTCCTCCCCTCAGATCACTCTAATTTCTGTGTCGAGTTAACATAAGACTAGCCAGCATACAGTCTATGGCTTTTATTAATTTACTTGCCACTTAAAGATTTTATTCATTTACCATCTATATCCAAGTAATCTGGCCACTTATAACATTTCCACAGTGACATTTTATAACCTGTTATATAAAAAACTTTTTTCAAGTGAAAGAATTACTACCACTTACACCAGCCCAACAGGTTTTCTCTGGACTATCCTGAGAAAATCTGTGCATATTCATCTACCTGCCTTGCCTCACCAGTGCCATACTACCCCTTGATGACTACGCTTTAGTCATGTTGACCTTGTCACAATCTCTAGCCTAGACAAATCATTCCCATATGGAGCCTTTGTATGAGCTTTTCTCTTGCTAGAGAATTTGCTTTTCCTGACAGCTTGTATATAGCTTCTCACCATTCGGGGGCATACTTGCATGCCACTTCTCAGGTCTCTCTGACCACTTAAATTTGTCGTCTAACATACTCCTAGGTAGCATTACCTTATCTGGCTTATATTCTCTATAGTACACTTTTAAGTACTTTAAAGTACTATCACAGCTTACCTATTACTTCTTTTTATTAATTTAAGTGATTATTCTTACTTTTTTTTTTTTTTTTTTTTTTGCTAGAATATAAGCTCTGGGAGGTTGAGGCCCTGGCCTGTTTTGCTCACTTCTATTTATATGTAGATCAGTTTGTACTACCAAACAGATTAAATGAGTGGCTTAATGTTCAATGATTTTAATATGCAAGTTTCCCATCTTGGTAGCAACATTTGATAGTTACTATGGAATGTGCTTATTTCATATATCAAAGCAAAAAGGATGTCTATCAAATTGGTTGACAGAAAGATCAAATTCAAATTCTGTTAGGTACTTTGCCTGCTCATGACTCAAAAAGGATTTGTGTCAGGGTTCTCAATTACTATCAGATTCAAGGAGAAATGGAATAAACAGTCTTAAATAAGATTATAGGTTAAGATATTTTTTAGATAATTAGTATTCACTTTCTTAGGTACCTAGAGAAAATACTGGCTCAGATAACAAAACAGAGTGGTTATTTTGACCTATTCCATTGTTAAAATAAAGGTTCTTGGTATTCTGGGTATTTTTAGATTATGAATCAATTCTTTCTTACCTACATCAGACTGGTTTTGGAGAGAATTTTTAATCACTCAATTTTGAATAATGGAAAAACCACTGGCTTATTTTCAGTAAATTAGTTTTACTATTTTGGACAATTAATTAGTCTTACTAAGACTTGATTTTTTATCATCCATAAAGTTGTGATAATACTGCCTCAGAGGAATTTTGTAAAATTAGAGGTAACATAAGAAATGAACCAAGCATAGTGGCTAATATAGGCTTTCATATTTGAAATTTCAACTATTCTACTAAATTTCTGCCTTTAAAAGTTGAGGAATAAAACAATGTAAAAAGAACTGATGATTTCAAGAGTAAATAGGATAGTGGGTGCCTATAAGGAAAATATATTCGATAAAATTATGTTTGATATCTGATTGTCCAGAGAAATAAAATTAGGTTTTTATCTCACACCAATCAGAAAATATGTATGAAAACCCTAACAAATAATATGTACAAATTGTAATAAGATACTGATAAAACTGATTACCTCAAAATTAAATCTTTGTTCCTAAGACAAAAGCAAGCATGAATGTGGATAAACACATGAAAGCAAAGATAATATTTCTGCAACGATTATAATACAGGGGCTGTATTCAGAATGTGTTCAGTATTCCAAACAATGGACAAGAAAAGACAAAAAGTCCTAATGAAAAACAGGTAAATCCTATGACTAGATCATTTGCACAGGAGGATGCTTAAATGGCCAATAAAAAGCAAAACAATGACAAAACAGAGAAGAAGTTTTTATATCAGCTTGGCAAAATTATTTTAAGCATATGGACTCCAAGTGTTTGCAACAATGCAGAAAAATATGTCTTGTTTATATAATGTGCTACTAGAGGAAATATAAACTTCCGTGTCCTCTTATTTTTTAGTTTTGGTAGAACAGTTTAGCAGTAAGGCTCCCCCCAACTCTCAGTGGTGTGGCTTGTCAAATTTTTACCTCTATAAAGGTGAGAAAGTGAAGCACAAGCTTTACAACTGAACCTTGAGTGTTGACCTTTTCCTGGGCTAGCAAAATGTTCCTGATATTGCCTGGAGAGGTAGGACAGTGGTGGTGGGCTACAGCTCCCAGTGAGATCTGAGGTCACAGGAATAAGAAACTGTGCTGCTTCATGTTTTAGATAGAGATGATATTTAACACTTACTTATGAAACGGGTTTCATATAAGTTGAGTTTGTCCTGCTACATAGGCTAAAATAAGGATTCTGAGTATTTAAGGTAGGTGAGATGAAGCCAGGTTAGGGGTATGGAATTCCATTTTGACTTATGATGTTTTTATCTTATGATAGATTTATTGGGATTTAACCCAAGGAGCTCTTGTATCTAACTCAGGAGGAGATGCTCATAGAACAGGCTTGTATAATGCCAAATTCATCATAAATACCTCACACATACACAAAGG
Organism: Lophiomys imhausi; assembly: GCA_907164525.1. Taxonomy (NCBI): domain Eukaryota; kingdom Metazoa; phylum Chordata; class Mammalia; order Rodentia; family Muridae; genus Lophiomys; species Lophiomys imhausi. Next base: position 1,714,723 of record CAJQZJ010033226.1, on the reverse strand, counting down.
AGTTATGTGAGCAGGATGCACAATCACTCTGAAATGGAGCAACAATAGCACATTTAGGAGTTAAAACAAATGTTATATGAATAAAAATATGGATATATCCACAGGAGGCCTGCTCTTTTCTGGAGTGAAATGGAGGAGACATGGATGGGAGGGACTGAGGGGTACTGAGGGGAAGGACTGGGAGAAGAGGGAGGGGAAACTGAAGTTGGGATTAAAAAACATTAATTAATTAAAAAATAATACAAAAAGGATGGATAATAGTAATTGATTTAAAAGACTGCTTTTTCTCAATTCCCTTGTAATGTTTGAAACAAATTACTGATGGATCTAAAATTATTTTGAGAGAAGCAAGTTGGAGAATGATACCTATACTATGATCTAACTAAAAATAAAAGGCTGGAGAAATGACTCAGTGGTTAGGAGCCCTTGTTGCTCTTACAGACAGCCTGTTTTTGATTCCCAGAACCCACACAGTAGATCACAACCATCCATAACTCCAGTTGCAAGGACCTAACTTCCTTTTCTGATCTCCTTGGGTACAGGGCAAACATATAGTATACTTGCATACATGTAGGCAAAACACTTATACACACATAATACAATAAATATAAAACCAAAACAACCAAATGATACTATACAGATATACAAATTTAGTAAAAGGCAGAGAAGCTATAAAGAAACACAAATCAAGTTCAGAGAAATGATTGTTTCTTCAAGAGGGCTAGCAGGTAGGGTGGAGAGGGAAAATGAAAACAACCCCTAAATATGAAAATTCACAAACACTTACAATTTCTGGTGAGGAGGTCAATGGATATTTGTTAATTGTTTCACAATTAAATTGTAAGTATCATGTCACGTTTTGTAATTTAGACTTCTCTGAAATTCAGACTGACTTTTCTGATTGCTTCACAATGTTGATGATTTGCTAATCAAATGGCCATCTTTGATGTTGGATAATCATGTTTCCTTCTAGCTCTTGTTATAGAGAGAAATTATTCACTTGAAAGTTGGAGATTACTAATGAAACACCAGGTCCTAAGTATGAGGATTTTTACTCACTTAAAGCATGCTAATTTTAAATTTAGAAGATGTTCCTGCCATCACATTCTATTAGGAATTCTCAGGTGATTTTACTCATTTTATTTTATAATTTTGTGTGTATTGCGTGTGCGTGTACACAGTCATGTGTGATTGTATACACATCAGTACATGTGCTTGTGTAGGCCAAAGGTCAACACTGAGTTCCTTTCTTAGTTGCTCTATACTTTATTTTTTGAGAAAAGATCTGTCAAGAGACCTGTAGTGCACTTGTTGGTTAGACTGGCTGTCCCATAATCCCCAGGGATTCTCATGTTTTCATTCCCCACCCCCCACACATGTGATTACAGCAATCAGGTTACAAACTTGGGTGCTGGGGATCTGAAATGGGCGCCCTTTGACAAATCTATCTCCCTGCTGCCTTATTTTATTTTGAATTAATTTCTAAATCAGCATACAAAGTAGTAGATTTCACTGGTGCATTTCATAAATACATTTCATCATGTTGTTCTTATCCACACTCCTTTGTTGCCTATTTCTTTCACCTCCCCACCATACCTCCTGTAGGTCCCCTCCTCCTCATTTCATTCTTGTGATATTCAAATTTGATGCAGAAAATCAAGATGGCAACTTAAATTAGTTCTTGTATTGTTAGGGATGCTTCCTTGGTACCACAACTGCATCTACAGTTAATATTCTCAAGCTAGTCTTTGTGCATTGAAATAACGGCTCACTTGCCTGATTTCAATAGATTGTAGGACCACTTCATGATGGGGACTCCTGTTTTCCTCATCTGTGCCTACGCTATGTGGACATTCTACAAGAGTTTTCGTTTCTTAAGTGACTTAAGAAAATAACCAAGTTAAAGGTGAGAAACATGTGTGTTTTGAAAGTCTGAGACAGAAGTCATAAAAGTCGGGGAGTGAGTACCCCCTTCAGCCTCCTGAGAACATAAAATGAACCATGTGCTCAACGGTAGTTGCTGTTCTTATAATTTCATAACCATAAGTGATGGCACAATTTCTCAGAGGGCACTATGAATAATCTCAGAGGATGGTGTGATACAGACCTTCTTACTGGTAAATATTCATATTGTTGTCAAAGGGCTCACAACTGTTGGCCAACTCTCTAACCACTGCTCTTTCTGTGCCTTGTAACTCTGAAAGAGCCTTTTAGAGTGGAAGTGAAGACACCCAGAGGAGGTTGCTCTACAGGAAAACTTCTATTTAGCAATTAGAAATTTGGGCTGGAGCAAAGCAGAAGAAAAATTTGCTTTGCTTTTCATTGTGGTTGTTGAAACTTTTCTTGTTTTCTGTTCAGTTTTGTATTGAGACAGGGTATCTTGTAGCTCAGGCTGGCCTTGAACCTGCTGTTCATTTAAGGATAACTTTGAACTCAAGTCCCCTGCCTCCACCTCCCAAGTTCTAGAATACAGGTATTTACCATTATATATTCTTTTTTTTTTTGTCTTTTTACATGTTATTTTTACATAACCTAATACACTTTCTAAACTTGATCTTCTTTCTGAATTAAGCAGAGTTAGTAAATAAAAGGTAGATAAAAGTGACTCAGGAAAACACACACACTCTCTTTATGTATATATGTATATATATATATATGTACAAACATACACACATATATAATATACATATTATATATACTTATTAGTAGTGCTAAGGATCAAACTCAGTGTTTTATACATGCTGCAAAGTACTCTACTAAAGAGCTGTATCTCTAGCACCTCACATTTCAACAGGTTCATGGTGTGTAGCTAAGGCTGATCTTTAATCTGAATCATGACCCTCTGCTCTCTGACTCCCACATGCTGAGATTACAGGTATGTGCCACCATGCCCAGTAAAAAAATTTTAGCAATGAATATAAATTTTATCTATAACACCACTATGGATTTTTTTTGAGATAATCTCACGCTGTAGCCAAGGATAGCCTTAACTTATGGGGGTCCTACAGCCCCATTCTCCTGAGGACTTTTACCACCAAAAGTAAGCCACCATGTACAGTTTTATTCTTACTATATTGGTGGAAAATTAGGTTCATAGATTAGGGACCAGAGAGAAAAAGATCAAATATTTATAATAAACTTGAATATTAGGACTATGACTTTTATTCTTTCCACTATAATTGTTTTTCACGTTCTTTTTATTGTCAGATACTACATTTTTTTAAAAGTGAAATTGTCGCTTTGTAGTGTTACAATCTCAGACTACAAACAGGCAATTCTCACGTGTTCAGCAATTGTCAATTTCCCTCAGATTTAAAGAGCTGCCTTGGCCACCCTAGTCTTAAAGGTGGTTGGTTGATTGATTTACCAATGATCTCTCCTCCCACCATTATGCATTCAGTTTTGAGTGCTGCTTGGCCTAGCTTAAAACTCAGTTTCAATGAGCTTGCAAACAGTTCAAGTGCATCCTCTGGTGATGGATGACCAAGCATATTAGCCACTCTCTTAAAGCTTCACTGGCCTCTTATGTTAGAATCCAACATCTGCTCTCAATCTGTGGGGTGTGACCCCTCTGGGGGTTGAACAGCCCTTTCATAGGAATTTCATATCAGATATCCTGCATATCAGATATTTACATTACGATTCATAATAGTAACAAAATCACAGTGATGAAATAGCAATAAAAATAATTTTATGGCTGGGGGTCACCACAACATGAGGAACTTTGTTAAAGGGTCACAGCATGAAGAAGCTTGAGAACCACTGTGTTGAATGGAGAGAACACTGCCAAGCTGCTGGCCTGTGCTCTTGGCTCCTGCATTATGCAACACAAGGCTGTGATGCCTCAGCTATTCTTGGCCAGGAAGCAGTTAGTTCTCTTTCCCCTTCATCTCACCTTCTCCATTTTCGCTTCCCCAAACATTAAACATATCAGTTATTAATATGTCCCATCTCTTCTTTCATGAAAATGGTTCTATCAATATTTCATGACCAGGGAAGCAGTGGTAGGTGGTTTTTACACTGAGATGACCTTAAATTTTATGAAAGTTGAGTCACTGATATGAGTGGCCCATCACAGGCCAACTGATGAGATTGAGGGGCTTAGAGAGTGGAAAGGACTCTCCAAAGAGAGATAAAAATAGATGTGCTCTTTTAAGAATTTAGAATAAACATCAGATAAAATGGAATTATTCATCAACAGTGGACACAAGGGTAGAGTAGCCTGCATGAAGCTCCATGTTCAGACTTCCATACCACATAAATCACACATGGTGCATGCTTCTAATCCTAGCACTGGGAGATAAAGGTGGAAGGATCAGAAGTTCAAGGTCATCCCGCCTACATAAGGAACTTGAGGCCACCCTTATGAGAGTCTGTCCTTTAAAACAATAAGTGGATGCAGAACCAAATTCTAGAGAGAAAAATTGAAGTGGAATGTTCAGATAAAGACACTTCTTGAAACCCACACGTAAAAAAGTACCCAAAATTCTACTTGTTGCCTGTGGCTTTGCTGGTGCTCTTTGCAGAAAAAAATGCCAAGAGGCAGATGAAACAGCATTAATGTATCACACTCACTAACTTGGGACAGAATCTTGGTTTTTAAACTTAGGGCTAAACTTCCATGGGAGTGGAAAAAAGGATTCTCATTGCCTGTCTAAAGGCATCATTAGTAAGCAAACATTTGTGGCTTTGGTTTCTAAAGAATGCGGCAGTTCTAATATTAACTTTATTCTTACTTCAATGACTTGTTTACAATCATTTGAAGAATATAGTTTGTTTTTTGGGTTGTTGAGGCAAAGTCGAGGTGAAGAAATCTACTGACTTATTCCCAAGGATTTGTGAATATGTGAAAATACTGGGCCTTGGAAAAGAGAAGAGTATAGCTTTCATATCATTGGATAGTTTTCAAACACATGCAGAATACCATTGCTATTGAAGGGAATAAAAATTATTAAGAGACCCCCTAAGTCAGCAGTACGGCCAGGCCAGCTGCCAGGTCCCAGGAACTTAGCTGACCATAAAAAGGGTGAAACCAAAAATAAAGGTCAATTGGGCCTCGGGCCCCCAGGGTTTTAGGAACTGGCTGACCACAAAGATAACAAAACAAGATTAGATTCATTCCTGAGACAAACAGATGTAGGATGTTTCCCGCTGATTAACTAATGGGCTGGTACATTCCACCTGTATTTCCCCTCCCCCTTGGGTTGTGGTAAACAATGGGCTGGGCTGGTACTTCCCACCTGTAATTTCCCCCACCCCCTTAATCTGTGATGCTCCCCTATTAAATATTCTACTCTTCCCCAAATCGTGGTCGCTGCTCCTACTCCTGCGTGGGATACGAGTGGCGCCCTCAGTGCACTGAGCCCCCCCTTTCCCCCCCTTCCTTCCGAAATAAACCTCTTGCGATTGCATCAAGATGGTCTCTTGTGAGTTTTGGGGCGGCCGTGATATCCTGAGCATCGGGTGAGGAACTTCCCTCCCCGGGTCTTTCACTATTATTAAATGTGAGTTTAAAAAAAAAAAAATCCTGAGACAGGCTCTCACTTTGTAGTTCAGGCTAGCTTTGAATTCACATGAATCCTCCTGCCTCAGTCTCCCAAGGGTTGGGACTTCAGGTATGATCACCATGCTTGACTGAAGCAGGAATTAATTTTACATGTTTCTGGATTTATGTCAGCTGTTTGTCACTATATATTCTTCCAATCAGCCATCAACATTTAGAGGCTGAAAAAGTTGACACCATAGATAATCCGAAGATATACAACTGAAACTGGAAAGACTGAGGACACCAGCCATGAACTGCAGACTGGAGAACAACTTCAGTATGTTGGAGTTACAGCAGTTGAGCAGGTTGGGGTACGACTGACCCTGCCATCTGGGTGGGAAAGTTCTGTGTGAGACAACTTTTGCATTTTGAAGATAACTAATTAGGACAGTGTAAAAGGACTGTTTTCACTGGATTAGCTTAGGGGGTGTACTTTTAAGAGTCACAAGAAGGGCAGATACTTGACAGGGACTCTATCTGAAGTCAAACCATCACTATGCCCACAAACATTTACATAACAGCTGTGAGTTCTACACAAGACCAAGATGTCATCACCTGCAACCTGGACAGTATCAATTAGTCTTTTCTAATATTATTGATCTTACCATAAAAACCATAGTTACTGCCACCTCTAAAGCTAAGGTACCAGATGATACCTATGTGCCAATATTTATATTAATAACAATAATACTGTCATATAAGGCTCATTGTTTGGATTCCACAGGTAAAATAACTCCTAAATTCAAGATATTTTGTTGCAAAGCTGGATTAGAACCTCAGTCTGATGACAGAGTTCATATTTCTTGCTGTGAAACCATGTCCACTGTATTGGATCAAGAAGCTGTCTATGACTTTGAAACATTACATGCACATGAGCACATGAGTCTGAAGGATTATTCCCGCTGTTACTGTACATGGCTTCCTTCTGCTCCCTCTTCAGATAATGGTATCCTTAATTTCTTTGCTTGTTGTAAAGCTAATGCCTGGTCTTGACACCTCTAAAAACGGAAAATTCTCCCATCTATAACCATTACACTATGGTATTTTGAGGTGTGTGTGTGTGTGTGTGTGTGTGTGTGTGTGTGTGTGTGTGTCTGTGTGTGTGTTTATATTTGGGAGTTTAGTTCTATGTGCCCTTACACTTTTTGCTCCTTCGTCACTCTGTCTAAAAGTTTAGAAGTGTTTGGTCATATTTAACAACATAGAGGTCCACACCAAATGAGAAATGGGAGGAGCCTATTGGGAGGAGCACCCAACATAAAGGTGTTTGTAGATTTTCTTGTCTGGAAGTCATTCTGGAGGATCTCACATCCCAGACTGAGCATCCCTTTGAGATTGACCAACACCAATGGTTTTACAGTCCTCTGTCACAGGAGCCTCCTGGGTGAGGAATAAAATGGGAGATGCTAAATACTGCAAAGAAGGCCCACAGTCCCCAGAGAGAAATGAGAGAAATGCAACAATCCTCTTCCAAAGGCCTGGAGACTGTAAAAAAGCATTAGACAATCCCAGGGGGGATGGAGTTGGAAACCCAAATCTCAGTGGATTTCCTAGGGATCTGGAATCTCTTACTTCAGCTGTCCACAAATAGTCTCTCTCTTGTATTTTCTTATAACATCACGTTTTCTTCCATGTGATGGAAGAAATGGCACTTAATATTATTTGTAATTGAATGCCTTTTTTGATTATTTGATAACTCCCATTAGACTGTTTTCTATGAGGGATGTTGTCTTGCACATAATGAATGTTCAGTAAGTGTTGAATGAACTGAAGCAGAAAGCTAGCTCTTCATACAAAAGCTACATGGTAAACATAAGAATAAAAGCAATATAAAGCAAGTTGAAAGAGAGCTGGTCTGATTTGAATTTAGAACTATCACTAGCAAGCTTCGAGACTTTAGGCAAATTGCTTGATTTCTATATCCATTTCTTCACCTAGAGAAAGGACAACAGCTATTTTGTGGATTGCTGTGGAGCATGGAAGTTATAATCTGTACTTAATACACTTGCTGGGGTCGCTGGCAAAACAACAACAACACTTGCAAATAGATGTTCACAGACTTGGCAAGCTTCAGGACACCATTGCTTCCTCTTTCTCCTTCTTTGAGGGATTAGCTGTGGGTGTTTGGAACACCTGAGCACTCTAAGGTGAAAGCAGTTGTGAGAAACACAGACTTCAGGTGAGAAACACAGCAGGTGCATACTTCTTTTTCTCCTGAAATATCTATGGCCAGAAATTCCCACCATCCTGTTCCGTCTTTTAGACAAGGATTTGCAACCATCTGGCATCCTATGATTCATTCAATGTATATTTATTAAGAATCTATAGTCAGTTAGGCCCTGTGTGAGCATATCACTGAATCAGGTAAGTGCTGCGTCTTGGAACTTTGTTTAAATATGTCAGTCCTAGGAAGACCTTGGGGGGCTTGTTCATTCACACATCACTGTAAACAATTGTAATTATAGCTTTGTGGTAGGTTCACCACATGTGAAACCTCACTTGATATTTACAGGTATGTAGAAGAATAGACTTAATCATTCATATTTTATAGGTGAGGAAGCAGATGTTGAGCAGCCAAGGGATTGATGACATTGGGGTTTGAACTTTGGTCTTTGTGATTCACAGACAGAATTTGCTTTCTCCTGTGAAGTCTGGAACCCAGTGACTTTTAATGGTCTAAAATGGTCTGATTTGTGAACTGGTAAATTGACATTTTATAATTTTTTTCTTTTATTAGATTGTACCTATAAATGGTTATTAATTTGATAAACATGGTTTTATAATGACTGATCCAATAATAGGAGACCATAAAAACTGGAGTTTTACTAGCTCAGGGTCCCAGTACATAACTGGGGAGAGGGTATGAATATATTTTTAAAAATACTGCTATGAAATTCTCTAAAATTAATAAAAATACTGCAAAGCAAAAAGAATTATACTGACAAAAACCTGTAATTCCAACACGGAGGAAGTTGAGACAATTGTACAATGGAAGCCAATTTAGGCAGTAGAATAGGATCCCATCTTAAATAAATGAATGAATGTGTAAATAAATAAATAACCAACATACTAAAATGGAAACTAAGTCGGAATCCAATTTTCCTTTAGAGCACTAAACTCACTAATCTGGAGCTATTTAAGAATCAAGATACAGTTGCTACTATGCTTCTTTGCTTGTGTGTTTACTTATTCATATACACAGTTTTGCTATGTAACACTGGAATGCTCTGTGGGACCTAGGCTAGCCTAGAACTCATGGCCATCCCTCTGCCCCAGGCTGGCTAGTTTTGTGATTACAGTATTTGCTACTATACTTGGTTGATGCTATGTTTTCAAGTGGAAAGAAACTACATAGGTATTCTGTTTGGTCAAAATACCACCAATTTAATACAAATTTAATATTAGATCTACTTCATTTGGCTCCTTGAACATAGACATTTGTCACTTTACTTATTTTTAACAAAGGGTCTCATGTCGCCAAGGCTAGCTTATCCTTCTGTCCCCATCTCCCAAATATATGTGCCATCATGCTAGGCTCATTGATTTATCCTCAGAGTAGTTGTATGTCTGGGGCTCAGCTCAGTTTGTGGCATACAGTAGGAGCACAGGATGTTTGCTGTATAAGTGGGAAAAGTTCCCACCCAGGAAGAGTCTCTTGGGACCACCAGATCGGGTCTTGGATTGGCATGAGATGCCATGAAATTTGTCACCCACTGTATCTGGCAAGATTTCCACTTAGGTTTTTTTGTTTGTTTTGTTTTCTGTTTGTTTGTTAATAAAGCTTACTTCTAAGGGGAAAATGCCAGAAATTTATTTAAAATTAAAACATAAAGGGGAACAATCTGTCTTAAGTTATATGGATATTTTCCCTGAGGACCTTATAGATACAAATCTCTGAGAGAAGGTTAAAGCAAGCCTGGGTCTACTATGTAACTCAGAGCCTGATTGTGAAGCTCAACCCTCATCAGAGAAGTTTATTCTTACAGTAGATGGTAATTACTGCAGAGACCCACTACTGGACAAAGTGTAGAGAACAAGAGTTTTGGAGTGCCTAGTTCTTTATCACACCCTTCTCCTCAAGCCTCAGGGATCTTTGTGGAAGACGGAGTGGGAAGATTTTAAAAGTTAGAGGTTATTTATGCATCTCCAATAGTGGCAAACCTGTCACTTGGCAAGAAAAATCCCTTGCTTCAACTGTAGACAGCATGCTGTCCAAAAAGGACAAAACTTGGGAGCAGGTAAGTCGACAGCCTAGCTCTGCCAAGACAAGGTAGGCAAGTCCTTCATAATTCCTGCTTTACAATTAAAGTCTGTCAGAGAAACAGAGCCAAAAGACTGAAGATTGGTGCTCTAATGTATGGAGAGAAATTAGGAATTGTCCAGGAAGCCAGTTGTCTGTCATTTCTTAGTTTTGGAAGCTGCTGGTCCTGCACTTCCTGTATAATCAGATATATCTATCCCTCTCATGTCTCTGATGTGGTTGAAAACTAGATATTTATAGTCTCACAGTTAAATTTTGAGTTGTTCAGGGATTAAGATGATGTTCTGGACCTAAGAAGATATTTTTAAGATGGTGATGCAAGTTAGGATGGAAGCTGAGTTGGATGTAGACCTTTAAACTCATGGAGGATGCATAGTAGAATGTTAAAGCTGGGTGCCACATACGTATGGACTGGACACTGGGAATGTATGCTAAGCTTTACAATTTTCATAATTGTAGCCTAATTATTTTTGTTGTTTTGTATTTTTTGGTAAAAGAGAAAGAGCCATTTGTTGGACTGAAAGGGGGAGCTGTTGGGGGGAAAAAGATATACCTTAAACTTAAAAAAAAGGAAGCGGATGGGGGTGGGAGGGGGAGGAGGGTAGGAGGGTGGGATTGGAGGAGTAGGGAGGGGATTGTGATTGAGATGTAACTTGAAGAAATTAAAAAAAAAAAAGAAGTTATGACTTCATGGAAGCCATTTCCAGACATGACATGTCAGACAATATATAAACTCATAGGGACTGTGACAGAACACACAAGACTCCCATATGCTTAAGTAAGAGAAAGTGGTAGCTGCTAGGAGAGGAAAATTTGGTTTTCTCCAGTGGAGTGACACTGTGATTTCAAGTTTGTTGCAGCTCAGCTCCCAGGAGCAGTTGGCCAACACAAACTGGATACTGTGGTTGTTTGGGTGTGTCTGGTTTTTGTTTTTTGTTTGCTTTGCTTTTTTTTTTAAGAGAGAGAGAACACAATGTTGGGCAGAGAGAGGTAGGGGAGGAGCTGGGAGGAGCTGGGGGAGGGGAAAGAATATAATCAAAATGTATTACATAAAAATTTCAAAGAATAAGTAAAATAACCATTATTAAGTAGCAATGAAAGATTAGACTTCTTCCAAGCATAAAATGCATATTATTTTTATCTTAAAAAAAACCTTGTGAGATAAGTTACATTTAATATAAATGAAGACTAATGTCCAGAAAGATTAAATCATTTTGCATAAGATCACATACACATTAAGTGACAGAGTCAACTCAAACTTGGTTCTAACCTATACTTAAATTTTCTTCCCCAATGTACTGATATCTGACCACTAAGATTTTCTTACTCAGAACGAATGGCTTTGCCCAAATTTGTAAAATAAAAAGCCAGTTAAGGCATGAATCAGATCGGCTCTTGTTGTTTGAATGAGAAATGTTCTCCATAGGCTTAGGCATTTGAACACTCGGTCCCCAGTTGGCAGGCAGCACTGTTTAGAGAGGCTATGAGGACCATGGGGAGGTGCAACCTTGCTGGAGGAAGAATGCCAATAGAGGTGGGCTCAGAGAGTTTAGAGTCTTGCCTCACTTTTGGATTACTGTCTACTTTATGCTTGTGGTAAAAGATGTGAACCCTCAGCTTCATGTTCCTGCTGCCATATATCCTGCCTGCCATTATGGACTCTCCCTCTGTAGCTGTAAGCCAAAATAAACTCTCTCTTCCTCAAGTTGCCTTTTGGCACAGCATTTTTGTTTTTGGTTTTTTTTTTGTTTGTTTTACAGCAACACAGAAGTAACTAATACAGCTCTATTTGTTTATTTTCCATCATTATACCTCTCAGACATAATTGTAACTTCTGATTGCAATACATAATGGCACACGCTAATTGTAAATATTTAATTGGTGTGAAGCTAAAACATATTTTAAATATTGCATCTTTCTGTGTTTGAGATAATTTTAAAGTCACAGGCTTCCTCTTCATATGGGAAATGATGCAGAGCTTGAAACACGGTGGTGGGGAAGCCTGAGAGCCATTAGTCATTTGCTACCTTGGCACAATGTGGTCCAGAAACAAAATGGGAATGCTCTCCAAGGATCAGTAGCCAAAGCACTCCAAGAAGTTTCTTCAATCTTCTTGGAGTACTCTTATATTTTTCCCTCTTTTCCTCTTCAGAAAGGAAATCAGAATTCATTGAAAACCTTATATATGCCAGAAACTGTTGTAAGTACTTCCAAATACACGGTAGTAGTCCCTGGTATTAATCTCAGGGTGTAATTTTTGCATTCCAAAGTTTACAGAGTTTCAGAGTGACTGGAACTTATATATAGCCATAAATCCCACCTACACTGTATTTCTCTCTGTTGAGAAGCAGTTCTTTTTTGGATCCAATAGGCTGCTGAATGTTCACTACCTGGGAGTGGATACTTTATTTGGATTCTGATTTACATAAGGATACTAATAAGATTTGTATTGGCTGCTTTTCTCATTTTTGTCACAAAATTCATCATGAAAAGAGTTTGATGAAGGGTTATCCGTCTCTCTGGTGGAAGGCACAATCAGCTCATCATGGCAGGAAAGCCATGGTGGTAGGAATGTGAAGTGGTTGGTCACACTGTGTCACAGCTGAGAAAGAGGGAGAGATGAATGACTGACACTCATCAGGATTTCTTGTCCCTTTTTCTTTGTATTGAACTTGGGACTCGGGTTCATGAGATGATGCTGTTTATGTTCATGATGGGTCTTCTCAGTTTAACTTCTCTGGACTGCCTTCACAGACATGCCCAGAGACGTGTCTCCTAGATGATCCTGAACTGAGTAAACTTTACAATGAAGATGAATCATCATGAGATTCAACAGTAAATGGATATTTGAAGATGTTATGTATTTTTTAAGTGTTAAAATTGCTGCTGATATGTTTTAAAGATACCATAAAGATATACATTTAAATATTAATATATGAAATTATAGCATATGTTAATGCATTGAAACTAATCCATTGGAGGGATGGATAGTGACTGTTAGAAGATAAACTAAGTGTCCTTGATAATGGCCCTTAGAGCCAGTTGAAGGGCACATGAAGATTTCTAATATTCTCTGCTACTATGTATACCTTCAACAACATGTATACCTGTTATGTGATTGGGGATTGGCAGAGAGATGGGGCCTTGGGTTTGAATAAGACTTCCACTGAGTAGCTATGTGATTCTTTTTCCCTTTCTGAGACCCACTTTCTCAGTTATAGAATGAAGCTTACAAAAAGACCTGCAGCGTGGCATCAAGGAAGCCATGTGCAGAAACAGAAAGCACCGTTCCTTGAACCTGCTAAGTTCTTTACAAAATAGCTGACTAATATTACAAGGTACAAATGACTTCTGATTTCATTTCTCTCTGAATACAGCCCAAGGAAAGCTTCCAATAGTCACATGAATTCAGTCATGGCTCACAGCCATAGATGAATGACAGAAACCTTCTATGGATGCTGTCTTCTACCAGCATTTCTTTGGAGGAGAGTCAGTTTTTCCAATTTCCCTATGTTCTAGGTGACCTCAGTCCAAGTCTCTTTCCTCTGATGATTCCCCATCCCAGCTCACATCACAGTTTTTCTAATATCCACACAGAAATTTTGGCCATGGTCTCTTGTTTTAAGAATCATGCACCATTTTGTCTTATTTCTTAAAGCCAAAACCAGTTTACTGAATGAATGGATTTGCTACATAGTTTTACTCTCTTGTTATTGTTTCAAACATGTCCTACCATGTTTTTCTTTCCTGGGGTAGTATTTTGGACTAGCTTATATTTAAATTAAAAATATTTTTATTTTGCACATATGTGTTTGTGGGGGTGTGTGTGAGATGAGCTCCTTGGGATTGAACTTAGGTTGCCAGGCTTAGCAGTGAGTGCCTTTATCCACTAGCCATCTTGTTGGCTTCTGATCTATATTTTTCAGTTTACTTTGGGGTATCAGAAAAGTGGTTGTTTTTAGAAATTAAAAGCTTGATTATCCTTTAGAGATAAATTTGTATCCAGTTTGGTTTCTTGTTTTCCTCATAGTTTTATTTTGTTTTGGTTTTCTGAGACAGGGTCTTATTCTATAATACCAGCTGGCCTGGAACTCACTGTGTAGATGAGGCTGTCCCTCAACAGAGTCTTCCTGTTTCTGACTCCTGACCACTGGCTTTACGTATGTGCACCACCACATCCTGCCTCTCAACCAATTTTGATGTAGTCATGAAGACATGAAGAAGAAATAGTAATGGGTGTTGCTTTCTTCTCTCATCTCCTCTGGTAGGTGGTGAAAGTATGACACACTGGAAACAGGCAAGATCTTATATGAGTAGACATAAGTATCCTGTGAATCAGATCCATGCTATTTCTCATTATTCTGAGATGTTGAGGAATGACATACACCTGGGTGACGGGCAGCGCACAAATAACTTACTAATCACTCCTCTTCTACCAGTCTCCAGTGACATGTCACCTAAAGGAGCCAGGTGCTCATCAGATGTAGTTTCCTTTTTCTTCTTCCAATTTTGCAGGAGGTTAGCTGTGAACACAGTGATTATGTGTCCAGTTTTACCAAGAGTAGACAGAGATATTTTTGGTTAGCAGGCCTAGATTAGTGTTCCTAAGATTTGATTATAGGTGCTATAGGCAGCCCAGGGGCAGCTACTTCCGTTGTCCCTACAGGAAACTTGTCCTGATTGGTCTGTGTGATGAGGCTCAGAGCTGGGCTGGAAAAACAGATTCTCTGTGGGCGTGGGGCATCAATAGGGCTTTTGTGTTTCTCCTAGAAGCTGTGCTGTACTCGTATGGTTTAGGTTTATATACACATGCTGAATTTAAGAGAAGAAAGACCAGTTACGTTTATAAGCCTCTTATCGCAGTGGGTTGAAAATCCTATTTCCAAACAGTCCTGGTAGAACTAGCCTGTGGGTATGAACATGGCTGCCTTTTCTTCCCATGAAGGCCTCTCTGTAAGTAGAGAAACACCACTAGGAAATGATTGTGGACTCAAATTCTTCAGCCACATAGAAAATTTCATAGTGGTGATATAGATACTTCTTCAGCATGTGGAAGGTTAGACTTTCTTGTCAACTTTCAGTGAGTTAGTCTTTCTTCTTCAGATTATTATTTAAAAAAATTATTTCTTTATGTATTTTTATTGTATAAACATTTTATCTTCATGTGTGTCTGTTTGCCTTGTATGTGCCTGGTCCTTGTGGAGGTCAGAAGAAGGCATCAGATCTTCCGAGTTGGTGGGTGGATTCCTCCCTCCCTCCCTCCTCCCTCCCTTCCCCTTCCTTCCTTCCTTCCTTCCTTCCTTCCTTCCTTCCTTCCTTCTTTCCTTCCTTCCTCCCTCCCTCCCTTCTTTCCTTCCTGTCTTTTGAGGCAAGGTTTCTCTGTGTAACTCGGGTTGTCCTGGAACTCCCTCAGTGGCTAGACTGGCCTTGAACTCAGAGATCCATTTGCCTTTGCCTCTGAGTTATGGGATTAAAGGCATGTGCTGCCAGGCCTGTTTTCCAGACTATTTTATTCAAAGGCAAACAAAACAAAACAAAAGAACCCCAGGAAGGCCTCGTTGAAGCCATGTGGTATTTATCATTCTATGGACCTGCAGTTGGGGTGGAGAGGGCACAGAAAGACTGATTTTAGCAAATATAATCTTCATGTAGAAATTTCCATAAGATCAGTGTCTTGATTCTTGAGTTACCTTTTTAAAAACTGAGGTTAAACTAAGATTCTAAAGTGAAGTGATAATAAGGGTTTCCTTCCCTCACAGGGTACAATGTGTGGAGTATGTTCACAAATGTGCCAATCTCCCACTAGCCCCTAATTAAACAGTCTGGGTCACATTTTTCATGTGAGAAAATTAAAACTCAGAGAAGTGAAGTTCTTTTTCGAAGACTGACCCCAAGTTGCCCAGAGTACAGCTTTGACATCTGAAAGACATATCTAATTAGTCCTGTAATTAGTCCTGATCCTGTGCAATCCTCACCCCATAGTTCACCTTCTGGTCTTGTTAAAGCAGGTTTCTTGACTGACTTCTTCAGACACAAAACAAAATGCTAATAAGTACATTGTACTACAAGGTTTCTTTGCAAACAGCCTTAGAAATATAGTTAATCAAGTTTAATAAACACAATGGCCTTGACCACAGGACCAAACATACTTATAATTAATATGAAAATTTGAACTGTGAGTGAGTATGGAATGCAGTAGATAATTTCTCCTCCAGAAATGTTTCCAGAGAAGTCTTTGAGGAAAAGTAACTATCAGAGTTTTGAAAACGTGTCTTCAAGAAATAGCCTATCATGACCTTACTGCTGAGTTCTCATCACCCCTTCTAACATTGCAAAATAGGGAACTTTCAGTAGATGCCATCTTAATGTAATCTTCAGGAACACTGATTTGTAATAAATCAATTGCTCTAAAATAGTTTTTTAAGATTTATTGATTTTTTTAAATTTTATGTGTGTGTTGCCTGGCATGTATGTATGTATATGTACCATGTTTATGCTTAGTGACCATTGGGGTCAGAAGAGGGCATCAGATTCCTTGAGAAATGGAATTGCTATGGACAATTATGAGCTACCATGTGAATTAACCCTGAGTCTTCCACAAGAGAAGTAGGATGTCTTAACAGATAAGACATCTCTCCAGCCCCTTCTCTAAAATATTTTGCTTAAAAATTTAGTGAGCAATCTCTTATAGCATACTGAAGACACTGAGTGTGTATCATGTATGTATGTGTTTGTTGATCTACCTGAATGTGTGAATGTTTCTCCATCACCTCTGTTTGAGGACTGCCCTTTGCTCGTGGCCTTTTTCATTAGAGCACACTTCTACAACCCACAGCAACAGAAGGCTTTTGGAGTCTAACCCTGAGGTGTGCACAGTTTGCAATGCATCATGATGACCTCCATTTCTGCTGCTTTCTTGGCACTATCTGATAGACATTTACTTGATGGACAAAGCATATGCAAGTGACAGTATCAGAGCTGGCAGAAGAGTCAAGTATGGTGCTTCCTGCAATGTTGTACAGGTGTGAGAGGCACCTCGGAAGAAAACGTGAAGGAAAGAAAAAGGAAAGAAAGGAGAACTACGTTTTGACAGATGTCCCTGACACTAGGAAGGATACCATGGAGTCACTGGAGTAGGAGAGGACTGACCATCATTTGAATGTCAGCCACCTGAAACTTTGGATTCCTATAGGAAGTATGTTTTAAGTCAATGAAAGGGTTTTGTTGTTTGTTTTGTTTTTTCAAATTGGCGCAGAAGCACAGTTCTAAGCTAGGACACTGATTTGGTTAACACAGCTTTCCTAATGTTGCATTCATGACACTAGTTGGCGAATGTGTGTATTAACTATAATTCTGCTACCAGCCTGGTTCAGTAGGATGAACATACTTGAGAAAGTACAGCAGAACATATCTATGATAGAGTGGGAGAAATAATGAGATACAGACTGAGAAGGTGGGCAGGAGGGAGAGGGATGGACACCAGAGAAGGAGAAAGTCTGCATGGGAGGGACCACTTACTGGGTGCTAAACTATTTCATTTGCTATATGTAGATTTGTATGATTAACCTCAGCACTGTTATAAGGTAATATATCATCTTTTTACAACTAAGAAATTCAGTACAAAAGATTGGAAACAATAATCCTACTCCATTCAGAGATTCACTTTGGATTCCTTTTACTACCTATGGAAGCCTCAAAATGTAGGACCAACATTTGTTAACTTCAAACTTCAAAGGGAAAAAAGATGTTACTTTTATCTGTACATTAGAAATGTACTTGAATCTCCCAATAAAAGAAGGGAGAATTAGAAGAAAGGGAAGGCAGTTCTTAGAACTGTTAAAAAACAGTATGGCCATGGTGTGTGTGTGTGTGTGTGTGTGTGTGTGTGTGTGTGTAGGAAAATGCAAACAAGTTTTTGGTTTAATAGAAAAAAAGCTGTTGAGATTTTTTTTTTAACTGTAAAAGCCCTTGGAAAAAAGAATGAAAGAATAGATTCTAAAATTCTCCTCCAACAGGCTCGGGTTGAAAGATTAGTCATGGGGTGAGTTGGAGTAATGAGCAGATGTAAAGAGGGTGTGTTTGGAAGCTAGTGAAGGAGAGCAGTATTGAAGTATAACGTTTAATCCCTTAACAAGGTGGAGCTCTTGAGCTGTTTACTGCATTCAGTGTGGGGTGGTAAGGGAGGACAAAGGCCATGTTATTTACCTACACTGAATAGTAATCCATGGATAAGCTTCAAATGCGTTGGTAAGAAAACAAACTTGTTTTTCTTAACTATCCTAAACAGTTTAAGACGGTTGGTATCAAGAGGCCAGAACTTCACATTTCATTTTTAAGTATCTCTAAGTACGATACCATTAGGAAGCATTACCTTAAATTTTGCATCAATATACAAAGATCTATTCAAATGTGGCTAAATATACTCTTAATTTTGTATCAATATACAAAGATCAATGCCTATGCGGCCCAATACAATCTTAATATTGCGTCCATATACAAGGGTCAATACCATTGTGGCCAACTATAATCTTAGTTTTGTATCAATATACAAATATCAATACTGACGTAGACCAATACAATCTTATTTTTGCACAATAAACAATGGTCAATACCATTTTAGCCAAATATACTATTAATTTTGTATCAATATACAAGGGTATAAGGGCATATTCAATAATGTGACCTTTCTTCTTGATCCTTCCTGTGCTGTGTCTCAATTTTTCTCTCGTCCGTGCATTCCTACATAGGAGATAAAGAAGGATACAGAAAAGGGAAAGAAGGAATACCCTGGGTCTAACCTCCAAAACCCATTAAACAGGACCATTTAACAACTTGTAATCTCTTCCCCTAAATAATAGTGTTTTCAGTTGTCCTTCAAATAACCGAAAAAAGGGGGGAGGGTGGAGAAACACCCTCCCCACCCTCTGGGTATGGGACGTCGCTCTCTTAAAATGACTTCCTGCTGATTTGGGTTGTAGTAAACCTGTTTGGGGCCCAAACCAAAATGGAAAAATGGTTAAAAATGTTTATACAATCCTTTTATGTTCAGTCCTTCTGTTCTCAGCTGTTTAGATGACCTAAGGAGTTTGTAGGCAGAAGCTGAACTTCCAGGCTTTACTGAGGTTCTGGCTGGGGCATTGTGTAGGGCTGAACGGTCTTAGCGATATTGAGTTGTTGTGGTTGTAGGCTTTTGATGGAGACATCTATTGAGGGAGACTCCTAGTCATGCATGCATGTCACCTTGTTAGCTACTAAGACAGTCTATCACAGATATTCTCTAAGCTACTCAGTAATCAAGTTGTTAAGAGACAAGCAACATTTGCTTATCTAAATACAAGAGATAGATAGGGCATCTTCAAAAACCCCAAGAGATCTGCAGAATATGGCATTCAAAGATGTGGTCTTAAATTAAGATTTTTTTTTTATATCGTGACATATCAGCTCCTGACAGTACCCCCTATTCTACTCCAAGTAGAAGAAAAGCATCGAAGAATCTCCAATGTGAGATGGTTGAATTAGTGGCAAGCCTATCTCTTGACATGTAAAAACTCCTTGCTTCAACTGCAGACAGACTGCTGTCCAAAAAGGACAAAACTTGGTAGCAGGGAAGTCGACAGCCTAGCTCTGCCAAGACAGGGTAGGTTAGTCCTTCACAATCCCTGCTCTACAATAAATGTCTGTCAGAGAAACAGGACCAAAAGGCTGAAGACTGATGCTGGAATGTATGGAGAGAAAATGGGAACTGTCCAGGTAGTCACTGGTTTGTCATTTCTTAGTATTGGAAGCTGCAGGCCCTGCACTTCCTATACAATCAGATATATTTATCCTTCTCAGCTCTCTGAGGTGGTTGAAGAATAGACAGCTTGAGTCTCATAGCTAAATTTTGAGTTGTTTAGGAATCAAGAGGGCGTTCTAGATCTAAGAAGATGGTTATAATAGTGATGCAAGTCAGTATGAAAACTAAGTCAGTTATAGAGCTTTAAACTCGTGGAGATGGTTAGAAGGTAGAAGGTTAAAGTCAGGGGCCAAATATGTATGAACTGGACATTGGGAAGGTACACCGGGCCATTTAACTCTCATAAATGTGGCATATTTAATTCTGCTGTTTTGTATAGAATTTACTGTTATAAGAGAAAGAACCATTTGTTGGAATGAAAAGAGAAGCTGTTGGGGGGGGGGAAGAGGGTGGAAGGGTGGGACAAGAAGGGAGAATAGGGAAGGGTTTGCGACTGAGATGTAACTTGAAAAAAAATAAAGTACTTATTAAAAAAAAAAAAGAAAACAAACTTGAAGCTGCCTTGCAGCTCTCAGTTATATGTAGGTATTATCTGGGTGGGATAAAGAGGAGAAAGTAAGGAGGGTGCATCTAAAGAAGGAATGAGAAAAACTAGGGGTTTGGAATTTCCATGAAGGCATTTCTTTCTTCCTGAGATTCTCCATAAGAATGCATTGAAATCATTTTTGTTTTTATTTCTTTCTTTGAAAGACAGGATATCACATAGCCTAGGCTGGCCTTGTGTTTCCACTTCTCACATACTGGGGTTAGAGGTGCATGTTACCCCTGCTGGACCATGCCATCTTGGTATTTTACTTTACTTACTGAATTGTGTCTGCCTTCTTCTCTACTGGGCATATGTTCTTGAGGTTGTCACAGCATTTATTTGAAGTTATTCTACAGTTAACTAAATGATGCTACAACTCAGCAACCAAAATGGTATTGATTCTTGATAAGTAGGATGATAATAGGATATCTATCATTTATTATATTTTTCAGTAATAAGGCTTTATTTTACATACATGGTTTATTGTGTATTCAAGAGGGCTGTAAATTACCATAGAAAAGGAGTCCAAGAGATTAACCAACGTATAGAAGGTCATTGATCCAATAAAATACTGATCTGCGGGATACTATCTGACTGCATCTGATTTGAAGATTTTCTTTTCCCTCCCTTACTGGGGATTGAACTCAGTATTGAATTGGCTCTACCTGAACCTCCATTTTGTATTTTATTTTGAGGCAAAGTCTTACTAAGTTGCTTAGGGTGGTTCTGATTGTATTCTGTAGCCATATCAGGAGTGTGTGTGTGTGGTGTGTGTGTGTGTAGAGTGTGTTTATGTGTATGTGTATGTGTATGTGAATGTGTGTGTGTGTAGTGTGTGTGTGTGTATGTGTATGTGTATGTGAATGTGTGTGTGTATGTGAATGTGTGTGTGTATGTGAATGTGTGTATGTAATGTGTGTGTAGTGTGTGTATGTGTGTGTAGTGTGTGTAGTATGTGTGTGTAGTGTGTGTGTATATGTGTATATGTGTGTGTATATATGTGTGTATATGTGTGTGTATATGTGTGTGTGTGTGTGTGTATGTAATGTGTGTGTAGTGTATGTGTGTGTAGTGTGTGTAGTATGTGTGTGTAGTGTGTGTGTATATGTGTATATGTGTGTGTATATGTGTGTGTATATGTGTGTGTGTGTGTGTGTGTGTGTGTGTATAATCCAGAGGTTGATGTTCATGTCTTCCTTAATTTCTCTCTGTCTTATGGATCCTCCTGTCGTCATGTCCAGGGTTTTACATGGGTCTGGGGATAGTCCAGGCCCTCATGCTTATGCAACACACACTTTCCTGAGCCAGCTTCAGGCTTTGAACCTGAAGCCTTTCTTCCTTAGTTTCTGAAGTTGTTGAGATTGCATGCCCAGGCTACCATACCCTCTTGAACATTCTTGATTATATTTGTTGTCATTTTCCTTAAGCCAAGGGAAGTATTAATGAGGAGTTTCCCCAATACTACCTAAACTGAGAGATGATGAAAAGAATGGTTTTCATCTCCCTTGGAGAAATAAGTACTTATATGATCATTTGAAGAAAAATTAACAGTTTTATATCTGTAAATTAAACTGGTTTCACATTACAACTTTTCATAAAACTTCCTATGTGAGAAAGACAACAAAGCTTCACTTTATGTAAAAATTATAAGAATATTTGAAATTTTGAAATGCACACTATTAAGAGATTTTCATGAACTCTAAAAACATAATCAAAGAATTCCAACATGCGGAAGTTCCTACTGAAGAGTTAAATGTGAACAATACCAAATGATGCTCAAACATAAAATATTACATTAATAAGATTTCAATACTATTGACAATGCTTAATGAGTCTCCCCTGGGACATTTTACTTATAATTTAAATACTGGATCTCAAGAAATCAGAAACAAACATACAAATGCAACAAATTAATACAACCAGTGCAAAATATAAAATACCAGACAATCCTGTATTACAGAGCCTACTGTTTAATAAACCATCAAATCCAACAATTATTTAAAAACACAAAACAATAGAAACATTAGGGTCATATTATTTTCCTTAATGAAAATTTACCTAGGCCTTGAAATATATTCAACATGTTAACAATGTGCAAAAAAAAAATCTATTTACATATAGATCTTCAAAAAAATTTTTAGGTCTTTCAGGGCCTGAGGGATAATAAGTAACACAAAGATTGGAAATAACACATTTGTAGTTTCTACTTTTAGGAATGTCCTTCTATGAGCAATAATTGAGAAAAAAAGTTTTATCTATGAGTCTATAATAATTGGTAATATATTCACCTGATCTGTTAACACTGTATTTTATGAGCAATATTTTTAAAAAGGATTTTTTTTTGAGACAGGTTTTCTCTATGTAGCCCTGAGTGTCCTGGAACTCATTCTATAGACCAGGCTGGCCTCAAACTCAGAGATCCACCTACCTCTGCCTCCTCATGGCTGGAATTAAAAGTATGCGTCACCTCTGCCTGGCTTAAAAATGAAATATCTTTAATTAAAAAGACCCAGTTTCTATTTTTAAAAGTCCAGCAATTATTGTATTATCTGTCTTGAGGTTGAGAGCCACTTGGTGCATGAGAGCACTCTAGATCTTAATTGTAATGTGAGCAAAAGAGTATAAAATGTTCACACAGACATTATCCAACAAGTCATGGGAAATAATGGCCACTATTATATTGTTTTGATCAAAAGTAAACAACTGATGGGTACATATCAGATCATCTATGTAAGGTCAGCATTGAAGCAAGGCAATACAGACATCCAGAAAAAGAAACTTACCTGGTTTGTGTGCTTCAAGGTAGCTACAGCTTAGAGAGCATCTGTGTAATGTGTTAATAGGCTCCTTATTATTAAAGCGTCAAATCTCCTTGAGGATTCTTCAGTAATTTGCTATTCCACTTTTGTTTAATTCATTAAGTAGTTTGCAATGCACCCCCAAGATTCTTCACCTAGTAAAGTTCTCAATGAATCAAGCCAGGAACAACTCAGATTATTTTGACTCACTTGGGAAAGGAAAGCCATCATTAGAAACAAACCATAAATGGGAAATGTAAGGTTGTGGTCCCTTCACAGTGGGGACTCATTAACATAATTCCATAGCTTCAAAGACTACGATCTAAATAAGTACAGTGCATAGCTGTCCTAGTCTAGGTTTATCTTTCTTTTCTGATTTGTCAATATCAATTCTTGTACATGGACAATATAATTAACCTTTCCACTTATTAATAAGCAGCTAAAATGTATCTTATTATATTTTATTTTATTACTATCCCTTAGAAACTTGTTTGCTTTATAACTGGAGACAGAGAGGGGTTGGATCTGGATGGGAATAGGGGGAGAACATTAGGAGAAGTAGATGGAGGGGAGACTGTAATCAGGACATATTATGAGAGGAAAAAAGTCCATTCTAAACAAACAGGAAAAAGAAATAAAAGAGTGGATTATATGTCATTCTACTCTTGCCTTTTAGGTTTTGAGCCTACCTTTCAATGGCTGGGCAATCTGTCAAGCCCAGCGTTCTACTTTGAAAAGAACTGTAATCCAATGCCTTTATATGCTTACTAAAAGTAAATTATAAAATATTCTTTAATATACAGTACTTAATTTTCGTAAAAAATATATTGAATTTTGTGTGTGTGCATGTCTGTGTGCCTGATGCTTGCATTCCTGCATGTTTGTGTGTACACACGAAGGTGCATGTGTTCAGAGGCACGTGTGCCTGTGGAAATCAGGGATGTCTTCTGCTGTTGCTCTCAGCTTCCTTTCTGAGCCAGGATCTCTCACTGGTCCCAGAGCCCACTGATGAAGCCTGTTGAGAGTCAGCTCCAGAGATCTGCTGTTTCTGCCCGCATCAGAGCTAGGGTGACAGATGTATGCCTCTGTACCTGGCTTTTATATGGGTCCTACCTTTCTGAAGCAAGCAGTTTACTAATGGAGCCATATCCTCAGTTCCCACAAAGATATTTAAACAGAATTAATTGTTCATATGGTCTTCACAGAAATGATTTACTTACTAGAATTGAAAGTTACATTCAGATATTTAATTGATAAATATTAAGAATTTCTGCTAAGAAATATATGTAGATATTGTGGAATTACTAAAAAGCTCATTAAAACCTTGATTTCATACTGTTCATAAAGTCTTAAAGGTTATAATTTTTCTTAAATACCATCTACATTGTTTATTCTGGAGGAAAGGACTAGATAACCATATGGGAGATAGAAATGGCAACCATTCTTTACCACTATACATTCTGTTTATTTTAGGATAGTTAATGTTTATAGCTGTTACATATAACTGATAGACAGTGTCTATTTCAACCTTACGTTTTTGAATGTGTTCTCTTCTTTGTGTGCATGTGTAAGCATGTGTGAATGTACAAGTCTGTGTGCTCATGTGTATGGAAGTTATGGAAGCTATACATCAAACTCAATCTACCTTGGGTTTTTTTCTACCTTTTTTTTGGTTTGTTTTCATTTTGTTTCATTTTTGAGACATGGTCCCTCACTGGGACTTGGAGATTCCTGATTAGATCAGTGTGGCTAGTCATTGAGTCCCAAAGGATCTGCCTGATCTAGCACCTCAGTGCTTGGATTATGAGTATACACCACTACACCCAGATTTTTATATGAATATTGGAGGTTGGATACAGAGCATCATGTTTGCACACAAGCACTTCGCCAACTGAACCAACTCTAAGTCCCTACGAACTCAATTCCTTTTATAAAAGCAATTGTCTTACATTCCCAGATAATCACAAATTTGAGGTGCATAGAAACCACTCAGTACAAATGAAAATAACCTTTTGAAATGACATTAACATACAAGGCTCAGCAGTAAGAAATCAGACATTTGCTTCTGATAATGATGCTGTGTGACATTCTGTGAAACTCCTTTGGGAGTCGCTCTGAAATGTTCAGAACCCATATCTGTATGCAGTTCCACTAAGCACAACCTTCCTGATTATGCTACTCTATACAGAAGCTCCTGTACAGGAAGATTATTAACAATCGTGGTGTATTTTTCAATTACAGAACATGGTTCACATAGAGTCAACCAAATCAAGGCCCTTAGTAGCTACAAGTCTCTGAGTCTCCATAGAGGTTACCTGGTATTCAAAATAGCCTGGGACAGAACTCCAATATCATGTCTAATTAACCAACCTTTTTTTTTTCTTAAATGAACAGAACATATCCAACACAGAGGTCAATCCTTTTTAGAAAATGTTTACCAGGAAGGGAGGGATAAGATTATGCCATTAATTGGTGCCTATGCTGGGAACCCTTGCTATCTCAGGTTCAACAGCACCTAAGGCTGTTCAGGTCTTTTTGTGAATGGGAAAACACCACCAAGGCCTTCCTCTGGCCTGCCTCCACCTGCCACAGCTCTATCCCCATACTTCATCATTTGGGGGATAGGAATCGCTGGCATTGCCTCTTGGGGACATTTGTGCTGGTTGTAGCTGTCTTCCTGAATGTCTGGAAGATTATATTTTTGGAGAAAGAACAGGAGGGCCAAGATTATCTTTAAAAGGCATGGAGCTGTGTGTAGGCACTCTGGAAATTTTTTATGGAAGGAAAAGAGAAAAATGGGAAAATGGGGTGGGGGAAGGAGAAAGCAGGGGATAAAGGAAAGAAGAGAGAAAAGGGGGAGAGGCAATGAAGGGGGCCATATATGTGCTCTAGCTCAGCTAGTGAGTCAAGAAAGCTGCGCAGGAGGAAGGAAGAAAGAAAGTACCACCCAAAAGAAAAGCTGTGTGGATGCTTGAAAAGCTCTAAAGGGGTTAAGAAGCCTCACTACCCTCCTCTCTAACCTCAGGTTAAACTCACCAAGCATTCTCCCAACAGTCTCCCCACACCCCCACACCCCTGCAGGTGACTTCCCCTGGAGGATTTCCATACAGCCTGGAGATGCACATCTCTGATTTGGCTTCTGCCTTCCAGGAGCCAGGAGAGTTGGCAGAGTCCACTGTATGTTTATCCTGCAGCTTCTTTGCTCCACTTCATCCCCATTCCTGCAGCTGAAGCAGCTTGGGAGGAGGCTAGACTGACAGAGGGGTGGGGAGAGCACCTGCAGTATCTCTGTAGCCTGGAGGCCCTGAGGGATTCTGGGAGTGGAGCCAGGAGAAATGGATTCACCCCAGGCAGGTCTTATACAGAAATTACCCTTGCCTCTGGTTTGCTGATGCCTCCCAGAAACACCAAAGTTCTTAAATAAATTGATGGAGATGTATTGGATACCAGAGAGAGCAGACTAGAAATTAAACAAACAAACCAATGAGGTGGGTTTGTAAGAGGTGAGGGGCAATGAGAAAGATGTGAAGGAGAAAGAGTGCAAAAGGCCCCTCCTCACTCAACAAGACCATCTCATACCATATGGGAAGAACAAGGCATATATATATATATGTGAAGACTGCAGCAATTTTGCTGAGGATGCCGAACACTGCAGTGAAGAGAATGTTTGCACTCAACATGACTTTTTAATTGTCCCATAGACTGGAAGTTAATTGGCTTTATCTAGTTGCATGGCTCTGGGTATCGATTATAAATCTGTAAAACAGGAGCTTTAGAATAGATGCTGTATAAAGGACTCTGCCTCATTTGAGTCCCTCTACCTGTCTGTCAACCGAGGAGCCAGGGAATCTGAGACCCAACATCAATGATCTTGACTAACACATGACTCCCCCATTTCCTCTGCCACTTATTTATCAATGCAGAGCAACACACACACACACACACACACACACACACACACACACACACACGTTATTGAAGTGATGCCAGTCTCAGTGATGACAAGAAGTGTGGTTCAAATGTGATGATGATTGGTCTTTCTGCCCTGGAGTAAGGAAGAAGAGAAGCCGTGTGATGTCTACTTTGGATTTCCAGGGAGAGGCTATTCTCGAATTTTCTATTCCAAATTTTATGCACTGAAGTAAATCACATATTCCTTTGAGGGGTGAAAATAGCTGGACTGATTAAACCATCAAAAGATGTGTAAATGATCACCTCTCTCTTTTTAGGGGCTAATTTATTTCTTTTCATCCCAGAGATCAGATTGACTTTTTGGTGGGAATCCAGCACATAGCAGCCCCTCTTCTCTTGTCTGCCTCATACCATTCTGCCAACCTGCTTCAATGCAGCATTTTCTGGGGGTTATTTAGCTCTCAAGCCTCGGTAGGAGGTCTACAATGATGCAGACCCACCCCCATGCCCCACAAAAATGGAGACAGTTTAAATGAGAATGAGGTAAAATGAGTTTGCACAAGTTTCATTTTAAATTTATCTCAGTCTAAAATTCCTCTAAATTAAGGGAAAAGATATGTGGAAATAAAAACTCCCTGGCTTCTCGTGCCTTCAAGTGGGAAGTGACACAATGTATACTTCGTGCTTTCCACACACACCTACCAGCAATTGCATCTCGTTTTCGTCTCCAAAATATGGACAGGAGGGCAACTCTGGAAAAATGGATTCCCACTCTAGCACCTCACAGGGTACATGCGTCCATCCCTCTCTACCCCTCCTCTTACACATTCTCACACCCTGGAGGGTGTTCTTTGGTAATCTGTTTTTCTCCAAAACATGGTTTGACCTTGTGAAGATCCCTCTTCCACTTTCCAGGCTGGGAACAACCCAATTTAAGTCAAAACACAGAACGACCTTTTCTCCTTTAAAGCAACATTGGCAAATGCAACATGCGAGGGGGTGCAGTTCTCGCCTTTGCGTTCTGGAAGGCGAATGTGGAATGCAGGGTCAGGTAGCTTAGTTAGGGTCTGAGAGTCCTCATTCAGTCACTCTTCACTCTGCTCAAAATCAAAGATGCTGTAGAATAGCTTTCCTTTTCTTAACAATTCATTATTGCGAAGAAAAAAATAGAAAAAGAAAATAGGATTT
Source organism: Lophiomys imhausi (assembly GCA_907164525.1). NCBI lineage: Eukaryota > Metazoa > Chordata > Mammalia > Rodentia > Muridae > Lophiomys > Lophiomys imhausi. The sequence goes on along the minus strand of CAJQZJ010033226.1, from coordinate 1,686,697 downwards.
GAGTACTAAGCTATAGACTTGTGCGCCCAACTCCTTAGATTTTAAACACTACCATCCTACATAGCAACCAGCTGTGATGCCCACACCAGCCTCGTCCACTCAGTTTTACTTAGCAAACACCTTTTGTGCTCCTCCACGGTGGAAAAAAATGGTGCACCAATCCCACCTATGACAGGTCGGTACTCAACTGCGATCGCTCAGTAGTTTTTATCAGCAACTGGGAAACTTCACAATCGTTTAATTAGCTACTTCAGCCCGTCTAAGGATATCCACCTATTTGCAGTTTTATACTAAAAAAGCACCCAGTCTCACCTGTCTTAAATCTAGCCCAAGTCCCCCGAACACGCCGCATATAAACACTCCTCCTTCCCCCACTGCATTAACCCAAAAGGTCCCCTATGAACCAGCAGCACATTCCGACCCGCTAACGTTATCCAAGGCAATTGTCACCATGCATTTAGTCTCATCTGTGCAAAGCAAAGTATGTGACAATAGCCAAAGCATCTCTTGACAATCGGCTGCGCTACACATGCAAAAAAAAAAAAATGTAACGAAGATTGTATTTTCCACTTACAGTTATAGCGCTGTGCACCGTCACTTAACGAAAATGATAAAACTCAACAGTTCTTTAAAAAAATATGTATATATTTAATTCAGGCTAACTGCTAAACCGTCTCTGTGAGTGGTTCTTTCTTGCTCCTTTCCTAAGAGCTCTGGGAGGCTTAAATCCCTCTCAGATCGCGCCTTGCAAGCCCAGCGGCCGCTGCAACACGATCGGGTGAATCTCTGCTGCAGATTGGGAATCCCATAGAAAAACTAGGGTCCCTGGAGCTCCGTGCGCAAGCGCGTGAGTCTCCACCTCGCTACTGCCCCCGCCCCCTCGTTTCTCTCTCCTCCCTCCTCCCGCCGCTCCGCGGCCCAGCCTGAAGAGTTGTGACCAAAAGCCGCTTGGCTATGGCGCATGCTCAGATGCAGGGCTCGGAGTTTTTGCCGGTGGATTCCTAGGCTCCGGATTTCAACATTCAAAGGAGACTGGGAAAAAGAGCCCGACTAATCCCAGCCCCTGCTCCGGGATGGGCACGAGTCAGGGCTGATGGCATTCATTCACCACGCCCTGAGATTCTGGGGCCAAGTGACTGAAAGCTATGCCAGAGAAAACAAGAACACGTGGGCATGTTTTTCTTGCCTCTCAGTTTTAGTTCGGCCCTTGGCCACCTCCTGTCAAACTGGAAGATGAAGAAAACTCCAGAAACCTCGGAAGAAGGCTTCCAAGTGGACCCTAAGTTCCTGTCCCTGCGCCACTGAGAGAAAGGCTGCGATTTTCATTTTAGGGGGTCATTTCTCCCAGAGGTGCTGGTGCTAGAATGGGAGCCAAATGCCTGGTGACCGGGCTGTGTAGGAGCAAGGTGTGTTACAGAGAGCTGTCCTCGAGGCTTCTGAACTAATGCTGAAAAGCGCCATCTGTATACAGAAAGCAAATGCATGCGGAATGTTCTTTGCTTTGGGCAAGGGTTAGGGACGGCGGGAAAGGAGTCAATAACCGTTCAGATTTAGGTTGAAGGTTCAGGGTTTCACCTTCCTCATCTATGAGGTTCTTCCTAAATGGCTTAAGTCTGCCAGCTCTGCCCTGCTGCCCATTGACTTGCCAAAGCCTAGAAAACTTGGCAAAGATTGTGCCTAGTAAATGCTGGTGGCTTCCCTGCTGGAAAGCAAGGGCGAATTCTCAAATGCTCCCAACTGATGGCTTTTCCTATTTACTGTTTCACCAGCTCTCGGATTTTTAAAGTACCCACTAGCCGGCACTGACTGCCCTGTGCTTCCAGAGTTAATGGCATTTACAAAAATCTCTTTGGAGTTTCATTCAGGTGGGAACTTCATTTCAAGGGAAGGAAGTTCTGGGAGCCTAATGAAAACCAGTGTTTTCCTTTATCCGGGAGCTCTGCATTTTGCCCAAGGTCTTTACACACCTTTGAACATTCAAGGAAATTGCAATACGTAGAGCGCCCCTGGTGGTCAACCAGCTCTAAACCGGTTGCCAGGAAGCCGCTGACTCCAAATTGGGAGACAGGCTCAAGAATGCGTTTGAAGCTGCTAAAGCCGAGCGAGCGAACAGAGAGAATCCGGCCAGTGAAGGACCAAGCTGGGAGAGGGTCTCAGGCCATGACGCCTGGCAGGTTCAAAGCCAACCTCACCGGTCCAGAGTTTAGGAGTACTCTTTCCAGGCCAGACTCCCCAGAAAGATGCCACAGACAGCGCACCTTCGGGACTACCTGGGCAGCGCTGGTGGCAATCCCCTCCCGGAAGGGCTCTACCACCAGGTGCGAATGAGACGAAACCAGGAGAGCGGACCAGGCGCGCTGCGGCAGCCGAGCATTGGGCGAGTCTGGCAGGCAACCGCCCTGCGTTCCCAGGCCGCAGTGCGCAATGCGCAAGCAGGGCATCCCCGAGCGCTAGGCGGGTTCTTTCAGTTTCTCCCGAAGGACCAGGGGCCAAAGTCAGGTCTGGATAAGTCGCTTTTGTTAGCCAGGGAGCGAGCCTAGGAGGGTATTCAAAGTAATCCCCCATTTTTTTTTGTCGGTTTTCCACACTGAAGCCGTCTGATGTCTCCTTGGAGAACAGCCAATGCACAGCTGCAGTCTGTATTAACCAAAGGGGCCAGGATGCTATTTCTCAGCTTCCGCCAGACCAACCTGCTTATTGAGCCCCCGAGGGCCCACTGGCCACAATATTCAGTTGTAGATAACTTACTTTGTTCTTATGTTGGGGGGGGGGGATACACACGCGTACTTTAAAAGGAGCTGTTTTGGGGTAGATTTGACTTTCGTAGCTTGTTCTCAGAAGGAAAGCAGTTGGTTGTATTTTTCAGAACCAGTTGCATTCATTCCACAGTTTTGTGTAGCGTGCTAAGTATTGCATCTTAATTTAGTCTTCACTTAACGATGGTATATCCACGTACACTTCTAATATATGGTTTTGTTTTAAAAATTAGGTGATTTTTATTGAGTTACAGGGGGGAAACCAGTTCTAAGAGACAGTAAACACCAGCCTGCAGTAGGAAAGATGTCCCCTCTTCAGGACTGTAGGATGAACTTTGAGATAGGAATGTCCAGGGACCCTACAATGTGAGGGGGTCCACTAATGTTCTCCTCCCTCTTGCAAATGCAGATATCCCGAACCAGAGCAATGATATGCAGCCCGGAGGTGCTATGTGATATATAGAACTGAATACAGCATCCTGTTGGCTGAGGAGTGCCATTTACATAAGATAACATCTAAATATTGAAAAATTAATTGGCAGATTTTACACACTGAGCATTTGGGAATGAGTGGAGGGTGGAGTTTAAGGGAGGCTAGTCAGGGCAATGTAGGGAGGAAGGGATTGTTTTTCACACATGCTAGATGAATCCTCAACTGATCAGAAACGATTGAGGAGTGATTTTTCTTTTCTTCCTTGCAAAATATAGTCTAAAAAAATTGTACTGCATAGTGACAAATTATAAAGATATGTATTTATGAGGTACAAAATGATGCTATTTTATGTGTGCTTACATATAATATTTGGTACTATATATGCTATTATATATGCTATTATATGCACTATGTAAAACGACTGACTCAAGCTAATTAGCATATTAATAACTTGAGTTACTATTTCTTTTTACTGTATAACTGAAACATATCTTCTCAACAACATTTATATGTAGGATTTTTGTTTGTTTTTGTTTAACTGTGTAGACCAGGGAGGCCTGAATCAGACTATGTAGCTCAGGCTTATCTTGAACTTGCAGCCACCCAAATATCAATATTCTAGGATGAACTACCATAGCATCTTGGCAAATTATACTCTTTCTTTCTTTCTTTCTTTCTTTCTTTCTTTCTTTCTTTCTTTCTTTCTTTCTTTCCTTCTTTTTTGAGACAGGGCTTCTCTGTGTAACAGAGTGCTGGTGGTCTTGGCCTTACGTTGTAGACCAGGTTGGCCTTGAACTCAAAGAGATCCACCTGTCTCTGCCTTCCGAGTGCTAGGATTAAAGGCTTGTTTTATCACCCTCTGTGACAAATTATATTCTTTACAGAAGATCCTAGGATTTACTTCTATGCCATTTCTTTCTATATTAAAATAAACAAACAAGACAAAAACCAAGAATAGCTTGTAAGTATATACACAACTCTGTTTAATATTCCCACCAGCTTTAAGAGCAGCTCAGGGATGCTAGTGGATGTATGAAATGCCAGCAGGAGAAGCAGTCACAGCTTGTGGGCCTGTGACCTCAAGGTGACACTGTTGATTTGATATGCTTATATATAAAATATATAAACTAACATAAATGGAACTTAAGACATGAAAGTATTCAGAAAACTGGAAGAAAAACTAAGTAAGGAAATGAAAAGGGACAGAGATGTAATTTAATTTAATCAATGGGGAAAACTCATTTAAATTGATAAACAATAGTAACATTATTTTTTGTGTGTAGTTTGTATATACATATATATTGCCAACCCAGTCATTTAAATCAGCATGTCTACACCTTTATTCATCAAAATCATTACTTAAGTCCTATGAATTCCATCTTCTTACTCAAATACACTCTTCACATCACTGTGTTATTCAGCCTCTCATAATTGTCTCAGATTAAATTTTTTATTCCTTTTTTGGTATATTTGTTGTATGTATACATGTTTGCGTGTATGGGTGAATATCCACATGTCCTTCACTCAGTTTTTCTAAATCATTATGTAGTGTCTCCCTTTAATCAAATCAAATCAAAACAAAATAGATGAAACAAAACCATAAAACCCTCTTATCAGAGAATACAAGAACATTTTCTGCTCCTTGGACCCATACAAACCCCCTCCTGCTGTGTCTTTTTAGGTCCCTGTTCCCTGTTACACTGTGACACTTGTAGGTTCCTAAGCACATAAGAATGTGCTTCCCATGTGTCCTTTTGTAAGAATTCCTTCTTCTGGGAAACTCTCTTTTACTTGCTGTGACCTTTAAGAGTCCTATTAATGCTTCAAGTTCAAATAAGATAGCATCATTTTTAACAGAAAAATCTTTCTCCACTTAGCACATAGCAGACACTTCACAAAGGTACTCTGAAGGTTAACCAAATATGTATACAAAATACAAATTGTACAGCTCTGATTAAAGATAGGCTACTATGTAATGACAACCCATTTAGTAATTTTTAAGGAAAAGCTTAGGCTGTCCACTTTTCATTTCAGAAACCAAAATGAATATATTACATTGTATTAAAACTGTCATTTCAACTGTATTTAAAATCTGCAACTCTGATAAGAAGAAATGTTATAAACATTTCATGAGTGTCTTGGTTAAATTACTTTCCTTTGAGTTGAGTATTGATCATGTGCAGAATCCACATTCAAAATATGTATTAACAAATTGATTCTTCTTTTTTGAATTATTGTTATATGGAGATTAGGAGTGATTACAAGTCTTATCATTGTAAGACTCTAGCTGAAGACACCACAAACTTTGGTTGCAAGACACAGAAAAATCAAACTGCAACCGAGCCGGAAGCTCTTTTCCTATTGACTAGTACTCATAGTACAGGGAGATGCAAGGCAAGCTGTTGAGGGAGAAAAGTCATTCATGGTATTATTAAGTTGTGGACACTGGTGCTACAATACCAACCTGCCAGGCAAGATAAGCCCACTGGTGTGATAGTGTCATGACCGGTATATAGATACAGCCAACCATTTTCTGCTTGGACATGAGGTCCACTCCATAAGAGGCAATTCATGCCTAGTGTTATATGGCCAAAAAACACATGGTTGGGGAGGTTACAGCACATATGAGGGAATCTATTTACAGTTTTTTTGCTGAATGGTCATATTGTCAAAATGTCTTCTAAATATTCATGTTCATAGTCACAGATAGTGCTGCTCTTGGCGTTGGTCAGAGAAGCTTGTTTTGCAGTAGACAGCAATTAATGCAGAGTTATTAGTGGCCAAGTGCTAAGAATAAATGACCGTTGAGTGCTCACTCCTAGAGGAGACATATATACCACCCCCAAGGCCTAAGGAACACCAGTGAAGAAGGGAAAGAGAGACTGTAAAGATCTGAGAATGTGGAACTCTGTGAAATGGATGTGACATGGCTGGTGCAATTATAAACTTCCAGCAGTTGTAGTTACATGCATGAAACTTGTGCAAGATGGGACCTCCCAACATTCCATTATGGATAGGAAAATAAATCAAGAAGCTTCGTTCTTGAGAAGCTGTTGTCAGTTAATGTGTTGCTGTAGGGAATGAAAGTCATTTTCATCAGTGGTGTAACCAATGGTAAGTTTTCCAAATTCTGGTAAATATGCCTCACTCAACCACCCCAATCATAAACTCACTGGGTAATAATTTAAAAAGAAGACACAAAAGTAGGAGGGTAAAGTTTTGGAAATAATACGATGTTCAACAGGAAAAGAAGGGGGAAAGAGAGAATAATGGGGGTGAATATGTTCAAAATACATTGACCATGTATATTCAGTTGTCAAAACCACATTGTATGTATGAATAAAATCGTCACAAAAGGAATTTTAAAAATAGAAAATTCCTCTTCCCCAATCCCCCAACTTCATGTTTTTTTCATAACCTACTGTGTCTAGTGTGTGCCCCCCCATGTACTCATGGATATAGGCCCACCCACTGGAACATGGTTGACTCACCAGAGTCCATGCTATTGAAGAAAACAGACTTTTCCTCCCTAGAAGCCGTAATTATCAACAGCTCCTCAGCTATGGGTGGGAACTCATGAACCCCTCCCTGCTCTATGAAAACTGTGGACTGACTTGATCTTGTTCAGGTCTTGTGCAGGCAACCACAGTTGCTATGAGTTCACAAGTGGAAAGGGGGTGAATATAATCAAAATACAGTGTATAAAGTTCTCAAAGAATGAATACAAATATTATATTTTTAATAGAGATAAAAAGCTGTAAGATCTCCCACCTCTATGTTAGTGTGTCTACTGATACTGATATTGCCATGGTTCATATCTTATTTATGCAGCCACTGTATTTTAAAGTTGTAGAAAATAAAATAAATGAATAATCTTAAATCAAGAGAAAATCTTGTGTTTTGTAACTTTTACATGACTTCACAATGCTATATCATTTGATCTCCAAGCAGATACCAGTATGTTAGTTTCTATAATTTCAAAGGAGAATCATACAATAATACTTTCTAAAGGTTATTCACCTATACTATTGTTGAAGAAGGTATAACTCAGTAATCTAATCATATGTTTCAGATACTCTTCTGAGGCTGCAGAATGATCTTCTAGTTTCGTTCTTTCCCAGATCCAAGTTCTTGTTTGGGATCACAAGAATATGCAGTGGTGTATTAAAATTTAAAAAGAATGTGAATTATTATTACCATACTCCCAGAAGACAAAATAAAATTTATTTGACTCAATTTGTTTTCTTTGGTTAGGTTACAAGGACACACTAAAAATACACAGACAAAAGGTGTTGGAATTTTTATTAACCATTTGTCACTAAATTGCATGGGAAAGTTGAACTGCAAATCTAAATCACTTATTGAAGAGTTCTTAAAACCTATACAATTGCTTCAGAACTCCGAGGTGTGTAGTAATATTCTTGTATACAAGTTTCTTAAAATATAGAAAAATATTTCACTGGTAAATTCTTTAAAGTACAACTTCTGAGGAAGTCTATCACACTGTTTATATTGTCATTTCAGTCTAGCTTCTTGTGTTAAGGAAACAAGATAAAAATAAAACCAGCAAGCCATATCAAGCCCCAGTACAAAAGGGAGCTCTTAGCCCTCATGTGATTGATGAACTGAGAGGGTTTGATATGTGGGGATTCCCCTCATCTGAGGAGAAGAAGAGGAGAGAGATGGGGAAGAGGGATAGAAGGAGAGTGGGACCTAGAGGGGAGGGGAGAGGGGACTTTGATTGAGATGTAACTTGAAAAAATAAATTAATTAAAAAAAAAGAAAAAGAAAAAACAACCACTTAAAAATAAAATAAAATGAGCAAAATGTTATCATTTGAAACAAGGACAGATTCATTTTTATATGGTGTGGTGGTTTGAATGAGAATGGTGAATGGCTCCCATATATTTGAATACTTGTTTTCCAGTTGGTGGAACTGTTCAGAAAAGATTAAGAGTTGCAGCCTTGTTGTGGGAGATGTGACATTGGGATGGATTTTGAGGTTTCAAAAACCTGTGCCATTCTCAGTTAATTCTCTCTTTTTACCTCCTGCTTGTGGATCAGATGTAAGCTCTTAACTACTGCTCCAGTGCCCTGACTGCCTGCCTGCTGCCATGCTCCCCACTATGGATCATGGACACACCCTCTGGAACTGTAAGTCTCCAATAAACCCTTTTCTCTATAAGTTACTGTCTTGGTCATGGTATCTTTCTGTAGCAACAGAAAAATAACTAAGATATGTACCTTACATAATTAATATATATGTGTTTGATTTTATTAGAAGGCAAAATTGTGCTTCTGAATTTTGTCTTATTTTTTTAAATCACCAGAACAATAAAACAGGTCTAATTGGAGATGAAGGAAATTATAAGAAAACTTTTTACAATCACATTAGATTATGGCTTATCAAAGAAAAGTTGCAAAGGACATGGAAATAGTATTGATTTGATGCTGCTAGGGTAGGAGCCACAGAATTTGATGCTGGATACACGAAAAAGAAAACATAGAGTCAAGCACAATCATCCGATTGGCATTGGGCTCCCCAAACCATGGTATTGATTTTCAAAAATAAAAGAAGCACATTTTTAAATAAAAAGAGAGACTGGGAGATGGCCCAATAAGGTTAAAAAAGTTTGTCAAGCAAATGTGAGAAACTGAGTCCAAATTTCAGAACTTACATAAAATCCAGATACCTAAGTGTTAGTGTTTGAAATTCCAGAACCGTTACTGAGAGAAGGAGACAGGAGAGTTCCCAGAAACTCCTGCAGCAGCTACCCTGAAGTATGACACCTGTGGTCTTCACTTGACTTTCATGTGCATGGCCACATTTACACATAGAAATTCAGTAAGGAGCACAAAGCAAGTAAGTCAGTAAGCAGGAGTAGCTTCACTTTGGCATGTGTTTGTCGTCTGAAAGGCTGTGGCACATCCACACAGAGAAGTCAATAGGCATCAGGCAGAAATGGGACTTTGGTGGGTGGTCTGTATTGGGGATATAGAACAGGCAGGTGCCCCCAAGCAGGTAAAGAACTGAAGATGTGGCAATTGATGTTGGTTGAGAGAAGGGGTAGGAAGAGTGAAACTTCAAGAATGATCTAAATTTGGAAAAAGAAATTTGGTTGTATAAATTATAGTCATATAAGCACAAATACAGATTGTGGGTTGGGGTGAAGACTAAGATAAAGTAATGGATTAAACTGTAGGAATTCTTGAATATGTTTAATGTCCTTGTTATTTATGAAGAATATTTTCTAAGACCTCCCAAGATTCCAACATATGTGCGCCACTCTGAGATAAAGTCATCTTGCAGTAAAAATAGTCACATTATTCCTGTTGCTAGACTATTAAGTAAAAAATCAAATAGTGTCAGCACACTGTGTGGTCAGATGACAAGACTTACTAATTTAGAGACTTAATTACAAGTACCAGCTTTAGAGTTGTACAGCATTTGTATCTGAGTTTTAACAAAATGACATATTTATTATCTGCCATAATAATCTTCAGGGTCATTCACAAATGGTTATGGCCTAAGAATAAATCTATAACAACCAGAGTCTACTGAAATCATGCTATCTTTGAACAACATGAAAATAATTTCACATATCTTGTTCTGTTTGAAAAACAAATTACTGAAACTTGAGAATGCGTCTACTCTGAAAGCAATTGGAATCTAATGGATTGAGGACAATTTTAAAAAGCTTAAGTTTATTCCTTGGTCTGTAGGCGTCCAATTTGAATGTTTAAAAATAGACCCTTCTATTGCCCCTTTTCCTGTTATTTAAGGTAATAAACATATCAGTCTAACAGAATGGGCCATTAATGACATTATTTCTGCTTGGATTTATTTACTCAAGAATCCGTGTGAACAATTTGCCACCTTAGTCTAGAGGAAAGAACACAGTTACCGTACCCTGCTTCTGTCACATGAACTTCCTGTTCTCATTGCAGTAGTAAGTGTCTCCAGCAGCCACTATGTAACTTGAAGGGTCACATTAATGGTGAAAGCTTATTTAGGGATGCTCATGGAATCTAGACACAGTAATGACACTGGGTATTCTCAAAGGAGTGTGCTTCTTGTTTCTTTTTCTGGATGGTTTAGTTTGATTTTTCCTATAGTGGAGATTGTGCTATTACTTGCTGGTCTGCTTTTTGAAATTAATTAATTAATTAATTTATTTTAGTGTGTGAGCTTGTGTGTGTGTGCATGTGTGTGCGTCTGTGTGTAGTATATGGATACATTTTGGTGTGTGCCTTTGTGCCTGTGGATGCACCTACACGTGTGTAGGTTTGTGAAGAGGCCAGAGGTCCGTGTTGAATGTCTTCCTCAAAGATTCTCCATATTATTTATTTTTTTAGATAGAGTCTCTCCCTGAATCTAGAGCTCGCTGACTCACTAAGGTGAACTGACTATTGAGCTTCTGTGATCTGTTTTCACCCTTCCACTGCTGTTGCTGACAGACTTAATTCTGTCTGACTTTTCACCTTGGTGCTAGGGTTCTGAGCTCAGGTTATCATGCCTGTGGGGCAACCATTTATCCACTGAGCTGTCTCCCCAGCCTTTGCTGTTGTGTTTTATTCAATAGTGTACTGGAGTGGAAAGATACCACAGATGAATCTCCTCAGATCTGTGACAAACTGTGTTCCCTCAGAGGAGGATGGCACCCTCTGGTGGGTGTGATGATACCTTCTACAGAGTGAGCTGAGAGTAGAATAAACGACATGCTATGATGGTCAGTGGTCGCACCAAATCCTATGTCTAAATTGAAGAAGAACAGGACCCTTAGATGAGGCTGAGTGGGCAAAAATCTTCCAAAGGAGTCACCTGAGACTCAGAGTATTTCCATAGCAAAATGAACACCCCTCCCCGTGCCAACCCACTCCAATTCATCAAGTCAGACCAGGCCTAAGAGTAACTTCTTACATTGAAGCCAGACATTGTAACCCCACTAGGGGGAAGTGACCCACAAACTAGCAACAGAATCCATGTCAATAGGCAGTCCCCTCTACATGAGGAAGCTCTTAACCCTCATGTGACTGCTGAACTGGGGGTGGGGGATGGACGCTGATATGTAGGGACACTCCACTCTGGAGGAGTAGGATATGAGAGGGGGGGAATGGGGGGATTGTGGGACTGGGAGTGGTAGAAAAAGGGTACTGTGATGGACATGTAACTTGAAGTAATAAATAAACATAGAAAAAAGAGAATCATTCCATTTTATAATTGGTGTACACAATGTTGGTATATCAGTCTATTACCAAAACATGTTTAAAAAAAACAATTCTCCTTATGCTGACTTTAAAAAGGAAAAACTTAAAATTTTACTTATTTTAGATTTCTTATTGATTAACAAATTATAATTTATATATTTGTTTATAAAATTTATATAGCTTATTCCTTTATTGACCACAATGTGAGGTAATAAGCATCTGTTGGGAGAATCTGAGATCTTCTAGTAGGTGATTATATTTCTTATTAGGCAATGCAGGTTGTACAAGGTATAATGGAATATATTTAGAATCACTTAAACAGAATGTGACTCAATGTTTGAGTTATATTATCTGCAATTAGATTGGCTGACAAAAAAGGAACTTGGATTTGACAAAAGGAATTTCTAGGTCTATTTGACAGGGCAACAGTTTTTAAAGTTGGCAATAGAGATAGAAATAATCTTTTGGCAACCAGTGTAGCCATTTGAAAGTCAAGAAATATGCTTACATTCTGCTTTAAACAGTGATGTGTGTGTATACCTGTGTGTGCATGCATGTATGTGAACAAGTGTGTACACATCTGTGTGTGTATGCATGTGTGCCTGTGCTAGGTTTCATTTTCTCCATTTGCTTGTCTGGATCTGATTCTAGCCTTCTAAAGCCTTTCTAAAACTTTAAATAGTCTTCCATTTTATTCTTTATAGGAATGTCACCCATTCTTAGCCTTTAGGAGCGTTTATATATACAGTCCACAGCGAAAATCTTCATTCT
>CAJQZJ010033226.1:1652472-1674519 GCA_907164525.1 Lophiomys imhausi | reverse complement strand
TCTTCATTCTGACTGAGTTAAAGACTCCTTGCCATCCACCCATTCTTTGTACTTTAAGATAAAAATTTTACTATATTTGAATACTACTTATTTCACTTATTACCCATTTGACGCAGGTTTAAGAAAATCACTAAAAAATATTGCCTATCATATGGAAGGCCTTGTGCTAAGTGCTGGATGTACAAAGACAGAGAAGTTATCTGTGTTAAGCCTCAAGGAGCTTCTTCTGTATGAAGGGACAGAGTGTATACAACTGGTCATGGTAGAGTTCTGAGTATTATGGCAGATATCAAGGCTATGGGGATATAGATGAACAGTTTATTGATATAGAGATAAAGAAACAGTAAGTTTAGAGAAATGGAATGGAAGGATAAATGTGTAAATGAATATATCTTGTAAACATCAGACACTGGGTACCCATTGCTTCTGTAGTCTGCTAAGTCTTCAGACTAGGTTCTCCCTTTCTTTAGTGCCTTCATGTGGCTAGTACCAGTTCACTGACGTATATGCATGTTCCCCTCCTATACTGCAAGTCCTGGAAGAAAAAGAACTCTTAATTTGAACCTCTCACACCTAAACCCATGCTGAGTGCATAACTCTGATGCCCTGTGAAGTCTTCCGAACGGAAAACCTAAACAAAACCCAGACATGTTCAGAGATTTGAAGGAGCTTTGTGTTGCAAAGCGTGAGAGACAGGATGGGGAGAGTGGAGTGGCTGGAAGTAACATTAGCAAACAGCTCTCAACCAAATTCTGAACAACTTTATTACTAGGCAACTTTTTGCATGTGTGTCTGTGAGTTTCGCACCATTCACCCTGTTCCCTCTCCTCTCCCATCTCCCTTCAGACCCACCCTCCAATCTTGAAACCTCTCCCAACATAAAAAAAAAAAATCTCATTGTGGAAGCTGTCGTGTGTCATATCGTATCCCGCAGTATTCCCTTTTGTCCACACTGTTTTGGTTGCAAATGTTCATTACAATGATTCCTTGGTCTGGTACAAGGCTTCTATTACTTGGTCAACACTGGAATCTCATTGGAACTCCTCTCAGATATTCCATTGTTGCCCTGTGTCATGGAGATCCTGTGGTTTTGGGTCTGTATAACTGGCCTCTTCATGCATTCCAGCAGTTCATCCCTGGGGTAGATGTTGGGATGGGCCAATTTGAAGCCCTGGTTCTGGGCCTGCAACCCCCACACCCAGGGTGAGTTCTGCTGTGCTGCTGCCCAGGTAAGGTACGGGCCTGCTCTCCTAAGTGCCGCAGCTAGGTAGGGGCAGGGTCAGCTCTCTTGCTATCATGCCTTTAAGGCCAGTTCTTCACAGCCCTCAGACATTAACATGTGTGGAGAGCTGAGTGGATATTAGAAAAGATGACTGGGAGAGAACTTTTCCCCAGCTTGGTGATGGTAGGTTTACTTGGCTGGGCTTCATTCACATTCTCTACATAATAACCTTATGTTCTGCCAGCATATCTCCTTGAGACCCTTGTTGTTATTGCATTTTACTTGCCAAGTTCCTTGTTTCCATTGTATCCAAGGCTACAGAGTTTTCTAGTAACGGGGGAAGGATATTATAACATTATAATATTGATATGTAAATACCTGCTGCTACCTGTTATTACCTGTACACAAAAGGTCAGACTGCTCTGCCTATGTGACTTTGTCATTATGGAAACTGAATCAAACGTCTCTGTACTCAACATAACCTGATTGCTGAACTTATAAAAGCAGCTACACAATAATCTAGGCTGCTGCTGTTGTTGCAAGAGTTAACAGCAGTCCTCCCAATCCCATGCTTTATCTTCTTTTATAAATATCTTAATTCTTATCTCAGCTTTAATTTCTTTATCATCACGCCCCTGGTCAATGACCCCTGGTCTTACTGGCAGACTCCCGGAAACACGTCACTGGGTGGCAGCCCAAACCAGGGATGCACACCTAGCTTTTGGTGGTAATGGACCCCTGCTATTGCAGGGCCTTGGACCCCAGATATGGCCCCTGATGGGAGCCTAGGCCAGGATCCCACCAAGGTCCTAGGTGGTATCACTGAATACTCACATCAGGTTGTTCCTCACTACTCTCAAGCCTCCAGTTCTGCCTCTCTTTGTGGTATCCACATCCTTTTGTTTCTCTTTCTCTATCACTTACTTGATTCTCTTAGTGGTGCCCGATTTCTGAGTATTGTAGACCATGTACTCTTATTTATCGTTTTATATGCACAACTCCCATTAGAATGCAGTCTTTTATATAGAGCATCTCTCTCTTTCTGTGTGTGTGTCTGTCTGTGTATGTGTGCGCATATCAAGTATGTCAGGTGTCTTCCTTACTAATTCTCCATTTATTGATTGATTGACAAAGTCTCTTAGGAGCTTACTGAATTTGCAACCATGCCCAGCTAGCAAGCTCCACATATCCTCTGGTTTTATCTCCCTAGCATTTGGGATTACCTGTGTGTGTCATCACCTCTTGGTATTTATGTCCTTGCTGGATATTTGATTCAGGTTCTCATGCTTGCACAGAAAGCTTATTGCCACCTGAACCATCTTTCCAGCCCCAGCCCCAGCCCCAGTCTCTCTCCCTCTCCCTCCCCACTGGTACTCGGTTGTCAGGACTAGCAGGAAGCACCTTTACCTGCTGATCCCATACCCAGATTCTACATGGTGGAAGAGAGAATCACTTCTGAGAGTTGTCATCTGAGCTCTACCTGTGTGATGGTTCATGCACACTCAGAACGATATACAATAAGCTAATAAATGTAAAACAGAAAGGGTTGATCATTTTCTTACATTCCCAAAATGTGGACTGTATAATCAAATTTAGGTTTATTCCAGATCTTACTCATGTAGCTCCTACTTACACTTACTGAAGTAAAATCTTCCCTATTGTTTTCATGTTAAATATATTTTATATTTAATCTGGATATGTATACTTCCATAAAAATACAAAGTGAGTGATAGTTATATGAATTTTCATTGTCTTTAAAAATGTTTATTACATAACCAAGCAACATAAAGTGACTAGTCTCAGCAGAAAACAACTCAAAACTGTGCAAAAAGAAAAAGCATAAATTTGGATGTTTAAAAAAGTGATAGACATTCTGCTATTTCAAAAAATTGAAGTCTCTTCTGAAAAGTTAACTAAAAAGAGATCACAATTATTCTCTAAAGGAGATGTTCCTTACAACTATAAGAATTCTAATAAAATTTAAACTTTTGTTTTTATTTCATTGACAAATATTTTCCCTTTTTTCTTGTTTTTATTAACATTCTACTAAAATATAATGACATGTCCCCCTCCATTCCCTTTCTTTTCTCCAACTCAATTCATGCTAACCTCCCATTCTCTCTCAAACTCCTGGTCCCCACTCCTTCATTATTGCTACACACACATATGTATAAACATATAGATTCAACCTGCTGAGGCCATTCAGTGGTACATGGACATGATTTGAAAGCTGATCACATGTATTGAATAACTGATTAGGGAGTTCTGCAATGGAGGAAAACTGCATTTTCTTTTGTCATTATCCCTTAGTTGCCTATAGTTGGACAAATACTCTTTTAGTCAGTGCTGAAATTTATTAGGATATCAGATTGATGTTGTAAATAGCTGGACATTCTCAATTGATTCTCTAATACTTTGTGCTCTCGAACATGTTATTTCTTTCTAACTAAGCATACATAGTACATAAATTAGGTAAGATTTAGAGGTGAAAAACATGGGCAACAGATAGAACTGTGGATGTGTAAAGATGAAAGACAGTTGTAGACTTTGGAATCACTGTGGAAAAGAAAATGAAATCCACCACTTTAGGTCAATAATCCATCTTCTGCCCAAGGTTGAAACTCTGCCTTACATATTCAAGGAATGATAAGATGTGCAGTCCTGCAGGAAGACAAGTAATGCTGTGTCATGGCATCTCTTAGCTATTAACTTGAGGGTATCTGGAATCAACTAAAAGGCAGGCCTATGGCACTCCTTTGAGGAATTTTCTTGATGGGATTTTTTTGACTTGAGCAGGCCCACCCTAAATGTGGGTAGTACATGAAAGAAGTAAATGTTTGCTTGTTTTCTGCTTCCTTTCATGTTTGAAGGCAAGTTCATCTACCCCATGGCTGCCTCTGTGGCATTCTTTTGACAATATTTGAACAAGCTTCTTCAGCTTCCAACATGAAGACTAGCAGCTCTCTAAGAATCTCCAAGCTTTCAGCATCAGATTGGAATTGCTAAAACATTCAGCCTTGTGATCCAAGCAACTACTAGACTATTGGCCTCTTCTATATAAGTTAACCATTGTTGAATGACCCAGAACACATCCTGTAGGCCAATCTAACAAACCCCCTTTTTTAGGTCTGTTAGAAAATACATATTTTTTTTCTGTGGGTTCTCTTTTTTTTTTTAAGAGACCCCCTAAATAATATATAAGAAGAAATGGAAAGTAAAAATCATTTCAGACTTTGTCTTAGTCAGTGTTATATTGCTGTGAGGAGATAGTGTGACCTTGGCAGCTCTTGGAAAATATTTAATTGGGGCTTGCATACAGTGTCAGTGGTGTAGTCCACTGTCATCATGGAGGGCATCATGGCGGCATGCAGGCACAAATGGTGCTGGAGAGGTAGCTGAGAGTTCTACATCCAGATCTGCAGGCAGCAGGAAGAGAGAGAGAACCACTGGGCCTGGCTTGGGTTTCTGAAACCTCAAAGTCCACCTGAATTGTCATTCACTTCCTCCAACAAGGCTACCTCTTAATTCCTCTCAAATAGTGCCACACCCTGATGACTAAGCATTCAAATATATGGACCTGTGGGACCGTTCTTGTTCAACCACCACCGAGTTTGTTTTAGTCAACTTTCTATTGCTGTGATAAAACATTAGCACCAAAAGCTTTGGACAAGAAAGGGTTTATTTGGCTTATAGGTTATAAACCATCATCAGGGGAAGCCAAAGCAGGAACCCAGAGACAGGAACTGAAGTAGAGGCCCTACTGGCTTGTTCCCCCTTGCTTCCTCAGTTTGTTTTCTTATGTAACCCCGGCCCATCACTCAGAGTGATCTGAGTCCTCCTACATTAATCATCAAGAAATTGGCTTCCTAAAGACTAGTCTGATGGAGGCATTTCCTCAGTTGGGAGTCCCTCTTACCAGATATGTCTAGGTTTGTATCAAGTTGACAACAAAACAAAGCAAAACAAAACAACAACAAAAACAACCCTCTAAGTAGGACAGAGCTAAACAATCGAAACACTCTATATATGAAGAATTAGAATCTGTGTATTACTTCAAAGAGGTTAATGAAGTTTTAAAGTAAAGAAATAACAAAGCAATTCATATTTCATTAAGAAAATGGTTGTAGTACTATTAAGCAATTGAGAAGAGAGCAATAATATGAAGAGCAGCTCATTATAGGAGATTATAAAGGGATGATGAGGGATTAAAATAAAGATGAATATTATGAGTAAATCATGGGGCTTAATTTCAGGGTCACATTTTGTTCAGAGTGAAGGTGTTGAATGCTGGGAAATGACAGTGAAAAGGCAGAGGAGAGTAACACTAAGAGTTTCTAGTATAAGAAAGTGGATAGCCAATAAAGACTGCACTGAAAATGGAGGAGACTGCTTCTGGTTTAAACCACTTACAGGCACATCATTTCACTTTAAATGATATAAAATGCATCAAGATTGGCCTCTGTTGAAAGGCCATTGCATGTGAAGATATACACAGTGTCATACTTTACTTTCTCAATTTCCCATCTAGTGTTTTCCATCCACTGTCAAAAGAATGCTAAGGATGCAGGTCATCTGCCCAGGGATGGAATATGGCTTGGATGAAGTAGAGATGCTTTCCTGTGACTTTTGAGTTGCAGAAAATGTAATGGTGGTAGGAATTTGCCAGGTGGAGAAAGAGAGGGTCACTGAGAACACGCATGGAATAGCACGGTAACAGCAAAACAAGCTTTCGGAGGCAAGTGGTTGAAGAAACAAACAGACAGACAACAAAAACCACAGAGCAGAAGAAGATAATGTAAGCCTTCGTTGTTGTAGGTGCAGCAGGCCAAGCTGAGGACATTGACATTAAACATTGGCATCCCAACATATGGAATGAACTCTGATTGGTTCTGACAGGCACCAGTGGCAAAGCTCCTTTGTGGGGCTTATCTCATGAACTCAGTCATTTCATTAGTTCAATTCAGATCTGAGCTGCAATAAGAAACCTGGCTGAAAGGAAGCAGACAGGTGCTGCTCTGAAATCTCAGTTTACTGTTATTAAAAGAGACAAGTACTTTCAAAGGACAGGCAGGTAAAGTGATACAGAGAGGTGTGACATTTGAGACAAACAAGCCTGAGCTGTGAGTTGGAGATACAATCTTCTGTACTTCTTACATCCTGTTTCCTTCTAAGGTAGCATTTAAAACTTAGAGGAAAAATATAAATATGTATAGTAACTCAAAAATATAACTATAAGTAGTAAGTAACTTTAGTGGGCATTATTTATAAATGGAAATGGGCATTAGTATAATTTTAAGTATGTGAATACAAGAAAACATCTATTTTTGCCTTGACTGCTGAATATTTCTACAGAATATGTTTATATGTATATGTATACATATATATGCACACATTTATGTATCCACACATATAAATAGAGGTGGGAAGAAAGCATTACACATTTATATACACTTAATACATTGGATGTATTTCTCAAACAATTTATTGAATTAAACTTTACCACATTTATATTTGTCTTCTAGTTCTTAAAAATGCATAGTTGTTAAATAATCATTCGATGGAGGGTTTACAAAGTGTGTGTTTTTGTAAAAATTAATAAGATGAAGAAAAATATCAAACACCAACTTCAATCTAGAAATCACAAAAATGACATTTACAGCTAAAAACATTTTGCTTCTAGTAGCATGACTGTGCACCCATTCTATCTATATTAGCTATGCAAGCCATACCTGTGGGCTGATTAGAGGCATAGAACGGACTGCACTAGGACAGGGTTCAGGTTTTTGGAAATCTGGGATAAAAAGACAACGTAAGACATAGAGAAGCTGCACACTGAGAACATACTAATGTGTGATTTGAACCATGCCCACATTCTCTGTGTTGAAGAGGTGTTGCTGTTTAAAGTTGTTTTCCAAGTTTAAGTAAACATGTCTGTGAAATAATTTATACATTAATGTCAGACATCTAGACTGGGAATGACAATATATCTACAAGCATTTGTAAGAGTGGAAGTAGATGAATATCTTATTGCTGAAAGCAGTGCACAAATTGCATATTTCCATATGTACCCCAAATGTTCTGAAATCGGTTTCCCATGGTACATTACTGTAATGCTTCTATGTTTTTTGAAGGACAATGCAGCATACTGACATTGAAAAAACATCAAAAGGACTGAGGTTTATGCTCACTTAACAGTAATTACTTTTCTTAGTAAATAAACATATAATAGCAAACATTTAGAAGATTATTTTTTTCTGCATGATTACAGGATTTATAAAAATTGGCACTGACTAGAAATCATAAAGAAAAGTTTCTTAATGCAGTGAGAAAAATGAAATAGCATTAAAATGTTGTTAAATAAGAGCCACTACTGGATTCTTGTGCTTACACTAAATGAAATTCAAACATGTAATTTTATTTTAATTAATTAATTATGTTTATTGGTGTTTTGCCTGTTTGTATGTTTGTGGGAGGGTGTAGGATTCTCTGGAACTGGAGTTACAGGCAGTTGTATACTGCCTTGTCGGTGCTAGGAATTGAACCTGCATACTGTATAAGAACAGCCAGTGCTCTTAACTGCTGAGCCATCTCTGCAACCCCCAAACATGTAATTTTTATTTACAAGTAAATTTATTCACAGTATTTGGGAAGGGAACTCTATGACATCTGTGAAAAAATAGTCTTGGTCATAACTGAAGAGAAATAATTTTCTGGGTACTAAGCTCTATCCACTTTTCCCTAAATATTCAGCGGGTTACAAACATTATTTTAGTGAAGTGAGCAACCTGATTTTAACTACAAGTGGGATGTTTTAATTTTTTAAAAAAGTTTAAATTTTAAATTTCTAGATGCAGAGAGATTTGGTCTGGTGCCGACAGAGCCACTGGATGTTATGGGACAATCCACTAGAAAAAAAACTGAGAAGAAACGGCTGCAGAGGAAAACACTGATTTTCGAACTTTAAAAAATAAATAAATAAAGCCGCTCTCAGAAAACTTACACAGATACATTCCGACTCCCCCCCCCCACCCCCGCCCGAATTCTACCCGAGCGGAGGCAGAACGGCTACTATTGCTGTCAAAAAGGGCACTTAAAACTATATGTAATGGTCCAGAGCGCTCGGGGCTTTGACAGACACCGGTGGGGCCGGGTCTGTGAGGGGAGAGCCAGGGGCGTGGCCAGGGTGGGGCAAAACCTGAATAACTGCCTAAATCTGGCCTGGAGGGGCGTGTCAGAGGCGTGGCCAGGGCGGAGACAGGGGGTCAGGGCGGAGCCTCGCGCCCTTTAAAGGCTGGAGCGTGCCTGGGACCTCAGTCAGCCGCTCGCGGTAGGCGGTCATGTCTCTCTCGCGCCCTGCGCAGTCTGTGAGGCCTGCCTGGCCGGTCTCCTCAGAACCCCCTCCTGAGGACCCCACTGCAGCGCCACCCAGAAGCAAGCGGCCTCGTCTGAAGGAGCCTGACAGAGTCTTTGAGGCCGGATGGCCGCTGCTTGTGGTGCCTCGCTTGTCTGAGGTAGAAAAAGCCTGGGAGTGGTCGCTCAGACCCTTCACAGCGTTCCTCATTCCAAAGAACCTGGGGAACTCAGACAGTGGGAGGCAGCGGTTTAACCTGGGATGGCAGGACAGAACATTCCAGACGCAGAGCTTTTGGCGGTCTGGAATCTCAGGAAGAGCAGGTTGTTCCAGCGCTTCAGGAAGGTTTCTTGAAGCGGGACTGCAGGATAGGGAGGCTCTGGGTGTGTGCCATGGCGATGGAGCAGAAGTGAGTCATGCTCCACCCAACACCTCTATGCCTGATGACCAAGGAGTCAAACAGGAACCTGATGAGCTTCCTGTCCGAGAGAAGGAAACTATTCTGAAAGAAAAGAATTCTGTGAGACAGACAGGAAATCCATTTCTAGATGTAACATTTTCTGAGGAAACCAAGTCAACATTACATGAGATTAAAGATAGATGTAAAGTTGGCAGTGTTATAACCTCAGAGAAAAAAGAAAGTAACATTTCATCATCTACACTAGAAATATCAAAAATTCAAAACCAGGCCGGCTTGGAAAGCGCCAAACCCAGCTATTTTAGAGGTAACATCACAATAATTTTCCCTGAGTTTCCAAAGGATTTAAATAGCAACATGTCCTTTGTCTATTTAAAGGAAATAGCAAAGAAAAAGAACGACAAAATTGAGACATATGTTAGGAAACCAAACATTTTCTGGTTCCAAAATAGACCTGATGCTAAGAAACAAAAGATACAGGATGATAAAAAAAATGTATTTGTGGAAAATGATTTTTCTGACTATTATGAAAGTAACCATCAGTCACTCACTGTTGAAGGGAAATTAGACTTGATCAATTTAAACTACTTTCACCACAGTAGTAGCAAGTGTGATGCAAGAGACTCTAAAAAGAATTTCATTCTAACACTAGAAGATGAAAATTGTGAGGGAAGAGACAGGACTCTAGATTGCCACATACTTATCAGACAAGAAGATTCTCAAAGCTGGGACTATAACAGATCTGTTTTGAAGAGAATAAAGCAAAATTGTTGGATAATGAAAAAAATTAAGATTATTTGTGAAAATATAAATAAATTTGGAGAAAATTTGAATTTTGTACAGTTACTAGAGACAGACCTTTTAAACAAGGGTTATTATCACAATGTGAAAGTCAGGAATGTGCATGACCAACAGTTAAAGACTCTGATAATAGGAACTCTGGGTTCTTCCCCCATTTTAATAAAGGTTGTTTGGTTTAATGGTAAAGGTGAAAAAGCCAGTATGTTACAGCGGAGATACTATACTATACAAAAATACATTTCAGGAAATAAAGAAGATAGTACTTTAACCTGGCATAAAATGTTGACATGTGAAAAGCAGATTGAGAGTGGAATTTTGAGTAAATATTTACAAAATAGTATTTCAGAGCTCTTAAATATTCTGAAAACCAATGTAGTTTCTTTGCTCAATAACCTTGATTCTTTCATAAGAAATGGAAATGATTGGGAATCGGAAGAGGAATACATTTTCAAATGTATAGTGCATTTGAATTATTTGAAAAATATTATAAAGGAAAGTCATATTGTATGTCTAACAAAGATATTAATTTCTTCAAGAGCATTAGCAAATAATACAAAATCTATGGCAAAGAAAAGAAAGTTATTTAAAATAGAACATGTTCTTGAAAGGGTTAAGAAACAAAACAAAACTATAACAACTAAAAGTTTTCTCATTTATAAACTACTTGAAAATGTTCTTTTAATGGATTTTGATGACATGGAAGAACTTTCTTTGACAAAAGAACCTAGTTATGAAAATACGAATTGTCTAGAACGACTTCTAAATGTGGAAAATTGGGCTTATTATAGCTTAAGAATTGCTACCACATGTGTGAAGTCTGATCATCTATTTATACAGAATAACTGTGGACATAGTAATGAAAAATATTATGAAAGTAGTATGTACAATGAAGATTTAAATGCTGAAAGAAAATGGAAACATATGACCGCTCACTTCATTTTCAAGCTCATATGTGAAGATGTCTTTAATGTTAGGCAACTGGGCACATTGTTAAGCCAAAATACAATGCACAGTGACCAGATGAATGCTATGGCAATAGCACAGAAGTTCAGCTTGGAGAATTTGTTAGGTGAAATAGAAGAGAAAATACATTATTTTATTTTGAAGAAAGAAGTGAAGGTCACAAAAAGTAGAAATAGCTGCCAAGCTCATAAAGCGATTGACATTGAGAAGGAAGGGGATAGTTTTCCCCCAATGGACAGAATGTCTTCAGTGCAGTCAACTTCACAAGTGAATAAGAGTGTAAGTGTGGAAAAAACTAAATATGTTAATCAAAATAATAGAACTAACACAAAAGAGGATGGAGGTATTTTGCAAGAAAGTGAGTTAGCTAATTCAAAGCATTTTCATCCAAAGAATGACTGTACATTATATGCTAATCATCAATTTGAAAGTGATTCAAGTGAAGAGAACAATGAATGTTTTCAGGGCTTAACTGCTAAATGTTTATCAACAGAAACTCTGCCAATACCAAAAGATTTTGAGATGAAGAGCAAATTTGATTTAGTACTTGAGGAACTTCATATGTTTCATGAAATTAGCAAGGAAAATGAAGTTCCAAGTACCATGGAGACAAACAATAGGAAAGAAAATTACTTTGGAGAAAGTAATGATGTTAAGGAGGCAAGAATGGAAATGGGAAAAAAATTGGAAATGGTTGAAACCAACAAAAGATATGCACCTTCTTTGCCTTGTGATGTGAAAGCAGGCCCTGATAAGCATAAAAGGCACCAAGGTTCATTTAACTGGAAAACAATGTCTACTCCTGGAGGGCAGGCAGTTTCCAATGAGTATTGTCCAAGATCAGAGGAAGAATTACTCCATTCTATGCCCGAGGAAGGTATGCCATTTATTTTAAAATTTCTTGCTCATGATAAAAAGTTACTGCTTTTTTCCTGTGTATGGAAAATAATAAATTTAGGTAACAAAATAGAAGAAATTGTTCATTAATGTATACTGTTTCCCCCAAAGATCTATTAAAATGTTAGATAATAAGCTGAAGTTGAAGAAAATAAGTTTTTAAAATTTTAAAAACTCCAGAGTCTCATTTAATTTTACTAAATATTAGGAGTCAATTGAAGGCAGTATTTTAATAACCCAATTTGTCAATATTGTTTACAGTTGTAGACAAAAGTTACTTTCTCTAAAAAGTGTTTTAACCAGCTATGGAGCAATAAAAATTAGTACAGGCTATAATATGTTAATGTTTATTTTCAGATTATAAGAAATTTTTACCTAAAAGACCTGCTTTTTCTCCTGATGAATGTAAAAAAGAAAACTATAATTATTTATTGAAGGGAGGTAAGATCTTCTGTTATTTTCTGGAATCTGTTTTAAGATGGCTATCATATTCTTTTAGCATGATAAAAATACTTTGGTTGGTAGAAAACAAATACAAAATTCTATAATTTGAAAAACATCAATAAGTTACTAATTCCAGTAGGCAAAAACTGCCTGAACATTAGAATAACACTGGAAGGTGCCCTCTGCAAGGAATGTTCAAATATTTGGGGTAATGTATGACAATAATCTAAGTGATAAGACATGTGTTATAAATGTGTGATTTATTGTGTATGTACTATTAATTGGCAAAATACCAAAGAAAAGAGAATCCAACTGGATTCCCATTCTTGCAATGTCATTCCCATTATGCTCTATACTTTTTACCTTTATGAATCTCCTTATGTAGATATTTTATAAATATGAACAGTTTACTAATACTGATCTAGCACTTATTTATTATTATTTAGGTGTTAATATGATTTTGAGTATGACTATTATGCTTTTATCTTTAATTGCTATTAATGAAAACAACTAAAGAAAAATTAAACAATTGCCAATAATTTTTAATGAAGATTTTTTGTTATAAGAATAAAGCAAAATCTAATATTTATTTTAACTTGTACAAATGGGTATTGATAAGGATAGGATTGAAATTAGGGAACAAGGTGAAATTATAGCCTTGTAATGCATTAACATAACATTATTAAATCTAAAAAGGCTACATTTGAAAGAAAATATATTTACTCAAATGTCTTTAGTGAGCCACCACTTCTCATATATATGTATATATATATACACACACATATATGTACACACACCTATATATATATACACACACACTCATATATTTTGATTTCTCATCATCAGAAGAATGCTATTTCTAGCATCTTCATTTTGTCTCTTCTTTTATCTCTTTTTCTTTGTTTTAACTTATGATAAATTAGCCTTAAAAGTTAATTGATGCACTTGGAAGGTCAAAAGTATACACACAGACAGTCTCTTCTTTCCTGAAAGTAAGTGATAACTGAGGGACTGATATTCTATGAGTCTAAAAAGTTAGGCTGGACAGAACACAGTCTGCTTCTTCCTAAAGGACAGGGAAAAACTGGGTTTAGGAACCTATTTTGATGTAGAACATAAGGAGGTGAGGGAATACACATTACATTGTTACGTGTTATGTGGCAGCTGCCAGTTATGTCCTTAAGGCCATTGTTACTTTGATTTTAATGTGCTCTCAAATCTGAACATTTTGTTAAAGGATTCTATTTCACTGTATTCAAGCGCTAAGGTACTTCATTTTTAACAATATCCTAGCAGACTTGGATGCAGGTGCAGATGTTGCTAGTCTGTTGAACACACCATGAGCAGCCCTGGAACTCACTCTGTAAATCAGGCTGGCCTTGAACTCAGATATTCACCTGGCTTTGCCTCCTGAATGCTGGGATTAAAGACACATGTCACCATGCCCAGCTAATCATGACATGTTTTAAAACACTGACTTTAAGAGAAAAATTTCAAAGTATGCTGGAAGACTTAGATTTGTTAAAAAATGTGAATGATAAATTAATCAAGCATATAACAATAAGAAAAGTATCATGACATATTTTACAAAGGAGTATATTCTCAACACCATAGCTTAATGAGAAAGGTCATTATTTTACAAAGGCCTACTATTGATGGAAATTAGTACAGCAATTTCCCATCCATTGTAAAATTACCATAAGTCACTGTTATATTAAAATATAAAAGAGGAAAAGCATAGTTTAAAAAAGAACTAAAATAGATGATTAATTTTGGCTTTCTTCTGAAATAATCTTTTAATGAAGAAGTTAATTTTATATAAAATTCCTTAAACTGTCTAATATGTAACCAAATCTAGTACACCAGCATGACCCAATAATTTTGTCTGACTTGGGTATCCCTTTATGTTTAAAAGCTTTCTAAAAACTCTAATAATGATATTTTTGGTTTTCATAAATTTATGATTTTAATGTTTAAATAAAGTATCAAAATGGCTTTAGAGATTTTTGGAGGGTTACCTTGTTTTTTCACCTTATTCATATGTAGTTTAAACTTGGATTCAAATTCATCAGTGCTTACATAAATATATGCAATTTGCTCGACTTTGAAGTCATGCTGTTTAGTTTTTGCTAGATTTAATATTTAATACTGTTCAATGACAGTATTTTTAATATAATGTAGTATTAAAGTCATGCTAATTTACTAAAGCCCAACTTATGATTTTTAAAAATTTACTGTACTGTTTATGTGGAAAAAAAATCCCTCTTAGTGGTAATGCAACAAATCTACCTGTCTAAGCTAATTGATCTAGGGAGAAATACAGCTGTTTAAATTATTTGAATTTCTTGGAAAGTGATGTAGTGTAATGTTAAATAAAACTAAAATTTAGAGTATTCCATAGTTGTAATTATACTTGTATTCTATTAAAAATACTCTCTATTGTAAACCAAATATAACCATTAAAAACATAGTAGAGTTGCTTAGCTTCTAATTGAAAAATGACATGCATAAAACATAGTATCAAGCTGACTTAAATCTTAAATAGATTTTGGTTTTATTGTTCTTTTATCAGAGTTCCTGACTGGAATATTTATCTTCTATGGGTATTATATACATAGGAAAGGTGTCTTACTTTTCCTGTACTTACCTTTCCATATTTTAGAACTGGATATAATAGAGTTAAGTATGATAATGCATTTAAAGTGATAGTTGCACAAATCCTTTGCAAATGTGTCTAGTATCATGATTAGAAATAAGGGCTTTTAAGCATATTGCTAATTTTTTGCTTCTTTCTGTAAGTTATGTTGTCCTCTTTGCAGGCAGTCATTTCTCACATGGCATTTCCAGAGTGCAGCCTCTTAAGACATGTAGCCGCCCGATTAGGGTTGGCTTGTCAAGAAGAGCTAGGCTGAAACAACTTCATCCTTATCTGAAATGAGTGAGCTGTAAGGACTTCCAAGCAGCTTCTGGACTTCAACAGTTCAGCATGTCTAGGAATGTTTTATTTTGCTTTGTATAAGTGTTTTCCTTCAGCTTGGAGATTTCATGCTTTCTTTATAAAGTGTGGAGAGGTTGTTTGGTGTATAAATTATTTTGTTACCTTTAAAAGAAAACTTTTCACTGATATTTCATGTCATATGATCAATATACACATTAAAGTATCTTCATGATTTTATAAGCCATTTTAGCTTCTTATTTTTTATTACATATGCATGTAATACTTTTGTAGAGAAAAATCTATAACCTTGACTCCTTTCTGAAAAGATCTATGACTTAATAAAAAATAAATGCACCTCTGTTCTGACCCACTCTCTACCTTTTAGCAGATATGTAGGATCTTGCCTTATAAAGCCAGACTTCCTTCCTTCCTCCCTTCCCTCCCCTTCCCTCCCCTCCCCCAGGATATCTTGTATCTCAAGCTAGTCTCAAACTCCCTATGAAACTGCTGCTGATGACCTTGAACTCTTGACTATCTTGCCTCCAGAGTGTTACACTGTGCTGTAACTTCCTTCCTGTACTTGATGTTTGCAGAGAAATATAAATTATACATATTTTAAAGTAACTATTAAAAGAATAAAGCATAGTTAAAAATACTAGACAGATAAAAATAATATTGACATACTGTGGTGACTTGAATATGAATGGCAGCCACAAGCTCATAGATTTGAATGCTTGATAACTAGGGAGTGATTCTACATGACAGGGATTTGGAGGTGTGGCCTTGTTAGAGGAAATGTGTCACTGGAGGTAGAGTTTCAAATGTGCAAGCCAGGCCTGGTGTCTTGCACTCTCTTCTTGCTCCCTGTGATCCTAATGTAGAACTCTCAGCTACTTATCTAGAACCATGTCTGCCTGGTTCTTACCATGACAATAATGGACTAAAACTCTGAAACTGTAAGCCAGCTCCAGTTAAATGTTTTCTTTTATAAGAGTTGCTGTGGTCATAGTGTCCCTTCATAGCAATAGAACATTGACTAAGACACATAGAAAAAAATTAAGAAAAAAAAAAAAAGAAGTATCAAGAAAACATAAAAGCAGCAAACAAGGCCAGGGTTACCTCAGCATATTTTACAGTTACATCTACAAGTAAAGCTAAATGCATTGATTCACAATATAAATGTGACTGGATTAAATGATCATCAGTAAATGTTTGTAGACACAGTAAATTCAACCATAACTTGGCCTCTATTCATTAAGTTCTATCCTCCACCAACACTTTACATCTCCAGCATCCTGCAGTAATCCCTCCATCCACTCTCTGCCAGAGAACTCAGCATATAACACTTTAAGTTAGGCCTTGCTAAAATGCAAGCTTTTTTTTTCTTTTTTTTAATTATTTTTTGATGTATGAATGTTTTGCCTTAATGTCTGTCTGTGCACCAGGTGTAGACACTGCCTTTGAAGAAAAGAAGAAAGTATCAGATCCCTTGGAAATGGAGTTATGGAAGTTGTCAGCTGCCCTATCAGTGCTAGGAATTTAACTCAGGTCCTCTGGAAGAGCAGTTGGTGTTCTTAACTGCTGAGCCACCTCCTCAGCCCTACCTTTTACAATTAATTAAGATATCTTTTCTATGTATGTCTTTAATTTTTTTCTTTGTTTATATGGTATTGAAAAATGCATTCCATAATACTATCTTCCCATTGGATAATAGGTCCTGTAGGAGAATGAGTTGATGGAAAAATGACCAAAATACAATCAAGTTTAGGATCAATTCGATCTATATATGCATCTTGCAGTCTTTGGTCTACCAAAATTAACTCTTTCTGTGCTTCAGCAGTTAAACATCTTGGACTGTTTAGATTTGAATCCCCTTGTAATGTTTGAAACAAATTACGTAACTCATAAGTACTTAATCCAAGTGTAGGTCTCAGCCAATTAACATCTCCCATTAATTTTTAAAAATTATTAAAAGTTTTCAGTTGATCTCTATGGATCTATACCTTTTGTGGTCTTATTCATTGTTGACTTATCTTATAACCCAAATAGCTAATTGAATCTCTTTGTTGTATTTTTTCAGGAGCAATTTGTAACCCCTAAAGTGGCAGAATTTTCTGTGTTTCCTTAAATAAGTTCTCTAAAGTACCTGCATTAGAATCAGCCAACAAAATATCATCCATATAATGATAAATAATAGATTGAAGACATTGCCTTTGAATTATTTCTAATGGTTGGTGTACAAAATATTGACATAGAGTTGGACTATTCAACATTCTCTGTGGAAGCACATTCCAATGATACCTCTTCATTGGCCTACTGTTATTAAAAATAGATACAGAGAAAGCAAACCTTTCCCTATTATTTTTATGTAATGGAATTGTAAAGCAGCAATCTTTTAAATCAATTATTATTATAGGCCATGACTTTGGGAGTAAAGAAGGTAAAGGAATACCAGGCTGTTAAGGACCCATGGGTTGATATACTCTATTCACAGCTCTTAAATGGTTGTCATTCTCCATTTTCCTGATTTCTTTTTACAACAAACACAGGAGAATTCCGTGGTCTGGTAGACTCTTCTATATGACCAACCTCCAGCTGTTCTTGTACCAATTGTTCTAATGCCTGTAATTTTTCCTTTGTGATGGGCTACTGCTCTTGCCACACAAGGGTATTTGATAGCCATTTCAAAGGTAAGGCTGTTGGAATTTCAGCAGTGGCTCCTAGTATAAATTTGGAAATTCAATTTCTGTGGTGTCCTGTATTTGGACATTGCATACAGCTTGTAATTGTTTTTGAGTACCCATATTAATACCTTCCACATGTACATCCAACACTTCATCATTTGTTATTTCTGGGATTGGAGGAATATTAATTTGAGTACTCCATTGTTGTAAAAGATCTCTTCCCCATAAATTTATGGGTATGTCAGTCACTTAGGGTCTCAATTTCGCTGTTTACCCTTCCGGTCCAACATAGATAAAGGACTATAAACACCAGTGGCTAACATATAACATTCATCTGTTTTGGATAATGTAATGGACTTATCTGTGGCCAGATCTAAAGCTTCACTGCCTTTAGTAGCATACAAAAGATAGGCAACAGTTAATTTTGTTCCTGCCTGCTTGTTACCTTCTGGCTGGCTAAAGGAAGACGGTTCATTTTTTTCACTGTGGGCCTTGAACTACAGGCCCCTCTTTTCGTTTCCCTGCAAGAGGTTACCTCTGACATCCTTTTTGGATCTAAAGTCTCAGGACCAGTGTTTACATTTACCACAGTGAGTACAAAATCCTGGACACCTTGACATTCTATTGTTACCATAAACCTGTTGTTCCCTTCTATCAAGGCATCTGTCATTTTGAGCTCTGAAGTCAGTTTGAACTCTGGAGGTTTTAGCTGTACAATCTCTTTGGAAATGACCAAGTTCACCACATTTAAAGCACCTATTAAGACCCCTAACAATGGCTTGTCCTATGATAATAGTCTGATGCCCCTAGGAACCAATTTCAGTTGTTTCTCTTATCCACTCATCTATTGGAACTACACCAGCTTTCAATGGTCTAATTGCTTTTTTGACATTCAGTATTTGCATTTTCAAATGCCAAGGTATTCGGCAGAACTCTTGTCTGATATCAGGGTTTTCTGCAGTTCTGTCCACAGCTGAAGACAACTTCCCTAAAAAGTCTGAGAAGGTTTCCTTAGGACCTTGTGTTATTTTAGTATATGAAGTAGTTCTTTCCCCAGCCTCTGCAACCATATCCCAGGCTCTTAGAGCTGTAAAATGACATTGTTCTATCTTCCAAATGAGTCTGTTCCCATAAATCAGCATAACATCCCTCACCAAGCATTTGGTCTTTTATGACATTTATTCCCTTTGCTATATTCTGTTGCTCTAATTTCGTGGCTTCAAATCTCCACTACAACAACCATTGCATTTGTTGACTACTTTCTAGCACAGCTGATATCAGTCCCTTCCAATCTTGGGGAATAACTCTATTTTGTATAGACCAATTACTTAACATTTGCTTAATGAATGATTAATGAATTCCATAAGAAATAATAGATTCCTTAAATCACTTTAAATCCAACATGTCTATTGGATGACATGTTAATTCCTGATTTGCCTGACCTTCATTATTACCAGGCCTAAGTTGAAACATAACTGGAAAAGCTGATGGTGACTGTGAGGTACCAAGCAGCTCCTCTAGGTGAGCACTTGGTTTCACATTAACACTATTACCTGCCTAGTCTTCTGCTGCTGCTGTGCACCATGGCTTTGGAGACCTAGATAGGGAAGTACGTGGTGCAGGACGGGACTGCACTGTGCTTTGCAGCTCCTCCTGTTTCCCTGTTTCAACCAATGGCAAATTACCAGTTGCAGTCACCACCCTTAGCAGATAGTAGTTCTTTTTAAGCTCCTCAATCTGCTTTTGTAAACTTTCTATTTTCAAAGCCATAGCAAGCTTGTCATCATCCAACTTGTCTGATCTCTTTCCCTTGGCATTTTGTGTTTTTTAAGCTCTTTAAATATCTCCATTTTCAAACCTTCTAGTTGCAAAATTATGGCAAGTTTCATCCTATTAATAAACCAATAGAAAAAGAGAATAAGATTTCTTCTGATTGAAAAACAGAATAGAACTCAGCTGCATTCCTTGCCATTTTAAAGAAAACCTGTGTCATACCCATAATGCCTAACCAATGCTGGGTGCCACCTGAAGATGAATCTTTTTAATTATCCAATATATATTTATTAATAACTATATGCACTTATAGCATATAAACAACTCCTAGCCCTAAAAATTACTATAACCCCTGCTATCTAACAACTAAACCTATTAATAACTATAACAACTATTATCTAACAACTAATCCTAACCTTTTAGAAGAATACAGTCTCTGGGGCAGGTCCTTAGTTGTCAGGAACACAGTCTCTGGGGCAGGTCTTCAGTTGCCAGGAACATAGTCTCTTGGGCAGGTCCTCAGTTGTCAGGAACACCTCAGGAGTAGATCACTTAAGGCACTTAGTGAACAGTCTTTCTTCAAGAATATTTCAGACATAGGTCCTTTACAGTAAATTGGCTATGACAGCTTCACCTTAAATGAGGCTTGAGGCTTTTTTCTCTCTGGAAGGCCTCATCTGTCCGTATGCCAACTTATTCAGTTTGTATTAGCCACTCAGCTACTCTGCCTCAGTCTTGAAGGTTGGCCACAGTTTCATTCAGGCCTCTGAGCTGCTCAAGCCCTTGTAGGCAAAAGCTGTGCCCATGGGGTTTTAGGCCTTGGTCTTTCACTGCTTTGCTGAGGCCTTCTCTGCTCATCAGCTTCTTTCTGCCTCAGGGATAGCTGGCTGTAATTTTTCAGTTTTTTGAGATCAGTTTTTCAGTCCACCAACATTTTCTCCATCAGATGATACAATCTGCCTTGCCTCTCTTCGTGTCTAGTGTAGGAACTCTCTAGCATGGGAACTCTCAGGCTTGATCCACTTCAACCTGGAATAGAGTCTCTCCTTGTTTCACCTGGCTTCAGGCTAATCTGGGCTCCACCCACTTCTAAGGCTATTAGCAGCTGAAAACAATGCCAGGCCATAAACCTTGTTTTTAGTCCATATGCTGCTGTGCCAATTGCTCACAGCCAAGTTGACCTTCATGCCCTGTATTAAGAGACTGTATTAAAGGCCCCTAGATATTTACTAAACCTAATTAATATTAATCTAACTCCCCTTACAAATTTTTTATTAAGGAGACTATATATTTTCATTGACATAGACATATTACTTCAAGGCATAGTTTGTACTAATGAAAATGCCTTTTTTGGACTAGGGGAAATATATACATAATATATGTAAATATATTATGTGTAACATATATTTAAATATATATATATACAAATATATACATACACACATATTGTGATAGAATGTCAGACTCTAAATCATATTCTACCCATTGTATTGGGAAATACCATCATTTGAATTGAAGCTATCTTTGCTAGATAGACTCCATTTCTTTTTCAAGGCACAGCATATGATGTAGGAGAGGAATACTCACTGTGCTCTTCCACCTCCCCAGCCTCAGGGCAAAAGAATAAACTCACAGCCTGTCCTCTGTGCTATTGTCTCTCTGTTATTTGGGGAACAATTTAAATGAAGTACTATTAGTCCCTGAACTTCAGGTTCCATGGTTTCCTTCTTTGTCACTCTGACTTGTAACAGACCCCTCAAATATGTCATAGTCTGCTGTTTGCTCTAAGTCCCCTTTTATATACTTCTCATTTTCGTGGTGAGGAGCTCCACTAAGTCTCTCAGGGCTGAAACCTTGGAGTCATCTCCCCTCTTCCCTCACCCTCAATTGACTTAAGACTTTGGCTTCCCTTGCTCAACTAATTGCAATAGAATTGAGTTCCTATTTATCCAGCTTTTTGCTTTAGTTCTTGCTTCTATATTTTCTGAACATAATATCCAGAAATAATCTTTGCAATATAAGTCATAGCATGTTACTACTCTGCTCAACACACTGTAATGATGCAGTGATCTGTTATGTATATTTTCTGAACATAATATCCAGAAATAATCTTTGCAATATAAGTCATAGCATGTTACTACTCTGCTCAACACACTGTAATGATGCAGTGATCTGTTATGTATTCTAAATGTTAATTAATCTGCTCCCAGAGACCTGGTTGCTGTACAAGGCCATATGCAAGTACACCAAGTGATGCCATGTTATCTCACTTGCTAACCATTGTCTCTGATTGGTTGAATAAATACTGCAGCCTGGATAGGGCAGAGAAGAGAGGTAGGCAGGACAAAGGTTGGTGGGCTTTTGGGGCAGAGAAAGAGGATCATGGGAAGAAGAAGCCAGGTGGGAGGAAGAAGGAAGACACGCCATGGATTAGAAAAAAGAATCACATCTCCATGTGGCCTGGAACATCGGCATAGCGTGGAGAAAAACAGCCCAGTGGACCTATATATGTGTGTGTGTGTGTGTGTGTGTGTGTGTGTGTGTGTGTGTGTGTGT
>CAJQZJ010033226.1:1641089-1652462 GCA_907164525.1 Lophiomys imhausi | reverse complement strand
TGTGTGTGTGTGTGTGTGTGTGTGTGTGTGTGTGTGTGTGTGTGTGTGTTATGGGGTTTTTATTTAGGGATAAAATTAGAAGCTAGCTTAGATGGGCTAAGATTACACTATTCAGCCTAAGGTGTCTCAGTATAATCATTTATAATGGTGGTTTAAGAATTAACACCATGACCAATTAACTATAATAGAAATACTGGAAATAATAATTTTATTAATTATTACAACAGTGTAATCTTTTAAAGTCTTTATCTTATTTTGAGTAAGAGCCAAACTCTTGCTTTGGTGCCTAAGAACTGTCACATTTCTAAATACCTCCTTACTATTGTTCCCTTGTTTGTTCCACTGAAGACACACTGCCCTTTATTGAAATGGAAGGTACTTCCCCAGGTCCTTTACATTTGCCTTACTTTCCTGTAATGCTTGTTAAGCTAGCATTACAGCTCACTCTGTCCCTTCCAGAGAACTTGATCAAATGTTCCCTTTACATGTGTTAATGAAGATGGTTAAAAGCTTCTTGCCATTACATATTTCCATGAATGGTAATATTATTATAAAGCACATAGGGTGTTTTAGAAATACTACACTTAAAATAGACATGCTTGTCATTGCATTGTATTCTTACCTTTTTGTTTTCTCTCTATTTTTACAGTAGATTTGGTCATTATATTAAATTCAGTAATTTATGCATTTCACTATTTTAAAAGAAAATCTTTTTCCCATAATTTTTTCATACAATATGTTTTGACTATATTTTTCCCTTCCCCCAACTCCTCTCAGATCCTCCCTACCTCTTTCCTCATTCAACTTTTTGTTCTTGCTCTATCAAAAACCAGAAAAACAAAAAAACAGAAAACAAAAAAGAACATCAAAATATACAAACTAAACAAAAAAAAAACCAAAGAACAAAAAGAAAATCAATAAGACAAAAAAAATTACTCAAACAAAACAAAAAGCACACACAGACAAGCCTCATGGAGTCTGCTTCGTGTTGGCCAGCTGTTTTTTCCTTGGAGTCATCTCCCACTTCAGGCTCTTAGGATCTTTCTACCTCTTCTTATGTAGAGATTCCTGAGCCTTGAAGAGAAGGGTTTGACAAAGACATTATTTAATACTAAGTGATCCAAAGTCTCTCACTCTCTGTAGTTTTGGATTTTTTGTTAATTACCACCTACTGCAAGAAGCAGCTTCTCTGAGGAGGGTTGAGTGATTCTCTGATCTATCAACATAGCAATATGTCATTAAGAGTCATTCTACTGCTATGTTCCTTTAGCAGAATAATATGGGTAGGTTTTCCTGTAGGCCTGTGATTTATCTAGTCATAGTTCTTGGCCACTTTAGCAGTGTTATGTCTCTTTCAGGGTTAAAGAAAAAATTTGAAAGGTTAAAAAAACAAGTTTTGTGAGTCTGACATTTTAATTAAACTTATATTTATCTTTATTTAGTTGGTTAATTTTGCAGTGCTGGGGAGTAAACCCAGGGCCTCATGGATGCTAGACTATTAAGCTATATTCCAAGCTCAAATTGTATTAATTTTTAAAACAACAATTCTGAGTTTTTACTTTTTCAAACACGTATCATGACCTTAAGTCATTTAACTGACAATCTAAAATGGAGATAGTAATTGTATCTCACAAAAAGTGAAAAATTAAATCGTCTTATCTATCTATCTGAGTTTGGAAAAACATTCTTTTTTTTTTTTTTTTTTTTTTTTGCATTTAACAAAACATCCAGGTTTCAGTGAATGTGACCATAGATGGCCATGTGTCTCTTTTTGAAAGGTTCTTCATGAGTAACTGCGTGCACACCACTGTGCATGTATGGACATGAAATGACAACTTTCAGGAGTTATTTACTCTCTCCTTCCACCGTGTAGGTCCCCGGGAACTGAACTCAGGTTGTTAGGCACACATCTTTACCGAGCTTCAACAGCTCTCAACAGTATGAGTTTGACAGCAAAATTTATCTTTCTCAAATTCTAATTTCAATATCTCAATAATTCTGAAAATATCAATTCTCATTAGATGTGTGTTTTTGAAAGCTGTTTGTACACAGATTAGATCATTTAATCTTTAAACAACCTTGTTGTCAGATACACTTTCTTTCTCCATTTGAATTGTGAGTTAAATGACTTAATGGTTATAAAGTATGAAGCTGGTGAGCCAGGAAGTCTGCCTTAGGGTCAAACTTTCAATTATTATATTTTTCTTAAAAATATTTATTTATTTATTTATTTATTTATTTATTTATTTGTGCATATTAGTGTTTGTGCACATATGAACATTTGTATGAAGGAATGTATGCATGTGTAGAAGCCAGAAGATAATCTCAGGTGTGGTTTTCATCTTCTACCTTGTTTGAGACAAGGCTAGCTCACCTATGAGCTTTTGGGCATTCATGAGAATCTGAAAAATAGAGAATCTCAGCATTCTAGCTCTTCATAAAAGTGTGGATACTAGAGACATATACAGCAACTGTTACTTTTGCATGGGTTCTGGGGCTATAGTTCATTAACATGAATTCAGTATGCCTACAATTTCATTTTTCTTCATACAGTTTAACTCTTGACATGCCCTGCACACTATGAAGTAGGTGGACTCTTCTTCTTAATGGATTTTCTAATCTCTGGATTCTTTTTACATTTACTGCCTTCATAATGGGGCCTTACCTAATGTAGTTTTTGAGACTGACCACACCGCAATTCCCTACAACTAAACTAGCCTACTAATTAATGCTCTATTCTCTCTCAACTAATAATTCCTCATTTGCTCACAATCTTTCCTCTCCTTGGTACTATTCTCACTTACCTGTCTAAATCTTTTTCTGTTCCTAATCCATCCACTTCTATAACACTGTCTCCAAGTTCCTGAACATTCCCTGCTCGCTGGGTCCACTGAATGAGCAGCAAACTTCCTATTACATCTCACTCACCAGGCGCTAACTTCACTCTGTTGCCTCTTTATTTATCTGAGCTTGTGCATGGGACTCTCTTAGAAACTTCTTGGCAGTCTCCAAAGCACTTGCTCAATGCACTGTACTGACAATGCTTACTGATTGTTATACCTAGTACAACTAACATTTACTTCATGATTTTTTATATTTGGATTTATATTTATATTGTTAAGTCTAGGAGTTTATAGCATTTTTCTTCAGAGAAAAATATAAGTAAATACAAATAATGTCATTGTGGGCATATTTGGTTATTCTTTCCTTCCTTTCTTGCCCCCACCTCTCTTTCCCTCCTTTTCCCTTCTCCTTCCTCCCTCCTTTCCTTACTTCCTTACTTCCTTTCCTTTTTCCCTCCCTTCTGAGAATCTCATCTTGCCCAAACTGACCTTTATCTCCTGTTCCTCTTGCCCCTGCCTTCCACATGCTCAGATTACAGGCAATGCCCTCTACACCTATCATTTCTTTTTCCGGACTTTGTATCCTTTTACTATTTTGGTCAGCTTCAAAGTAAAACTTTTCCCTCAGTGTGTTGTAAAACAACCCTCTCCCAACCCTGAGACAGGGTTTTTGCCTTGGCCTGGAAATCATTCTGTAGTTCAGGCTGGCCTTGAACTCAGAGATCTGCCTTGCCTCTGCTTCCTCAGTGGCTGGGATTAAAGGTATGAACCACCATTCTCCAGCTAAAATGACCTTTTAATATCACTAAAACCTACTTAAATTTAGTTAATCACTTTACAAAATTATTTTTCAATGAACTTTTTGAAAATAATTGTATTTTCATCAATAGGAGAAAATGAATACTTTGATAAGTTGTTTTTCTCCTTATCTGTAGAGTTTATGGTATAAAACACTATCTCACAATGCAGTGCCATTGTTCTTGATGCACGGAGTGATCCCTTCATTGTTGCTGTCATCATCACTATCAGCCACCAACTGCATTCATGGGGAGAAGTTGCACAATGCTTCATACACTTGGCACCAATAATAAACCTTTGGAGACTGCTTATTTACATAACCAAGTGTGGAGCCAATTGATACTTTTACTGTCAGCTAGGTAGATCAGTTTTCCAGTTGGTACTTACTTAAAAAAATCATCTTGGTAGCAAGTTGCTACCAGCATTTTAATATACATTCTCAGAATAAATATCTCTGCCTATCTCATATTTCCCCTCTTATTTTGTGGGTGGTGGTAGAGGAGAAAATGATAAACCACAAACTTACTGTTGGAAAATTTTAATTTGTTTATAATATTATAGTATAAAAATTAGTCTTATTTTGATGTATACATTAATTCATTTCTCCCAGTACTAACTTGTTTCACAAATATTTTTCTTTTTAAATAAGTATTTTTATTATCATATTTTAATTAAATGTAAGTATGTACATATGAGTATAGGTACCTACTGAGGCTCTGGCCTGGAGCTAGAGTTACAGGTGGTTGTGAGCCATTAAATGTGGTTGCTGGGAATTGGATTCAGGTCCATTGGAGGACCTGAATGCTCATGTTAAATGGTCTGCCCAGCTCCCAAACATAGTTTTCAAATTTTAATAAAAATTATTTTTAAGAGTAAAGTTTATTGAATTTAATAAAAAACACCATAGAGCTAAATTGAATCCAGGAAAACTTTGGGCACTGCATACAAAGAACTTTGAAAGTGATTACAAAGAAATAAAATTTAACAACACCAGTAATTTCTAAATATATAGGAGAGTAAAATTGTATAGACCATAAATGTATTTGGCTAACAGCTATAAATTCTTGGTAGTTCAAAACTCTTGTTAAGAAATGACAGCACGGCAGAACTGGGCTAGTCGCCTCTGAGACCACATCCGACCCCGGGACCCACATCCTTTAAGCAGCAGAGGAGCTAAGAAGTTGGGAAGATGGCGGCGACCTACACTGATGCATTTTGAACTCAGGGGGAAAAAAGAGCCATAAAAAACACAGAGTTATTGGGCACTGTGCAAAAACCAGAGGGGCTAGACCCCCCCGGGAACACTCACAGCTCCCAAGGGACTGTTAAAAGTTCCAGGGTAAGGCTCTCTCCCCATCTCTCGCAGACACGGAAGCCACTAAACCCGGGATTCGGGAACTCCCATTTGGAGAGGCGCCTGGTAAGATCTACCCCAACTCACAACAGGCAGAATCAGAGGCAACTTGGCGATAGTTCACTAGCCTATTGGAATCCCCACACCTAGGTAGAACTAATACCCACTTAAAAAACTTTGCGAGAGCCAGGCAGGAAGCAGAGGCAGGCGGATCTTTGCGAGTTCGAGGCCAGCCTGGTCTACAAATTGAGTCCAGGACAGCCAGGGCTACACAGAGAAACCCTGTCTCGAAAAACCAAAAAAAAAAAAACTTTGCGAGATAGTGGAAGTCTTAGCAAGGAACAAACAGGGAGCTCAGCGGGTGGTCCGCAGCCGATCGTGAAGCGGAGGGCGGGAGGTTCCGAGAGAGGCGGGTGGGAGGGGCCGAATCCCGTGCACTTACGGCAGCGCAGCTGGGGAGGGAGCCTGGCTGGCAGGGCCAAATCCCCGCGAACCCATGGCAGGACAACTGGGGAGAGAGCCAGGCGTGGGTGGGGCCAGGGATCCGCGCACCCATGGCTGAGCTGCTGGGGTGAGAGGACCACTCAGGCGGCCAGAGGATCCGGAGGATCCGAGGGCTCGGTGCTCCCACGGCCGAGCAGCCAGGGAGGGAGACCCGCAGCTGTGCAGACAGGGAGGGAATCAGGCACAGAGGCCAGGCCTGTGGCGAGAAGCCTAGTGAGAAACCAGAAATCAGGACCATAGCTGTATTCTGGAAAATCCAGACATATTAGGTGTGGAGCCAGACCCTGTCAGCCTCCATGAAGACAAACAAAGCCCACAGAATCTGTGCCTGGGCAAACAGGTCCATACCATCAGAACCATTACAGGCTGATAACTCAGAGTGCAACATAGAGAAGTCTGAATTGGGAGCAGTGAAACAATCCCGGTCCATTACTCACAACCTGGGAATAGGCTGCACCAGCTCACAGTGCCTCAGGCGATTAAAACCACAGTGACCCTGAAATCCCCCTGTAAGCAACGACAGATAGGCAAGTAACTCGTCCCCTGCACCAAATCATCCACTGTGGATCCAAGCACAGAAAACGACAAGAACAGACAGCTAAACGCATCCAATGGCCAAAGGTCAAAAAAAAAAAAAAGAAATCAAGGAAATATGACTCCAACAAAGCAGAATTATCCTAGCTCATCCAATTCGGATGACCTCACACCAACAGAAACACATGAAAACGTTGACAATTCTGCATTATGGAAAGTGATAGAGTCCCTGCAAGAACAACTTAAATCTATGAAGGAATTCAAAGAAGCCACAATTCTACAAGTCAAAACAAGGAACAACACCATTAAAGAGCTCCAAGCCAAGGTGACAGAGCTTGAACAGGAAAAGGAAAAAGCCATGAAAGATTTTCATACAAAAACAAGCAAGCTGGAGAAGGAACTGTACAAAACGAACAAAACCATACAAGACATGAAAATAGAAATAGAAACAATAAAGAAAACACAGTCAGAGTTAAAAGAGGAAGTGGAGAACCAAGGGAAGAGAACAGGAATTACGGATGTGAGTATCAACAATAGGATGCAAGAGATGGAAGACAGGATCTCAGGCATGGAAGATTCAGTGGAAGAAATCAGTACAACATCCAAAGAAAATGAGAAGGCTAAAAAATCTCTCACCCACAACATCCAAGAAATCAAGGACTCAATGAAAAGACGGATCCTAAGAATTATAGGTATAGAGGAAAGAGAGGACTCCCGACTCCAAGGTCCAGGAAATATCTTCAACAAAATCATAGAGGAAAACTTCCCAAACCTGAAAAAAGAGATGCCAATAAAAATCCAAGAGGCTTACAGAACACCGAAGAGATTAGATCAGAAAAGAAACTCCTCTCGCCACATAATAATTGAAACACCAAATGTACAGAAAAAAGAAAGAATATTAAAAGCTGTAAGAGAAAAAGGTCAAGTCACATACAATGGCAGACCCATCAGAATTACACCTGACTTCTCCTCAGAAACGTTAAAAGCTAGAAGGGTCTGGTCAGATATACTACAAGTCCTGAGAGATCATAGGTGCCCAGCCAGACTACTTTACCCAGCAAAACTCTCTATCAACATAGATGGAGAAAACAAGATATTCCATGACAAAATCAAATTTAAACAATATCTACCCACAAACCCAGCCCTACAGAAAATCCTAGAAGGAAAATGCCAACCCAGAGAAGAAAACTCCACCCAAGAAAACAAAGGGAATAGAAAACCCCTCAGCAACTAAACAAAAAGAGGCACAGGATCACCACCTATACCAAACTAATGGGAAATAACAACCCCAGGTCACTAATATCCATCAACATCAATGGACTCAACTCCCCAATAAAAAGACATAGGTTTACAGAGTGGATCCACAAGCAAGACCCTTCCTTATGCTGTATACAAGGGACACATCTAACTACGAAAGATAGACACTGCCTCAGAGTAAAGGGCTGGGAAAAGGTTTTCCAAGCAAATGGACCCAGGAAGCAAGTTGGAGTAGCCATCCTAATATCAAACAAAACAGACTTCCAACTGAAGTTAATGAAGAAAGAAAAAGAAGGGCACTATATACTCATTAAAGGGAATATTCATCAAGAGGAAAACTCAATACTGAACGTCTATGCCCCAAATACAAAGGCACCTACTTTCGTAAAGAAACACTTCTAAAACTTAAAGCACACGTCGATCACAACACATTAGTAGTGGGAGACTTCAACACCTCACTCACAACAATGGACAGATCATCAAGACAGAAGACAAACAGAGAAATATTGAGTCTAACAGAGATCATGAAACAAATGGACCTAACAGATATCTACAGAATGTTTCACCCAAACACAAAGGCATACACCTTTTTCTCAGCACCCCACGGAACCTTCTCCAAAATCGACGACATAGTTGGTCAGAAGGATAGTCTCAATAAATACAAGAAAATTGAAATAACACCTTGTATCTTATCAGACCACCACGGAATAAAGCTGGTCTTCAACAGCAAAAGAATCAACAGAAAGCCTACACACACATGGAAATTGAACAGCTCCTTACTGGATGACCACTGGGTCAGGGAAGAAATAAAGAAGGAAATCAAAGACTTCTTAAAATCCAACGACAATGAAGACACAACATACCCAAACCTATGGGATACATTGAAAGCTGTGCTACGAGGAAAGTTCATAGCACTAAGTGCATTCAAAAAGAAAATTGTGACAGCTCATATTAGTGAATTATCAGCTAAGCTGGGTGAGTTGGAAAAAAAAAGAAGCAAACACGCCCAAGAGGAGCAGAAGGCAGGAAATCATCAAACTTAGGGCTGAAATCAACAACTTAGAATCAAAAAGAACTATACAAAGAATCAATGAAACCAAGAGTTGGTTCTTTGAGAAAATCAACAAAATAGACAGACTCCTAGCCAAATTAACTAAAAGGCAAAGGGAAAGAACCCAAATCAACAAAATCAGAAATGAAAAGGGAGAAATAACAACAGACATTGAGGAGATCCAGAAAATATTCGGGTATTACTTTAAAAATCTATATTCCATTTATTTGAAAACCTAAGCGAAATGGACAATTTCCTCGATAAATTCCACCTACCAAAACTAAATCAAAATCAGATTAACAGCTTAAACAGCCCAATAACACCCAAGGAAATAGAAACAGTCATTAATAATCTCCCAACCAAAAAAAAGCCCAGGGCCAGATGGCTTTAGCACGGAATTCTACCGGACCTTCAAAGGGGAACTAACACCAGTACTTTCCAACTCTTCCACCACATAGAAACAGAAAGAACACTGCCAAACTCATTCTATGAGGCCACTGTCATTCTGATTCCTAAACCACACAAAGACCCAACAAAGAAAGAGAACTTCAGACCAATCTCCCTCATGAACATAGATGCAAAAATACTTAATAAAATACTAGCAAACCGAATTCAAGAACACATCAAAAGTATCATACACCATGATCAAGTAGGCTTCATCCCTGGAATGCAGGGATGGTTCAATATATGAAAGTCTATCAATGTAATTCACCACATAAACAAGATGAAAGAAAAAAAACCACATGATAATCTCGCTATATGCAGAAAAACCATTTGACAAAATCCAACACCCCTTCATGCTAAAAGTTCTGGAGAGAATGGGCGTACAAGGACCATACCTAGAAATAATAAAGGCAATATACAGCAAGCTAGTAGCCAACATATAATTAAATGGAGAGAAGCTTAAAGCATTTCCTCTAAACTCAGGGACAAGACAAGGATGTCCACTTTCACCATATCTCTTCAATATAGTACTTGAAGTCCTTGCTAGAGCAATAAGACAACTAAAGGAGATCAAAGGGATAAAAATTGGA
Source organism: Lophiomys imhausi (assembly GCA_907164525.1). NCBI lineage: Eukaryota > Metazoa > Chordata > Mammalia > Rodentia > Muridae > Lophiomys > Lophiomys imhausi. Next base: position 1,643,087 of record CAJQZJ010033226.1, on the reverse strand, counting down.
AATGAAGGAGTCAAATTATCCCTATTCGCAGATGATATGTTAGTATACATAAATGACCCCAAAAACTCCACCAAAGAACTCTTACAGCTGATAAACAACTTCAGCAAGGTGGCTGGATACAAAATTAACTCAAAAAAAAAATCAGAAGCCCTTCTTTATACAACAAATATACCGAGAAAGAAATAAGGGAAACAACCCCCTTCACAATAGCCACAAACAACATAAAATACCTGGGGTAACTCTAACCAAGCATGTGAAGGACCTATATAACAAGAACTTCAAGCCCCTGAAGAAAGAAATGGAAGAGGCCTTTAGAAGATGGAAAGATTTCCCATGCTCATGGATAGGTAAGATCAACATAATAAAAATGGCTATCCTACCAAAAGCAATATATAGATTTAATGCAATTCCTATCAAAATACCAACACAATTCTTTATAGACCTGGAAAAAGCTATTCTCAACTTCATATGGAACAACAAAAAGCCCAGAATAGCTAAATCATTCCTGTACAATGAAAAAACATCTGGAGGTATCACCATCCAAGATTTCAAGCTGTACTACAGAGCAACAGTAATAAAAACAGCATGGTACTGGTATAGAAACAGACCAGTGGATCAATGGAATCGAATTGAAGACCCAAACATGGACCCACACACCTATGGCCAACTAATCTTTGACAAAGAAGCCAAAACCGCACAATTGAAGAAGGACAGCATCTTCAACAAATGGTGCTGGTCCAACTGGATGTCCACTTGCAAAAGAATGAAATTAGACCCATACCTATCACCTTGTACAAAACTTAATTCCAAGTGGATCAAAGACCTTAACATAAGGCCAGCCACACTAAAGATACTAGAAGAAAAAGTAGGAGAAACCCTCAAACTCATTGGCACGGGTGACAACTTCCTGAACAGAACACCAGCAGCTCAGGACCTGAGATCAACAATCAATAAATGGGACCTCATGAAACTGAAAAGCTTCTGTAAGGCAAAGGACACTGTCATTCGAACAAAACTGCAACCAACAGACTGGGAGAAAATCTTCACCAACCCCACATCTGATAGAGGGCTATTATCTAAAATCTACAAAGAACTCAAGAAACTAAATGCCAAGAAACCAAACAATCCAATCAAAAAATGGGAGATGGAGCTAAATAGAGAATTCACAAAGGAGGAATCCCTAAGAGCTGAGAGACACCTGAAGAAATGTTCAACATCCTTAATCATCAGAGAAATGCAACTCAGGACGACCCTGAGATTCCACCTAACACCTGTTAGAATGGCTAAGATAAAGAGCTCAAATGATAGCGCATGCTGGCGAGGGTGTGGAGAAAGGGGAACCCTACTCCATTGCTGGTGGGAGTGCAGGCTTGTGCAACCACTATGGAGGTCTGTCTGGCGATATCTTAGAAATCTAGGAATAACCTTGCCTCAGGACCCAGCCATACCACTTCTGGGTATACACCCAAAGGACCTCTCACGGAGACATAGGGAAGTCTCCTCATCTATGTTCATAGCAGCCTTATTTGTAATAGCTAGAAATTGGACACAACCCAGATGTCCCTCAACTGAAGAATGGATTAAAAAATTGTGGTACATCTATACAATGGAATATTACTCAGCTATCAGAAACAATGAAATCATGCAATTTGCAACCATATGGATGGATCTAGAGGAGCTCATCCTGAGTGAGCTAACCCAGTCTCAGAAGGATGCACATGGCATCTATTCACTTATAGTAGGATTTTAACTATATCGTACAGGATATCTGTACTACAACCAACACACCAAAAGGAACATGGACATAAACTTTTTTTTATCTTTTTCTTTTTCCTTCTTTTTTTCTTTTTTCTTTTTCCTTTTCCCTTCTCTTTTTCCTCTCTTTTTTTGTTGATATTCTTTGTTTTTGTGGGTTTGTGTGTTTGTTGGTCTTTTTTTTTAGTATTCCCCCAGTAGCAAGGAGACACCTTTCACTGGCAGTACTGCCTCGTAGGCCCC
>CAJQZJ010033226.1:1579059-1640989 GCA_907164525.1 Lophiomys imhausi | reverse complement strand
TTCTTTGTTTTTTGTGGGTTTGTGTGTTTGTTGGTCTTTTTTTTTAGTATTCCCCCAGTAGCAAGGAGACACCTTTCACTGGCAGTACTGCCTCGTAGGCCCCCGGTGAATGAAGAGGCTCTTGGCCCTCATATGACTCCTGATCTGTGGTGAGAGACTGCTAGGCAGGGACACTCCACCCCAGAGGAACAAGACGGAAGGGTCAGGGGGTAGAGCATGGGAGGGTGGGGCTGGGAAGTGGGAAAAGAGGACAATATGATAAGGATGTAACCTGAAGCAACAAACAAATTTATTAACTAATAAAAAAAAAAAAACAAAAAAAAGGCAGGTGGCAGGGCTGAAACACTGTGAATGGAATAGAGGATACAGCCATTTGGCCTGGTTTTGCAGACCTCCAGGTGTAGAGAAGACGTGGAGCTAAGGTAAAATACAAGGGAACTGTGGTATTGGCCCATGCCTTTGACTTCAGCGGAGACGGGGGGAGCACCGTAGAGTTGGTGGTCTTATGTATTCTGGAGTCATACAGAGCGGGGTGGTGAGGGTGCATACTCTTGGTCCCACCATTCAAGAAGAGTACACCCTTGGTCCCAGCTCCCAGCACACTGGAGACAGAAACGGGCAGATCCCGGAGCTCAGGGTCAGCCTGATGCAGGGCAAACTCTAAATAGAGAAAGACTTCGATCCAGGATTGGTGGAACACATCTTTGATCCCTTCAGATGGGAAACACAGGTCTCTGATCCCAATAATTAGAGTTCAGAGACACACACATGGGATTTGGAGGGACCTAGGTTTGGAGGCTACTTACAAAAGGCCTTCTCGATGCAGGCAGATTGTCCTTTGGGATCTCAAAATATAAACACTGGAGCTGGTTTAGCTCCAAGGTGACAGAATGATTTCTTCTTTAACCCGGATTGAAAGATAACGCTTTGTATGTTGTTGGAAGGCCAAATTTGCTTCAGGAGAAGTACTACCTAGCCCCCCCCCCCATAAAAAAAAAGAGGACAATTGTCCTAGGGTTGGGATTGGGGCAGGGCTCTGTTCTTATCATTCCAGGAGAATCGAAGCGTCCATTAGGGGAGTCCAGGGACGGCTGGACAGCGGAAACCTCAGCAGAGAGCAGAAACAGGCACCAAGGAGGACGAGTGATCCAATTGATTCTGCCTGGCAGACTTCCTCAATAGCTGTCTCCTTCGGGGGCCTGCAACCACCACGGCAATCCAATGTCGCTGGGACCGTTCAGCTCTACACAATGCCCCGGCAGGAACCTCAGTGAAGCCTGCAAGATCAGCTTCTGCCTACAAACCCCTTAGGTCATCTAAACAGCTGAGAACAGAAGGACTGAACATAAAAGGAGTGTACTAACATTTTTAACCATTTTTTCCATTTGGGTTCGGGCCCCAAACAGGTCTACTACAACCCAAATCAGCAGGAAGTCACTTTAAGAGAGCGACGTCCCATGCCCAGAGGGTGAGGAAGGTGTTTCTCCGCCCTTCTTTTTGGTTATTTGAAGGATAACTGAAAACTCCGATATTTAGGGGAAGAGATTACAAGCTGATAAATGGTCCTGTTTAATGGGTTTGGGAGGTTAGCCCCAGGGACTTCCTACTTTTCCTTTTCTGTATCCTTCTTCCTCTCCTATGTAGGAGTGCATAGGCTTGAGAAAAATGAGATATAGACATAGCACAGGAAGGTCCAAGAAGAGGGGGCAGATTATTGAATATGCCCTTATACCTTTGTATATTGATACAAAATTAGTAGTTTATTTGGCTAAAGTGGTATTGACCATTGTTTATTGTGCAAAAATAAGATTGTATTGGATTACATCGGTATTGATCTTTGTATATTGATACAAAATTAAGATTATAGTTGGCCACAATGGTATTGACCCTTGTATATGGATGTAATATTAAGATTGTATTGGGCTACATAGGCATTGATCTTTGTATATTGATACATAATTAAGAGTATATTTAACCACAATTGAATAGATCTTTGTATATTGATACAAATTTAAAGGTAACGCTTCCTAATGGTATCATACCTAGAGATACTTAAAAATAAAATGTGAAGCTCTGACCTCTTGATATCTATCAACTGTCTAAAATGGTCTAGGATAGTTAAGTAAAACAAACTCCTAGTCATGCAAACACGTCACTTTGTTAGCTACTATGACAGTCTATCACAGATATTCTCTAAACTACCCAGTAATCAAATTGCTAAGAGACAAGCAACATTTGCTTATCTAAATACAAGAGATGGATAGGGCATCTTCAAAAACCCCAAGAGATCTGCAGAATATGGCATTCAAAGATGTTATCTTAAATCAAGATTTTCTTTTTTTTTGATATCGAGACATATCAGCTCCTGACAGCACCCCCTATTCTACTCCAAGTAGAAGATAAGCATCGAAGAACCTCCACTGTGAGATGGTTGAATTAGTGGCAAGCCTTTCTCTTGGCATGAAAAAACCCCTTGCACCAACTGCAGACAGACTGCTGTCCAAAAAGGACAAAACTTGGTAGCAGGGAAGTCGACAGCCTAACTCTGCCAAGACAGGGTAGGTAAGTCCTTCATAATCCCTGCTCTACAACAAATGTCCGTCATAGAAATAGGACCCAAATGCTGAAGACTGATGCAGGAATGTATGGAGAGAAAATGGGAACTGTTCAGGCAGTCATTGGTATGTCCTTTCTTAGTTTTGGAAGCTGCAGGCCCTGCACTTCCTATATAAGCAAATATATTTATCCTTCTCAGCTCTCTGAGGTGGTTGAAGAATAGACAGCTAGAGTCTCATAGTTAAATTTTGAGTTGTTTAGGAATCAAGAGGATGTTATAGATCTAAGAAGATACTCTTAAAAGTGTGTTGCAAGTTAGTATGAATGTTGAGTCAGATATAGACCTTTAAACTCATGGAGATGGTTAGATAGTAGAATGTTAAAGTCAGGGGCCAAATATGCATAAACTGGACATTGGGAAGGTATACTGGGCCATTTAACTCTCATAAATGTGGCATATTTGTATCTGTTGTTTTGTATAATACTTACTGTTATAAGAGAAGGAACCATCTGTTGGACTGAAAGGGGAAACTTCTGGGGGGAAGAGGGTGGAAGGGCGGGATAGGAAGGGGGAATAGGGAGGGGTTTGTGACTGAGATGTAACTTGAAGAAAAAAAATAAAGTATTTAAAAAAAATGAGAGCACAATTTTTATAGGACATTAACATTTTTATAATTGTAACTTTTAAAAAGATAATGGGTTTTGTTTACTAGTTAGATTTATTGAAAAATTGAACAGAAAGTAAAGATTTCCTGCATATGGCTTCCTGTTTCTTTATTAATAAATTCCTACACTGGTCTACTCAAGCTATATGATGAACTAATGTTTATGTATTATTGCCAACTGAAGTCCACATTTACAATAAGCTTCATCTTTTGTTTTATATAGTTTCAAAGGATTTTCTGAGCACATACTTCCATACACCACCATTATAGGATCAAACAAAATACTTCTACTTGCCCAAAAATTTCTCTAACCCTTTTATTTATTTCCCCTTCTATAACTCTTTGAACCTCCTAGTAACCACTGGTCTTTTTATTGCCACTATATTCCTGTTTTCCCAGAACATCGAAGAGCTGGAAGCATGCTGTATTTGTAGCTTTCCAAGATTGCTTCCTTTCACTTACCAATAGGCACGTAAGACTCCCATAATAGTGAATTTTCTAGCAATGGATCTTCGCTTAATATAGACTTACATTGAGACCATTTTAGACTTCGTTTTTTTTTTTTTTTTTAAAGAAAAACACTTTAAATTGTGGCTATGTCTCCTGAATGGTTTCCTTATGGATTTTTCCATATAGGAATTCTGAGGTTTTTTTTTTTTTTCCAGAGCTAAGGACCAAACCCAGGGCCTTGCGCTTGTTAGGTAAGTGCTTTACCACTGAGCTAAATCCCCAACCCGTAGGAACTCTGAGTTTTAAAGAAATTACCCTGTCCACATTGACAAAAGCTTCCTTGTGAACAGTGAGATGTCTCAAAACATGTTAAGCCCTGAAAAATTGCACCGGAAGAGGTTTTTCTCTTCTGTTTTGTTAGCAGGAATTATGCTTAGGAGCTAAAATGTGGTCAGCATTAAGACAGTGAAATAAACATCAAAATCTTTGTAAATTAAAACCCACAGTGCTAAGCAACATAAGGGAATATTGTAGGGTGTTGCTCTTGTGATGTCTAATGTGACAAATGCCATGAGGTGCTGTATGAGCCTGGAACACTGTCCTCAAAATCTGTGACTACAGGGATGTTAATATTGACCATTAAAAACTTAAACCCAATATGCCTTGCAGTTTTCCAACTACCATGTAGAATTGTACATCTCTTGGTTTTACAGAATATACAACTTCAGTTGATTAAAATTTAAGACATAAACTGCTTTAATTAAAAACTAAAAGAGTCAAGACACTTGGGCATCTGTCTGACTCTCTTCATGACCTTGAATATGTCTTGTAATCTCATCGCTTTCAGATGTTTCCTCACTTGGCCTATTACTGTAATCACTGAAATGACTTCTGCTTATCTACTCAGCAGATCAAACACCATGTAGGTTTTTAAGGAGAAATAAAAGGAACAATATAAACAAAAAGTTAATTATAAACACTGAAGAATGTCTAATATTGTTATATATTTTAGCAAGTTTATAACACCATTAAAGGATTTTAAAAATAAACAAAGAATAGAGATTAGAATGGGCCTTATAACTTGTTTTTTATGTGTTTTAAACAGGAAATATCTTCTTTCTTAACTCATTTATTTATGCCTCAACATTTATTGGAAGTATGGTGTTAATTTGGAACTGAATAGAAAACTTCATCTTTAAATTCTCTCATGAATAAAACTCTAATAATTATATATTGATCAGTCTTCTAGAAAGTAACATCTAAAGGACTTTATTCATTCAATTGTTCAGATATGTTGAACTGACAAGCTTGTTCTTAACTTGGTTGCTACTCTATATTGATAACATAAGCAAACTGCAATAAATAGCTGCTTGAACTTTTTCAAGTATGTTGTGAAGAAAACCTTAGGCTTGACCTACTTTTCCATCTGTAAGAAATGAAGTTCCAGCCCCTCTGATGTTTGTGGTGGCTGGAGACATGTGATGTGAAGGAGATTACCTAATTGATCCATGGGACTAACACTAAGAGATTGTAGGCATGAAATATCCATTACAGCTCCTGGCATATAGTTTCCCATTTTAGAAAATAGGTTTTCTTATCTCTTGTAGGTTATAAATGAAAAAGATTTGCATTAGGTCTCTTGCCTTAAGAAAAATCCCATCTCTGAAGTGTGGGAATGAAAATATTTACCTTTATCTCAGAAGTATCCTTCACATGGTTTAAATATTTATTTCTCAGAATACCTACTTTATTAACATAGGATTCAAACAATATACATGTTTGGGTCAATTTATTTTGACAAGTGTCATGGGCTGGGTCCAGTCTCATGAAAGACCTTTAGCTACAAGCAAATTAATTCTTACAATGATATTTAGTTTTTCAGAATGGTAAAGCATTCAAGGTTAACCATTTGAAGCAAATTCAAGTACTGTTGGCAATCAGATATTAATTATATTCACATTATTATGTATAGAACTTTTGATGTCTTCTTTATTTGAAAATTATATTTTACAGTTTTTCCTTTTTCTTTTTTCTTTCTTTTTCTTTCCTTTTTTATAGCATAAACAACAACATAACTTACAGAGAAGGGTAAAAACTCTCAATTTTGCAATTTGTTCTAGGCTTTAAAATTTTTTTAATTTATTTTTTGTTTGTTTGGGTTTTTTGAGACAATGTTTCTCTATGTATCCCTGTCTTTCTTGGCCTCACTTTGTGACCAAGCTGACATTTAACTCACAGAGATTCACCTGCTTCTGCCTCCTGAGTGCTGGGATTAAAGGTGTGTGCTACCATGCCCAGTTAATTTGTTCTGGTTTTTGACTTAAGCCAATTTTATGGAGGAATTCTTAGCTATGGCTAATACATTCCCTTGTGTTTTTGAAAACTGCTGAGCAATGTGTTAGAACTTGAATACAAACTTCTGTTGCTTAATAGTTTTTTCTTATAAAGAGTAGACTGAGGAAAGTTTTAAGTGATAATTGAAATTAATCAAAATTGTATTTGAGGTGCAATTAAAATTTCAAAAACACTTAGGCATGTAAATAAGCTGAATATTGACAAATGTGAAAGCATGGACTATTGTTAGAATAAATCACATGAGACAAGAGGGTGGGGGTTGCTCAGTGGGCACAATGCTTCCTCAATCATGAGAACTTGAGTGCAGGGCCTAGCACCCTTATGAGAGCAAAGTGTGGGAGCACAGCTGTAACCCCAGTGCTGGGGGAACAGGGACAGAAATGGATGGATCTTGGAGACTTCTGACTAGTCATCTAGCTGAAATAGTGGCTGTCAGATTCATTGGGAGACTGTCTCAGTCCTTTCAGATTTGGTACTATTTATGTACAAAGATAGCTAAAATGAGGAGTTTTAATCTAACGGAAGAACAGAGCACATTAACAGGTAAATCAGGATGGTGTGGAGGGATGAAGATTTATTCTGATTGGGAAAGGGATTTATATAAGCTATGTGGTAGATAAATCTTAAAAGGTAGTTTGAAATTGTAGATCAAAGTAAGATAGCAGAAAATTCTATTTAGAGCATCACAATAATAAGTAATTTAGTTTAAATGGATGTTTATAGGACAAATCTTCAATTTTTACAGACAACCATGAAGGGTTATAAGTCACAAAGAATTTATTCATGAACTTTATCTTATGGCAAAAATTCCTTATTTAACCTTTTGATGTCCCTTCTAATTTTTAGAACTTTGTTTGTTTCAGTAAGCCAGAAAATTTAAAGAGGCTTTCTGGAACAAGCAGATGTATACTGAAATATCAGACTCAGAACAAGTTATTTTTTGGTTCTTCACACTTTACAAATCTAGTGAAGAATGGATACTCTCATTTTATAGTGATTCATGAGATTTTTAGAGAAATTCTTTCTCTGAGAGCCTCCGCTTTTGTGCATGCTTCAAAAGTAAGTCATTGTTCTTGGCTACCCACCAAAACTAGATGGTAAGGGCTTCTTTTTGAAAATATTACACACGTTAATGGTGGGCATGGAGATATTAATCTGGAGCTGATTTGCAAACATCTTCTCTATCGGTTAGCTCTCGTAGTGCCAGAAGGTGTTCTATTGTCTGTCAAAAGAGAAAAACCATCAATTCTTACCCGGCTGTGAACATTTTGAGCTACAATAACAACTGTCCTGATAAGATATGCTCATTGGTGAAATAGTGACACAAAAGTTATGTGGTTAACCAGTCACTTTGCTTGGACTTAAGGCCTACTCTGCAGAAAGAAACTCAAGCCTGGTACCAAGCCTTTCCAAGAATAATTGATAATGGCCATAGACCACACAGGAGAAATTCATACTGTTATTGTACTAAATGGACATACTATTAAACTACCTTCTAAATATTGTATGCCAACAGATTAGTGCAGCTCTAAATCCCTATCAGAATAGCTTCTTTTTGCTGTGTATATCAGTTTTTACAGAGACCCACAAGTAGTTGGAGTGTAGAGGATGAGTAGCTGTGGGGTGCTTGGTCCTGAATGAGACATCTATATCATACTCTCTCCCTGAGTGGCTCAGCCAGAGGTAAGCAAGGACTACCGTGAAACTGTAATCTGGACATGTTGGGGTCATTGCATTCATAAACTGACAACAGCTATGCTTGTCTGCAATAGACATAAATAAGACCTGGACAAGATCAAGTCAGTCAAAATTCAGATGGAGGAGGTCCTCATGAAGTCCCACACCTACCTGAGGAGCTTTAGCAATTGAAAGGTACTGGGGTAGGGAGAGTCAGTCTTCTTTAGAGAAATAGCTCATGTTCTCCTGGATGGCTCTGTACCCATGAACATAAGAAGAGACTGATTGGATTTAGTTGGTTATTGAAAGACGCTATGGAATTGGAGAGGGAAGTGGCAGAAGGGTCTGGGAAGGGTTAGGGAGGAAATGGGAGGGTGATATGAGCAAAATATATTATGTTTATGTATGAAATTCTCAATGAATAAAAAGTTTATAATAAAAAGCAAGTTATAATGCTCTTTTTCTTTCTTCTTCTCACACCATCCTCTCCTTCCATCCTTGTTTCAAGCTTGTTTTATGGTGGATTTCTTAGCTATGGCCAACATACTCCTGTATATTTATGTAAACTGGCTGGGAATTTGTGGAGAATGAATAAAAATTCTGTTTGCTTAGCATACCAGCCCCCCTTTCTCCTCCCTCTTTCTAAGATCCTTGTTCTTTCCCTGTATCTCTTTTCTTCTTTCCACCTTCATTCACTTCCTTTAGAAGTTTTATCCTTGCTTTTCAGTCCCCTTTTCCCTTTCCCAAACACCACTTTAGTTTAAAATTTTTTTTTAATTTATTTATTTATTCAAGTTACATCTCGATCATAGCCCCTTCCCTCCTCCCCTCCCAGTCTTACCCTCCCACCCTCTTTCTTCTCTTCCTCCTTTCCTTCTCCTTGGTTGAGGGACCCCCACACATATCAACTCCCCTCAGTTCAACAGTCACATGAGGGCTAAGAGCTTCTTCTTTCACTAGGGCCCAATATGGCAGCCCAGCTAGGTAGGGTAAGGTGTCCCACTAACAGGCAACAGAGTCCATGACAGAGACCCCCACCCCCACTTGCTAAGGGATCTATATGAAGACCAAGTTGCCTATGATCTATATATGCATGGGGGTGTCTAGGTCTAGTCTAAGTGTGCCTCCTCTTCCTCCTTTTGCCAAATACCACTCTTTAAAATACAGTTACTATCTGCTTCCTATTGACTTTTTGTAATGTTCCTGATTGAAGCTGTTTATGCATGGAAATGTAAACTCTTAGTACTGAGACATTGTGCCATATATCTTCACAGTACTATGAGACTTACTTCTCTCAACTTCCACTAGACATTGTAATGTCTGGTTCCTCTCATGCAACTGTGAGTTCTTGAATGAAAAAAGATTTAGATTATTGTTTCCAAATTATCTCCCTCTTTAAGCATTAAATAATTAACAAATGCAAGATAAATGCTCATTTTAATAATTTTTTAATTTATTGTTTTCTACCTTTTTGTTCCATAACAACTAAGAAAATAATCATATTACTTTAAGAATATTTTAAAAATACTTGTTTGTTTGCTATGTATGTGCATACCACTGTATCTGTGTGTGCCATTGTGTGCATATGGAGGTCAGAGGACTATTGCTTTTCTAGGGATCAAACTTAGATCTTCAGGCTTGATGGAAAATGCCTTTACCCGGTGAACCACCTTGCCAGCCATAACTTTATTTATTAAGCTAATTCTAATATCATATTTTCTTTCAAACTTACTGGTAATTTATTATCCAATCTAATACATAATTCTATAGCTTTCTAAAAAGTTTTATAGTGTATTCTATATTTTGCTTCATTAAATTCTTCCATCAATCTATTATTCCCACTTTCAGATAATGAAAATAATTTTCATGTTATGTGACTTTCTCAAGCAAGTAATCTGTAATACTTTAGATTTTAACCCACTAGCTGGTGTGCAGTGAATATTTGTTAAATGGAAATGAAGGACAATACTCTGCCCTTAGCTTCATGGTTGCTACCTGCTTCATACGTTTTTCTTTCCTTTCCACCCTCCTTCTGTAGTGAACACTAATATTTGGATCACATCAAGTTAACACCATCCAAGTGTTATGCTTTGTATACCATTGTATACCATTCAGGTATACAATGAATATAAAATATAATCTCAGCTCTCATGAGCCTGGAATCCTGGGTGGGTATACCCAGAAGCCATATACCAAAAACTTAACTACAGGCTTTGCAAATACAGTCCATCCTTTGTAGGTGATTGCTGTTGGCCATGGCCAACACCACATATTCTTTCACATCATGATCAAGGGTAAGTCTTTGGGTTGTGTCTCCTTAACTGCTTGCAGATAACGTTCCAAAGACAGCAGAAAATTTCATGTCTCAGCACTAGAGAGAAAAGATTTATTCATTTAATTATTTGTTTATTTATTAAATCTATTTTTATTTATTTATTTAGGCTTTTCGAGACAGAATTTCTCTGTGTAACAGCCTTGTCTGGCCTGGAACTCAAAGAGATCCACCTGCATCTACCTCCCAAGTATGGGGATCTAAAGCATTCAGCACCACCGTGTGGCTTAAGGATTCCTTTTTAATTGCAGGGTTATTTCGGAATTCACATGTGAACATGTCATCTTCACATGCCATAATGGTACTTCATAAGTGCATTAGTGACAATTTTATCTAGGGGAAGAAATTTGATGTTAAGAATGTTATCCTACAGCGTAGCTCCTGGTATTATATCCATGGAAAATGCTGGACAAAACACAAATGCTTCCCAGGTTTTTATCTGTAATGTGAAGACTGAGTGGTTGGATAGCAGGTGTGTGGTCACTGAGAAGGTTAAAAAAAAAAAAAAGGCACAAACGTCAGTGGAATTCATGGCATTTTGGGACTGGCAAGCAGATCAGCATGCATCTTAACCTTGAGACCATACCTGCAGTAGTCCAGGAGAGCACTCTGCTCTGTCTACTCCCAATATCTCACAGTCTCCACATTCTCACTACAGTTCCTTGGTTTCCACATGTCCTTGTTGTCCTCTGCGTCTGGCTGGATTTCAGAGTTAAGATTGTGAATAAAAGGTAAATAAGAAATAAGTTATGGCCAGATGTAAAAGTAATGACCACTTTCCATAATCTTATAGTTAACAACAACCAAGGAAGAAATTAGAATAGTGTATAATGTAACTAATGTTTTAAAAATTAAAAGTACAGTTTGACAAATTAGTGGAAAATTGATATATTTATTATATAGAACTATTAAAAACTTAAAAAATACAACTTCCACAAATTATTGCTAGAAAATATAAGAATGATAAATTCAGATCTGCCGGTGTTCATAAGAGAGAAGGGAATTTGTGTAAAATTAATAATCACAAAAGAGGAGTTTATCATGACTTAGCTGTTATAATATAAATTATAAAGAATAAAATATATTTACTAATAGAAATTAAACATCTTTATAGTATCATTTAATATACAGGTTTAATATTTGTGTGAGTATGAGTATGTGCATGTGAACATGTGTTTGAACCTATATATATAACAATTTGGAGGCTGGAAGTCAACCTTGAGGGTCATCTCTCAGTTCCTGTCTACCTTGATTTGGGGGACAGGACCTTTCATTGGACTGAAGCTCCAATGTGTACTAAGTACTAAGTACAAGTATACCAAGTATACTAAGCTAGTTGACCAGTGGACCTCAGAGGTCTCCTGTCTCTATCTCTTCAGCAGAAAAGTTACAAGCATGCACTACCAATCTGTCAGTGTTTTACATAAATATGGGTATTGAATTCAGATCCTCCTGCTTTGCAAGGTAAACACTTTCTCAATTAAATTCTCTTCCCACACTAGCAATATTCATTATCTTTAAATTCTGTGACATTGTTAGACCCTCAGTCATGGAAGAACTTTTAATTATTGGAATTATGGAATGTGACAAAAAGTCCTGTCTCATTTAAAGTAATGAAATATGCCCAGCTGTCTCATCTGGAGAAAAAAGTTCAGCATTAAACATGTACTGCTTCTAAACTTCAATGATGATGGAGTCTGTTAGGTATGCATCTTTCCCATCTAACACTTAGTTCTTAAACTATATGCTTTGACTTGAGTACTATGTAAAAGGTTAACAGGTGCATTTTTCTTTCTCTGACATATAAGTACTATATTAGTCATGGTCAGATCTATGTATGTATGTATGTATGTATGTATGTATGTATGTATGTATGTATGTAAGTATGTATGTATGTATGTATCATCTATCTATCTGAGAGGGAGGGGATATATTAGAGTAGCTTACAGAGTAGTCCAGATAGTCTGACACTGTCTATGTGCCAATGGAAAGTCCGAGAATCAATAGTTATTCAGTCATGAGGCTTGATTTCTCAGTTAGTTTTCAGTATATGTTGGAATCCCAAAGAAGCAGGTTCTGATGCCAGTGAATGAATGAACTTGCCAGTGACAGCAAGGGCAAACAGGCAAAGAGAGCATACTTCCTTCTTCCATATCCTTTAAATAGGCTGTCACAGAGGTGTGGCCCAGATTAAGGTATATCTTCTCACCTCAATATCCAGACTTAGCATGGGTCTTTCAACTTTAAATATTTTAATTAAGAAGAATCTCTCACAGGTGTACCCAGTCACTTGGGTCTAAGTTAATTTTAGATGTAGTCAAGTTGACAACTAAGAATAGCCATCACAGGAACATGTTCAACTAATTGCATTGTGGCTTTGTGGTAGAAAAGAGCCACGAGATAAAAACAAATGTACCATGGCTTTTGGTAAAAAATTCAAATAATTAAATAATTTATTATTATTTAATAATAAATAAATACATCATACTCTGTCTTTCAAAAAAGATGTTGAACAAATATTGAAGGGGAAAGAATGTGGGTCTTTGCAGGTAGAGAGTTCTGGCTCCATCCTACATTAGAAACACAGATTCTCTGTGTCTTCATCTGCAAACCACTGATTATAAGAACTATCAGTTTTTTAAAAATAAGCATTAAACATAAAGTTTACAAGTTTCCAGTAGAATATTTGAGAGATTATACAAAGTGAGGTGGCAAGATAAGAGACTGTGGTAAGAGAGTGAGACACACAAATTGAAATCGTGGAGATCTTTCCATTACTATAGTATAACAATAGGGAAGAGGGGCTGGGCTCGTGTGGGATTTTTTTACATAGCAAATGAATTCAAGTAACTGAGAGCTAATGTGCTGAACTGAGAAGAGTAACATAGAGACCTATACATAACAACTATGAGGGAGTAGAGGGTGATTGTTGGGGCTGAATACAGAATTGTGCTTCCTCTTATTTCTACATGTGACTCTTATGGACATATGGTGGTATGTGAGTGTGAGGACTGGTGACTCTCAAATTCTGAAATGGAGCTTGCCCTTATGAAGCAATGTTAGATGAGAGAATTTGGCCTTTGTGTCCTATAATCTAGGCTTGTATGCTTCTCCTTTGCTTAGTTATTTTTTAAATATTACTATCCATGAGAAATCTAGATTGATAGGAGCTCAAAGAACATCCCCACAGTCTAGTGATTATGTTGGAGGAGAAGATAGGGGAGGGGGAAACATGATCATATTTAATTGTACACATGTATAAAAGTCTCATTAAAAAAATTAAAAAAGCACAGTCTCTCAAACTAAGTGGCCTGAGTTTGGATCATGGCTCAAATTGCGCATCCATTTTGTTACTCAGGCTTGCTGTGGCTTGACTCCCTTATGTATGAACTAGAAATAGTAGAGAGCTTGTTATAGAGATTAAATTGACTTTACTCACAAAGTTCCTGGGCCATTGTAAAAGTTTTAATAAATAATTGATTAATATAGTGGTTAAAAGTTGTCATCTTAGTGGAGTCTGGAAGACACTTTTGGTGTTGCCCTGACCTCAGTACCCTTTGTACATAACTGGAAGTTTCATTAACAATCATAACATTGCTGGGGCAGGTGCCAGTGAGCAGTGATCCAGTGGGATTCACACACAAAGTGCAAAGCAAAAATGAAAGTACTTTTAGCTTTAAATTCACCCATAGAGCTCTTGTGCTGGAATTTTTCTGTAATACATATATATCCTATAAATTGTACCAAGGTTTTTTTTTTTAACTAGAACTTGTTTTATCCCTATAATTAGGATTGCCTGTATTTTCCAGAAATAGACTCTCCAAATATTATGATGCTAAATAAATTTACTGTCCATTTCAGGCCTTTGATATCTAGTGAGATAAATTATGAAGCATTACTTTCTTTTCTACTAATTGCATACTACTTGAGGTGAGTAACAACAAGGACCCAACTCCCTTTAATGGCTAATTAGGAGGAGGCTAGCCACCCAGATTTACTTGTCCTATCACTATAGTGTAAACATGTAGCCCCGGAATACTGTAGGAATTGTCTAAAACAGGAAAGGGTGTTCTTTGGGTGCTGATAGTGTCCTTCCCTAAGGACCAAGGAAAAGAAGTTTCTGGTTCCTGCTTTCTTCTTTCTTTGAGTCACATTCTAAACCTTGTGTGGTTTTATCAACACTTAACTTTGGACTGAAAACTTAGGATGGTCCCAGGGAGCAGTTTCTACTCACATGGATGAGACTTTCTGTCAGTCTTTTGACTCTCTCTTTTGCTGTTTGGCAGCTGGCCCTCCTGAAGGCAATCTGGAACAATGTTCACCTGCTCAGTCTCTTCATTTCTTAAATCACCTTAGTCCATTGTGATTTGGCCTAACTCAACCTTTTAATGAAACTGTAGCAAGCTAGCTACTCTCTGGGTAACACATACTAAATCAGTAGATCAAAAAATCAATTCCAGTGTCTAAAACCAGGCTAAAGGAGAGCTATTCAAAATAAAAGTAAATTAATTTTGAGTTAGGAGAGAATATACACTCTTCTGAACATGGCACTTGCCAAGGGTGGCCAATTGACACTTCTACACCCTTATATGGGAAGTCAAGCCTTGGAAACGGAGAAATCACTCTCTTTCCATTGAGATTCCTTCTGAAGATAACCACATCGAATCCTAGGAACCATTGTTGTCTTGGTTTATGCTCTTATTCCACAAAAGAAAGTCTTCAACAAATCACATTGGTTCTACATTCCATACACACCTTTCCAAGCCTCACCCCCTGCACTGCTAGTATCTTCTCCCTGGATTTATGAAGTGACACTTTCATAGTTTTTGTCAACTTGACACAAACCTAGACACAACTAGATAGAGAATCTCAGCAGAAAAATTGCTTCTACTAGTTGACCTGTGGGATGTCTGTGGAAAATTTTTCTTGATTATTGATGGATGCAGGATGGCTCAGCCCACTGTGCACAGAACCATCCTTGGACAGATGGGCTTTGGCTGCATAAGAAAGATATATGAGCAAGTGAAGCAAGCAAGTAAGCTACATTCTTACATGGTGTCTGCTTCAGTTTCTGCCTTAGTTTTCTTCTTTTTTTTTTTTTATAAATACTTTATTTTTTTTTCTTCAAGTTACATCTCAGTAACAAACCCCTCCCTATTCCCCCTTCCTAACCCGCCCTTGCACCCTCTTCCCTCCAGAGGTTTCCCCTTTCAGTCCAACAGCTGGTTCCTTCTCTTATAACAGTAAGTATTATACAAAACAATAGATATAAATATGCCACATTTATGAGATTAAATTGGCCCAGTATACCTTCCCAATGTTCAGTTTATACCTATTTGGCCCCTGACTTTAACATTCTTCTTAATGTAACCTGTGAGTCAAATAAATCCTTTCTTCTCTGGTTTGCTTTTGGTCATGGTCCTTATCACAGGAACAGAAAGCAAACTACACTAGGCACTTCATGGCTCTTTGTTTATGCCTTTCCAAGGACTTACTTTATTAAAAGTATTTCACTTACTCATCATCATCTTTGGTACCTACCTTTCCTCACTGGCATGTGGACTCTAAGAGGGCAAGGATTTGTATTTATTGTAAGTGTTATAGCCTCACATCTAAAACACACTGACATGAAAGTGTTTACTGATGAATGCATTGTAAACCCAGACCTTAGCTATCCACTGAAAGCAGATTTATGGCATATGATACTTTTATAGTAATTACACTAATTTATATAATTAACAATATGGGCTTAACACTTTTTAGGAGGAAACCCTTCTGTTTGCTCTGACAATTGGAAACTACGGAGTAGAACAATGGGACTAGAAGTGTGTAAGAATTGCTTAATATGGCATTGGTGGTCTTGGAATGCTGATTGCATCCCTCCCTCAACACTTTGGCACATGCTAATGGATTGTAGCTTTCTTTGGTCTGTCATTTCCTTGTTCTATAACATACATAGTCTTATGCCAATGTTAAGCAGAAAAGAAATTATATATTATTCTTATTACATTATGTGAACTTAGTCTGAACATTAGTTTATGTTTTTGTAAATATCTGGGTTAAGCAAACATTCTACAAATTATCATTGAATTTTTAGTTAAATAGTAATCCAGATGTGGTGCCTTAGAGGGAAATACACATTAATATCACACCTAACAGATTTTTCCCCTTAATATCTACACACAATGATTTATGAAATACATTCAGCATCTTTTTCAATCATTAATATGATTTATTGGGAAAAATAAACATTTTGGGTGGATAGAAGGGGTCAGTATTCTATGAGTAATTATAGCCTTTACTAGGCCATTAGTAAAACCAGGCCCTTTAGAAATCAGAAGGGAAGTGATTTTTTTAATGTTTATTTATTACTTCAAGTTACATCTCCATCACAGTTCCCTTCCTCCACCCCTCCTGGTCTCACACTCCCAACCTCTCCCCCTTCTCGCACCTATCCTACTCCTCTGGTGTAGGGTGTCCTTACATACCAGGCACCCTCAGTTCATCAGTCTTATGAGGGATAAGAGCTTCCTCTTGCACTGGGGGCCTACAAGGCAGCTCCAATAGGATAAAGTGTCCCACTAACAAGTAACAAAGTCTATATTCCTATTCCTTTCAGTCTGCTGGTTGTAGGATAGTTATCCTGTATTATATGGCTAACATCCAGTTATAAGTGAATACATGCCATGTGCATCTTTCTGGGCCTGGGTTAGCTCACTCAGGTTGAACTTTTCTAGTTCCATTCACTTGGCAGCCAATTGCCTGGTTTCCTCGTGTCTGATGGCTGAGTAGTCCATTATGTAAATGTACCACATTTAAAAAATATCCATTCGTCAGTTGAGGAAAATCTGGGTTGTTTCCAATTTCTAGCTATTACAAATAAAGCTGCTATGAACATAGTTGAGGAGATGTCCTTGTGGTTTGGTGAGGAATCATTTGGATGTGGTATGGCTGGATCTTGAGATAGAGCTATTCCAAGTTTTCTAGGATATTGCCAGACTGATTTCCATAGTGGTTGTACAAGTTTGCACTCTCACCAGCAATGGAGGAGTATTCCCCTTTCTCCACACCCTCACCAGCATGTGCTGTCATTTGAGTTTTGATCTCAGCCATACTGCCAGGTGTGATATGGAATCTCAGAGTCGTCTTGAGTTGCATTTCTCTGATGATTAAGGATGCTGAGCATTTCTTCAAGTGTATCTCAGCCATTAGAGATTCCTCCTTTGTGAATTCTCAGTTTAGCTCTATTCCCCATTTTTTTGATTGGATTATTTCTTGAGTTCTTTATAAATTTTAGATATTAGCCCTCTGTCAGGTGTCAGGTTGGTAAAGATCTTTTCCCAATCTGTAGGTTGCTGTTTTGTTCCAGTGACAGTGTCCTTTGCCTTACAGAAGCTTTTCAGTTTCATGAGGTCCCATTTATTGATCGTTGGTCTTAGAGCCTGAGCTATTGGTGTTCTGTTCAGGAAGTTGTCACCTGTGCCAATGAGTTCCAGGCTTTTCCCCATTTTCTCTTCTATTAGATTTAGTGTTGTGGGCTTTATGTTAAGGTCTTTGATCCACTTGGACTTAAATCTTGTGCAAGGTGATAAATATGGGTCTATTTGCATTCTTTTACATGTTGACATCCAGTTAGACCAGCACCATTTGTTGAAGATGTTTTCCTTTTTCCATTGTACAGTTTTGGCTTCTTTGTCAAAAATTAAGTGACTGTAGGTGTATGGGTTTATTTCTGGGTCTTTGATTCAATTCTATTGATCTACTGGTCTGTTTCTATACCAGTACCATGCTGTTTTTATTACTGTTCTCTGTAGTATAGCTTGAAATCTGATATGGTGATACATTCAGATGTATTTTTATTGTACAGGATTAATTTAGCTATTCTATTTTTTGTTATTCCATATGAAGTTGAGAATTATTCTTTCCAGATCTGTAAAGAATTGTGCTGATATTTTGATAGGAATTGCATTGAGTCTATATATTGCTTTTGGTAAGATGGTCATTTTTATTATGTTGATCCTATTTATCCATGAGCATGGGGGATCTTTCCATCTTCTGATATTCTCTTCAAATCCTTTCTTTAAGGACTTGAAGTTCTTGTCATACAGGCCTTTCACTTGCTTGGTTAGAGTTACCCCCAGATATTTTATATTGTTTGTGGCTATTGTGAAGGGTTTTGTTTCCTTAATTTCTTTCTCGGCCTATTTATCTTTTGTATAAGGAAGGGCTACCATTTTTTTGAATTAATTTTGTATTTAGACACCTTGCTGAGGGTGTTTATCAGTTGTAGGAGTTCTTTGGTGTAATTTTTGGGGTCATTTATGTATACTGTCATGTCATATGTGAATAGGGACACTTTGACTTCTTCCTTTCCAATTTGTAACCCCTTGATCTCCTTTAGTTGTACTATTGCTCTGGCTAGAACTTCAAGTACTATGTTGAGGAGGTCCCTGATTTTAGAGGAAATGCTTTAAGTTTCTCTCTATTTAATTTGATGTTGGCTACTGGATTGCTGTTATATGGCCTTTATTATTTCTAGGTACAGTCCTTGTATGCCAGCTCTCTCCAGGACATTTAGGATGAAGGGGTGTTGTATTTTGTCAAATGCTTTTTCAGCATGTAACAAGATGATCATGTGGTTTTTTTTCTTTCTGCTTGATTATATGGTGGATTATGTTGATGGATTTTCATATGTTGAACCATCCCTGCATTCCTGGGATGAAGCCTACTTGATCATGGTGTATGATACTTTTGATGTTTTCTTGGATTTGGTTTGCAAGTATTTTATTATTTTCACATCTATGTTCATGAGGGAAATTAGTCTGAAATTCTCTTTCTTTGTTGGGTCTTGGCGTCCTAGAATGAGTTTGAATGTCCTCCTTCTGTTTCTATTTTGTGGAAGAGTTTGAAGAGTATTGGTATTGGTGCTTCTTTGAAGGTCTGGTAGAATTCTGTGTTGAAACCATCTGGCCCTGGGCTATTTTTTTTTTTTTTTTTTTTTTTTTTTTTTAGTTGGGAGACTTTTAATGACCGCTTCTATTTCCTTAAGGGTTATAGGACTGTTTAATTTGTTAACCTGATCTTGATTTAACTTTGGTACGTGGAATTTATCAGGAAAATTGTCCATTTAGCTTAGGTTTTAAAATGTTGTGGAGTACAGGTTTTTGAAGTAAGACTTAAAGATTCTTTGGATTTCCTTGATTTCTGTTGCTACTTCTCCCTTTTCATTTCAGATTTTGTTGATTTTGGTATTTTCCCTCTGCCTTTTAGTTAGTGTGGATAAGGGTTTGTCTATTTTGTTGATTTTCTCAATGAACCAAGTCTTGGTTTCCTCCATTCTGTATATTGTCTGTCCATTTTGTTTCTAAGTTGCTGATTTCAGCCCTGAGTTTGATGATTTCCTACCATCTGCTCCTCTTGGGAGTGTTTGCTTCTTCTTCTTTTTTTTTGCTAACGCTTCCAGTTCTACTGTTAATTTGCAAATATGAGCTGTCACAATTTCCTTTTTGAAGGCACTTAGTGCTATGAACTTTCCTCATAGCGCCATTTTCATTGTGTCCCATAGTTCGGATTTGTTTGTGCCTTTGTCTTCGTTGTATTTTAGGAAGTCTTTGATTTTCTTCTTTATTTGTTCCCTGGCCCAGTGGTTATTGAGTAAAGAGTCCTTCAGTTTCCATGAATGTGTAGGATTGTTGTTATTTATGTTGTTGTTGAGTTCCAGCTTTAATCTATTATGGTCTGATAAGATACAAGGGGTTATTTCAATTTTCATGAATCTGTTGAGGCTTGCTTTGTGACTCACTATATGGTCAATTTTGGAGAAGGTTCTGTGAGGTGCTGAAAAGAAGGTATATTATTTGTGTTTGGGTGAAATGTTCTATCTCTCTCTCTCTCTCTCTCTCTCTCTCTATATATATATATATATATATATATATCTGTTAGGTCCATTTGGTTTATGACCTCAATTATTCTCATTATTTCTTTGTTGGGGTTCTGTCTTGATGACCTGTCCATTGGTTTGAGTGGGGTGTTGAAGTCTCCCACTATTAATGTGTGGGAATCGATATGTGGTTTGCTTTAGAAGAATTCCTTTTATAAATGTAGGTGCCCTTGTATTTGGGACATAGATATTCAGTATTGTGATGTCATCTTGATGGATTTTTTTTCCTTGACTAGTATGTATTGTCCTTCCCTGTCTTTTTTGATAAATTTAGGTTGACAGTCTATTTTATTTGATATTAGGATGGCTACTCCAGCTTGTTTCCTTGGACCAGTTTCTTGGAAAACCTTTTCCCAGCCCTTTACTCTGAGGTAGAATTTATCTTTGTTAGTGAGGTGCATTTCATCTATACAGAAAAATATCGGGTCTTATTTACGGATCTATTCTGTAGGCCTGTGTCTTTTTATTGGGGAGTGGAGTCCATTGATGTTGAGAGATGTTAATGACCATAGGTTGTTATTTCCTGTTATTTTTATGTAGGTAGTGGTTGTGTCTTTGTGTGTTCCTGTTGGTTTAGCTGTAATGGAGTTTTTTGTTTCCTGTGTTTTGTTGGGTGTAGTTTCTTCCCTGAGTTGGAGTTTTCCTTCTAGGATCTTCTGTAGAGCGGGATTTGTGGATAGATAGTGTTTAAATTTAGTTTTGTCATGGAATATCTTGTTTTCTCCACCTATGTTGATAGAAAGTTTTCCTGGGTATAGTAGTCTGGGCTAGCACCTATGGTCTCTTAGGGCTTGTAGGACATCTGCCCAGTTCCTTCTGGCTTTTAAACTTTCTGTGGAGAAGTCAGGTGTAATTTTGGTGGGTCTGCCATTATATGTTACTTTACCTATTTCTCTTACAGCTTTTAATATTCTTTCTTTGTTAGGTACATTTGGAGTTTCAATTGTTATATGGTGAGAGGAGTTTCTTTTCTGGTCTAATCTATTTGATGTTCTGTATGCCTCTTGGAATTTTACTGACATCTCTTTCTTTAGATTTATGAAATTTTCTTCTATGATTTTGTCAAAAAATTTCCCTGGACCTTGGAGTTGGGAGTCTTTTCTTTCATCCATGCCTATAATTCTTAGGTTCTATCTTTTCATTGAGTCCTTGATTTCTTGGATGTAGTGGGTGAGGAATTTTTTAGAATTCTCCTTTTCTTTGGTTGTTGTATGATTTCTTCAATTGAGTCTTCCACACTTGAGATTCTATCTTCCATCTCTTGTATCCTATATGTGATATTCATGTCTGAAGTTCCTGTTCTCTTTCCTTGGATTTCCACCTCCAGGATTGTCTCTGCTTGTGTTTTCTTTATTGCTTTCATTTCCAATTGCAGGCCTTGAACTGTTTATACATTTCCTGTTCCAATTTGGTTGCCTGTTGGGGTAGTGTTAAGCATTCTAAATGTTAATTAATTGTTCCTGCTTGCTGTCTGTTACTTACATTGAATCTGATTGGTTAAATAAAATGCCAAGGCCTGAGATTGGGCAAAGACAGAGAAAGGTGGGACTTCCTGGGATTAGAGCAGGAAGCCTGCGCTTTAGAAAGAGGATTAATTCATTCCAGCCAGGAGCAGGAAGGAGGCACACACCATGGGTTAGAAAAAGGAACCTCATTGCACATGGCCAGGAACATCGGCATATTGTGGAGAATGGTAGTCCAAGGGGATGTATGTATATATGGGGTCATATTTGGGTAATAGAATTAAGAGCTAGCTTAGATGGTCCAGGAATGCACAAGTCAGGCCAAGGTTTGTTAAAATCCACGCGGTGTCCTGTGTACTCATTTATAATGTCTGGATAAGAATTAACAGCTGCCGAATCAATTAAATATAATTTAAATACTAGTAAGTAATTTAATTAATTATTTCTCTACAAATGGCACCAAATGTAATTTAACTAATAGTTTTTACCTTTTTTTTAGACAGAAGGATGGAACTGTTGGGGTAGTGTTAAGCATTCTAAATGTTAATTAATTGGTCCTGCTTGCTGTCTATTACTTACATTGACTCTGATTGGTTAAATAAAATGCCAAGGCCTGAGATTGGGCAAAGACAGAGAAAGGTGGGACTTCCTGGGATTAGAGCAGGAAGCCTGCACTTTAGAAAGAGGATTAATTAATTCCAGCCAGGAGCAGCAGGAAGGAGGCACACACCATGGGTTAGAAAAAGGAACCTCATTCCACATGGCCAGGAACATCAGCATATCATGGAGAATGGCAGTCCAAGGGGACCTATGTATATATGGGGTCATATTTGGGTAATAGAATTAAGAGCTAGCTTAGATGGGCCAGGAATGCACAAGTCAGGCCAAGGCTTGTTAAAATCCACGTGGTGTCCTGTGTACTCATTTATAATGTCTGGATCAGGATTAGCTGCCAAACCAATTAATGATAATGTAAATACTGGTTAAATAGTTTAATTAGTCATTTTTTTTTTACAGTTGCCTTTTCCTGGAAATCGTTCATAGCCTTTTCTCTTTCCCACTATTGTTTGACTGAGTTAGCTTGGAGGTCTCTAACGGAATTCTCCATTGCTTTCATTTGTAGAATTTTGATTTCTTTAAATTATTTCAGAGATTTATTTTCTTCTTGTATGGTCTCTATCATTTTCATAAGTATAGATTTGTCATCATCTTCATGTGTTTCAGCTGTGGTGGGATGATCAGGACTTGCTGTATTAACATAGCTGAATTTTGTTAGAGTCACATTTCCCTGACTTTTGTCAGTTGTGTTCTTTTGCTGGCCTTTAGCCATCTGGTTGTCCTTAGCTGTTTATTCCTGGTACCTTCTGGACTTAATGCCATGGAAGAAGCTTTGGTGTACAGGCTGTATAATCTGATGTGTATGTGGGTTGTCAGGTCACAGAGTGTAGGCTAGAGCTGCAGTTCCCTGGAAGCTTAGGCATCAAGACTATGATTGTGGACCTGCCAAGCTGCTCTCAGGAGACTCTTAGGTTCAACATGTGCCTTATAGCCAGAAGCACTGTGATCTGGTACAGCCCATGTCACCCAGGCAGTGTGCAGTGGTCCAGGACTGTTTTATTGCTCTAGAGTTGGAGCTCTCTGTGTTGTAGCATGGGTGCTCAGCTGAGGGGCAAGGCAGGTGCCAGCCAGCAGGGAGTTCCATTTGGGGTCCACAACCTGTCCACAGTGCTTGGATTCGGGTAGAGTCAGCTGCCTTTTCTCAGCCAGAATCACTGTGCTCCAGACCAATCTGCCTGATCTTGTAGGGCTTCTAGCACTTTTCCTGTAGCTAGGGTATCATGACTGTGGTTATGGTCCTCCCAAACTGCTCTCAGGGGTGGTCTTAAGATCAACCTGTGCCTCTCTCAGAAGTTCTGTGATCTGGTAGAGCCCACTTACTTAGGCAGCACACAATGGTCCACAACTGAATTACTGCTCTGGGCCAAAATCTAGATGGTGTACACTGAGTTCCCTGTCAAAGTGGGCATGGACAGGTAGTTCCAATATGGAATTCACAAGGTGAACACTACAGCATTTGGCCTCAAGGGAAGCTCAGCTGCCTTTTCCCTGCCAGGAGTGCTGTATTCCACAACTGCTTGCCTGGGTTGGCAGGTCTTCTAAGAGTCTCCCTGTAGCTAGGGTGTCAAGGCTGTGGTTATGATCCTCCCAAGTGCTCTTAGGTGAATCTCAGTGTCAACCTGTGCCTCTCAGACTGAAGCTCTGTGATCCCATACAGCACGCTTAGGATACAGAATATATAGTCTATATTCTGTCCACAGTGTGCTTGGGTTCAGAGAAGCTCAATCACCTGTTAGCTAAATCCCCCAGCTATCAGTCAGCCAGATGCTGCCATTTTGCAAATCCTAGGAAGAATCACCATCAGTCTTATCTTAGTGACTCTTCTGGTTCTCTGTTGGGAGTCAGAATGCCTGCATGGAAGTTATAGATTCAGGAAACTAAGGAGGGCCTCTGTTTGGAGGTCAAAGATGCCAGCTGGAGTCTTGAATTGATCAGATCCACTGCCCGGCTCTTCCATTGCTGTGGGAAGTGCTCTGTCTCTCATGTCTGGTATCTCTGTTCTTCCAGTGTCTACATATCCAGTACAGGGTTCTTTATTGTCCCTGTCTTTGCTGGGAAAGCCCAGGTAGGCTTACACCTCTCAAACTTCCATTCAGCAGGACTATATCTCTGTGGTGGTTCAGTGATCTTCCTGACAATCAAAATATGTCCATGGTTATTGTCACCATCTTGTATCTCCAAGGAAGTCATTTTTTTCGTAGCATCCTTCTTTTTCCTCTTTTTAAATTTATTTTTTATTTCTTCAAGTTACATCTCAATCACATTCCCCTCCCTACTTCCCCCTCAAATCCCACCCTCCCACCCTCTTTCCCCTCAACCCCCCCATCAACTTCCTTTTTTTTAAGTTTCAGGTATATCTTTTCCCCCAAAAGTTCCCCCTTTTAGTCTAACAAATGGCTCTTTCTCTTATAACAACAAATACAATACAAAACAACAGAAATAATTAGGCCACAATTATGAGAGTTATAGAGTTTAGCATACATTCTCAAAGTCCAGTCCATACGTATTTGGCAACTGACTTTAACATTCTACTATCTAACCATCTCCATGAGTTTAAAGTTCTATATCCAACTCAACTTCCATCCTAACTTGCATCACAATTTTAAAAACATCTTCTTAGATCCAGAACACCCCCTTGATTCCTAAACAACTCAAAATTTAACTACAAGACTATAAATATCTAGTCTTCAACCACATCAGAGACCTGAGAGGGATAAATATATCTGATTATAGAAGAAGTGCAGGGCCAGCAGCTTCCAAAACTAAGAAATGGCATACCAGTGGCTGCCTTGACAGTTCCTAATTTCTCTCCATACATTACAGCATCAATCTTCACCTGTTTGGCCCCATTGCTCTGACAGACATTGATTGTACAGTTGTAATTATCAGACAAGATCAGGCGCATTCAGGGTGGTATGGCTGTAACGTACAGCAGTAATTATGAAGGACTTGCCTACCCTGTCTTGGCAGAGCTAGGCTGTCGACTTACCTGCTTCCAAGTTTTGTCCTTTTTGGACAGCATTCTGTCTACAGTTGAAGCAAAGGATTTTTATTGCCAAGAGATAGGCTTGCTGCTAATTCAACCATCTCCAATTGGAGATTCTTCAATGCTCATCTTCTACTTGGAGTAGAATAGGGGGTGCTGTCAGGAGCTGACATGTCTTAATATCAAAAAATATTAAGATAAGAAAACATCCTTGAATGCCATATTCTGCAGATCTCTTGAGGTTTTTGAAGACCACCTATCTATCTCATTATATTTGGATAAGCAAATGTTGCTTGTCTCCTAACAACTTGATTTCTGATTAACTTAGAAATTAACTGTGATAGACTGCCCTAGTACCTAACAAAATGACATTCATGAATGACTATTAATTTGCATTTCTTCATTATCCTAAACAGCTTATGACAGTTGCTAACAAAAGGCCAAAACTTCACATTTCATTTTTAAGTGTTACCTAGGTACAATACCTTAAAAAGAGTTAGCCTTAATTTTTTATCAATATACAAAGATCAATACCAGTGTGGCCAGATATAATCTTAATTTTGCATCAATATACAATTATCAATACCAATTTAACCAAATATAATCTTAATTTTGTATCAATATACAAAGGTATAAGAGCATTTTCAATAATCTGTCCTTTTTTGCTTTATCATTCCTATATTATGTCTATATCCCATTTTACCAAGTCTTTTTACCCCTACATAGGAGAGAAAGAAGGATACAGAAAAGAAAAAGAGAGAAGTCCATGGGTCTAATCTCAAAAATCTATTTACCAAGACCATTTAACAACTTGTAATCTCTCCCCCGAAATAACAACAAGTATCTATAACCCATCAAATGACCAAAGGCAGGAAAAATCACCCACCCTGCCTTTTGGAGATGGGACTTCACTCTCTTAAAATTACTTCCTGCTGGTTTGGAATGTAGTAACCTGTTTGGGGCCCAAATAAGAATGAAAAATGGTTAACCATGTTAATAGAATCATTTGATGTTCAGTCCTTTTGTGCTCAGCTACTTAATTGTCCCAAGTAGTTTTTAGACGGAAGATGAATTTCAGGGCTTTACTGAAGTTCTGGCTGGAACAGTCTGTGGAGCTGAACAATCTTAGCAATTTTGGTTTGCTGTGGTTGTATACTTTTGAGGAAACAGCTATTGAAGAAGTCTGTAAGGTGGGATCGTCTAGGCTACTTGTCTTCTTTGGTGTCTGATCTGTTTTCTTCTGAGGTTTCAGTTGTTCCTGAATTCCTTAGATGGATGCTTTAAATCTCCTAGAAAGATAAGAAATCTCCTAATCCTAACTCTGGGACAGTAATTTTTTTTTGGGGGGAGGTGTGGTCAGGTAATATTTTTCCTGGAGCAAATTTGTTTTTTTGACAATATAAAAAGTATTACCTTTCAATCGACATTTAAAAAGAAATTATTTTGATATTTTGGAACTAAACAAATATTTAAGTGGATAAATTTTGAGATCTCAATGGACAATTTGCTTTGAATTTCAGCATACCTTTTGTGAGTAGCTTTTAAACTTAAATCCTTCCAAATCCTATGTGCCCGTCTCTGCATTCTAAGTATTGGGATCAAAGGCATGTGCTTCCCAACTGATGGGATTAAAGATGTGCACCACTACCCCTGGATCACAGTTTTTCTCTATTTAGAGCTTGGTTTGTGTCAGGCTGACCTTGAACCCATGGCAGTCCCATGGGTCTGCAACTTTTCGCTAAATAGCTGGAATGCCTGTGTGGGATCTGGGGCCCAGTAGGCTGGTGAGTAACATCGTGTGGGGTTCGAATCTGCCCGCTGGGTATTAGAGTGGATCTTACCCGGCGTCTCTCCTGGTGGGGGTTCCCAATTCCCAGATTCAGTGGCTTCTGTATGTGTCCAAGAGAGGGGAGGAGAGTTCTGCCCAGGGACTTTTAATGGTCCCTGGGTAGCTGGGTGAGACCCAGGGGTGTCGAGTCACTCAGATTAATGCACAGCATCTTATAACTCTGTGGCTTTATGGCTGTTTTCCCCAAGTTCAAAATGCGTCTGCGCAGGCTGCTGACATCTTGGATCCTCCTTAGTTTGAAAATTTTATATTGTATTTTTATTATATGTTTTAAGCTTATTAACTCTTTTCTAAAAAAGTATTATTTTGTTTTCTCAAGTTACTTCTAGAACATAGTTTCCTCCTTCCTGACACCTCCGTCCCTGCCTCCTTCCCTCCCTCATTGTTCCTCTACTTGTTAGTCTCCTTCTCCTCAGATGAGGTGGGGCCTCACATATCATACTCCCTCAGTTCTTCAGTCATGTGAGGGCTAAGAGCTTCCACTTGTACTGGGGCTTGATATGGCATACCATATAGAGTAAAGTGTTCCACTAACCTGCAGCAGATTCCATGCCTCACTACTAGGTGAAATTTGTCCTGGGATAGATATGCTAGGTTCCTATCTACTTGGGTCTGTGGGTTGTAGGATGGATATCCTGTGATGTATGGTTAATATCCATTTATAAGAGAGTACACACAATGTTTATCTTTCTTGAGACTGAGTCAGTTCACTTAGGATGAGCTTTTGTAGCTCCATCCATTGATTTTGAATTGCATGATTTCCTCATTTCTGATAGCTGTGTAGTATTCCATTGTATAAATGTACCACAGTTGTTTTTTTAATCCATTCTTCAGTTGAAGGGTTGTTTCCAGTTTCTGGCTATTATAAATAAAGCTGCTATGAACCTTGTTGAGGCAATGTCCTTGTGGTTTCGTTTAGAATCTTTTGGATATATGCCCAAGAGGGGTATGGCTGGGTCTTGAGGTAGAACTATTCCCAATTTTCTAAGATATCTCCAGATTGAATTCCAAAGTGGTTGTAAAAGTTTGCACTCCCATCAGCAATGGGGGAGTGTTTCTCTTTCTCCACATCCTTGCCAGCATGTGTTATCATTTGAGTTTTTGATCTTAGCCATTCTGACAGGTGTGAGATGGAATCTCAGAATTGTTTTAATTTGTGTTTCCCTGATGACCAAAGATGTTGAACATTTCTTCAAGTGCCTCTCGGCCTTTATACATTCCTCTTCAGTGAATTCTCGGGTTAGCTCTTTACCCCATTTTTTGATGGGGTTATTTGATTTTTTTGGTGTTTAATTTCTTTAGTTCTTTATATATTTTGGATATTAGCTCTCTGTCAGATGTTGGGTTGTAAAGATCCTTTCCCAGTCTGTAGGCTGCTGTTTTGTTCTAAGGACAGTGTCTTTTGCCTTATAGAAGCTTTTCAATTTCATAAGGTCGTATTTATTGATTGCTTGTTTTAGCTCCTGAGCTATTGCTGTTCCATTCAGAAAGTTGCTACTGGTGCCAATGAGTTACAGGCTTTTCCCCATTTTCTCTTCTATTAATGTTAGTGTGTCTGGATATATCTTGAGGTCTTTGATCCTCTTAGACTTAAGTTTTGTATAGGGTGATAAGTATGGATCTATTTGCATTCTTCTACATGTTGACATCTAGTTAGACCAGCACCATTTATTGAAGATGCTTTCCTTTTTCCATTGTATGGTTTTGGCTTCTTTGTCAAAAATTAAGTGACCATAGGTGTGTGGGTTTATTTCTGGGTCTTTGATTCGATTCCATTGGTCAACTGGTTTATTTCTATACCAGTACCATGCTGTTTTTATTACTATTGCCCTGTAGTACAGCTTGAAATTAGGAATGGTGATACCTCCAGATGTTCTGTTATTGTACATGATTGATTTAGCTATTCTGGGTCTTTTGTTATTCCATATGAAGTTGAGAATTGTTTTTTCCAGGTCTGTAAAGAATTGGGTTGGTATTTGGATAGGAATTACATTGAATCTGTATGTTGCTTTTGGTAAGATGGCCATTTTTTATTATGTTGATCCTATCTATCCATGAGCAAGGGAGATCTTTCCATCTTCTGATATCTTCTTCAATTTCTTTCTTCAGGGAATTAAAGTTCTTATCATACAGGTATTTCACTTGCCTGGTTAAAGTTGCCCCCAGGTATTTTATATTATTTGTGGCTATTGTGAAGGGTGTTGATTCCCTTATTTCTTTCTCAACCCATTCATCTTTTGTGTAAATAAGGGCTACTGATTTTTTTTAATTGATTTGTATCCAGCCACCTTGCTGAAGGAGTTTATCAGCTGTAGGAGTTCTCTGGTGGAATTTTTGGGGTCACTTATGTATACTATCATATCATCTGAAAATAGGGATACTTTAACTTCTTCCTTTCTAATTTGTATCCCCTTGATCTCCTTTAGTTGTCTTATTGCTCTAGCTAAAACTTCAACTACTAAGTTGAAGAGATATGGAGAGAGTGGGCAGCCTTGCCTTGTCCCTGATTTTAGAGGAAATGCTTTGAGTTTCTCTCCATTTAGTTTGATGTTGGCTATTGGCTTGTTGTAAATTGCCTTTATTATTTTTAAGTATTGTCCTTGTATGCCTGATCTCTCGAAGACTTTTAACATGAAAGGGTGCTGTATTTTGTCAAAAAGGTTTTTCATTGTCCAATGAGAAGATCATGTGGTTCTTTTCTTTCAGCTTGTTTATGTGGTGGATTACATTGATGGATTTTCATATGTTGAACCACCCCTGCATCCCTGGGATGAAGCCTACTTGATCATGGTATATGATACTTTAGATGTGATCTTGGATCCAGTTTGCAATTATTTTATTAAGTATTTTTGCATCCATGTTCATAAGGGAAACTGGTCTGAATTTTTCTTTCTCCATTGGGTCTTTGTGAGGTTTAGGTATCAGGGTGACTGTGGCCTCATAGAATGTGTTTGGCAGTATTCCTTCTGTTTCTATGCTGTGGAAGAGTTTGAAGAATACTGATGTTAGCTCTTCTTTGAATGTCTGGTAGAATTCTGTGCTGAAACCATCTGGGCCTGGGCTTTTTTTGGTTGGAATACTTCTGTGTCCCACTGGTTTTTTTTGTTTTTTGTTTTTTGTTTTTTTTTTTGTTTTTCGAGACAGGGTTTCTCTGAATATCTCTGGCTGTCCTGGACTCGCTTTGTAGACCAGGCTGGCCTCGAATTCACAAAGATCCGCCTGCCTCTGCCTCCCAAGTGCTGGGATTAAAGGCGTGTGCCACCACCGCCCGAATACTTCTAATGGTTGGAATACTTCTAATGACTTCTTCTATTTCCTTAAGGGTTATAGGACTGTTTAATTTGTTTACCTGTTCTTGATTCAACCTTGGTAGGTGGAATCTATCAAGAAATTTGTCCATTTCATTTAGATTTTCCAGTTTTGTGGAGTACAAGTTTTTGAAGTAGGACTTAATGATTCTTTGGATTTCCTCAATGTCTTTTGTTATTTCCCCTTTTCATTTCTGATTTTGTTGATTTGGGTATTTTTCCCTCTGCCTTTTAGTTAGTTTAGCTAAGGGCTTGTCTATTTTGTTGATTTTCTCAAAGTACCAACTCTTGGTTTTGTCGATTCTTTGTATTGTTCTTTTTGTTTCTAAATTGTTGATTTCAGCCCTGAGTTTGAAAATTTCCTCTAGTCTGTTCCTCATGGGAGTGTTTGCTTCTTTTTGTTCTAGCTCTTTCAGGTGTGGTTTTAGGTGGCTAGTATGGGAATGCTTCAGTTTCTTTTTATAGGCACTTAGTGCTGTAAAGTTTCCTCTTAGCACTGATTTCAATGTATCCCATAAGTTTGGGTATGTTGTGCCTTCATTTAAATTGAGTTCTAATAAGACTTTAATTTCTTTTTTTATTTCTTCCCTGACCCAGAGGTCATTGAGGAGAGAGTTGTTCAGTTTCCATGTTTTTGCAGGCTCTCTGCTGTTTTTGTTATTGTTGAAGTCTAGCTTTATTCCATGATGGTCTGATAAGTTACAAGGGGTAATTTCAATTTTCCTGTATCTGTTGAGGCTTGCTTTGTGACCGAATATATGGTCGATTTTGGAGAAGGTTACGTGAGGTGCAGAGAAGAAAGTGTATTCTTTTGTTTTGGGGTGAAATGTTCTGTAGATATCAATTAGGTCCATTTGATTCATGACATCTGTGGGGTTCATTATTTCTCTGTTTGGTTTCTGCATCGTTGATCTGTCCAGGGGTGAGAGTGGTGTGTTGAAGTCTCCCACTATTAATGTATGAGGTTCAATGTGGGATTTGAGCTTCAGTAGTGTTTCTTTAATGAATATGGGTGGTCTTACATTTGGGGCATAGATGCTCAGTATTGAGATTTCATCTTGGTGGATTTTTCCTTTGATGAGTATATAGTGTCCTTCCCATCTCTTTTGATTAATGTTGGTTGAAAGTCCGATTTGTTGCATACTAGAATTGCCACTCCAGCTTTTTTCTTGGGTCCATTTGCTTGGTATATCTTTTTCCAGCCCTTTACTTGGAGATAATGTCTATCTTTTTTGCTGAGGTGTGTTTCTTGTAAGCAGCAGAATGTGGGATTCTGTTTTCGCATCCATTTTGCTAGCCTGTGCCTTTTTATTGGGGAATTGAGTCCATTGATGTTGAGAGATTTTAATGACCAGTGATTGTTACTTCCTGCCATCTTGATGTTGGTAGAAATAGTGTGTGAGTGAGCTTTTCTTCTTTTGGTTTTGCTGCAGGCATGCTATTCGCTTCTGTGCTTTCTTGTGTGTAGATAACCTCTTTTGGTTGGAGTTTTCCTTCCAACATTTTCTGTAGAACTGGATTTGTGTATAGATATTGTTTGAATTTAGCTTTGTCATGGTATATATTTTTTTATCCATCTATGTTGATTGACAATTTTGCAGGGAATAGTAGTCTAGCCTGGCATTTGTGGTTTTTTTAGGGTCTGCAAGATGTCTGTCCAGGCCCTTCTGGCTTTTAGAGTCTCTGAAGAAAAGTCAGGTGTGATTCCGATAGGTTTGCCATTATATGTTACTTCACCTTTTTCCCTAGAAGCTTTTAATAATCTTTCTTTGTTGTGTACATTTAGTATTTTGATTATTATGTGGCGGGAAGATTTTCTTTTCTGGTCTAATCTATTTGGAGTTCTGTAAGCTTCTTGTACAGTTATAGGCATCCCTTTTTTTAGATTTGGAAAATTCTCTTCAATGATTTTGTTGAAGATATTTTCTGGTCCATGGAGGTGGGACTCTTCCTTTATTCTATTCCTATTATTCTGAGATTTCATCTTTTCATTGTGTCCTTGATTTCTTGAAGGTTTTGTGTCAGGACTTTTTTAGATTTTATATTTTCTTTGACAGATGTATCAATTTCTTCAATTTTATCCTCTGAGCCTGAAATTCTTTCTTCCATCTCTTGTATTCTGTTGGTGATGCTGGTGTCTGTTGTTCCTATTCTTTTCTTAAGGTTTTCCAGTTCTATGGGTGTCTGGGATTTCCCTTTTCAGGTGTTCCATTCCTTTAAGCGCTTTATTCATTTCCATCACCTCTTTTGCAGTACTTTGTTGTTGCTCTTTGAGGTATTTGATTTCCTCCCTTAGGCCTTCTATTATTAATATAAGCATAGAATTAAGGTCATTTTCCTTTGTTTCAATCGTGTTAGGATGTCCAGAGTTGTCTGTAGCATTATTGCTAGGATTTAGAGACATCCTATTGTTGTTGTTGGGTTTTTTTTTTTACCAAGTTCTTTGGTAAAAGAACCTGCACTGACCTTTTGTCATCTGATTGACCCTAGTGTTGTCTGTTTGTTTCTTTTGTCAGCTGACCTTGGTGCTCAGGAAAACTCCCTGCCCTGGAGGTTGGCTGATCCTGAAATCCTGGTGTTTACCTCCAGATTGTGGGCAGGTTCTTGTAATAGACTGGCTCTCGGAGAAGAGAGTGGCTGCTTCTCTCCTCAACTGCTTGTGACCCAATTGGACCAATATAGAGGGGATTGGAGTGGGGAGAGGGCTATCCTCTGAGGACCTGGGAGCTGACAGGTCTCCTCAGAAAGGCAGGTAGAGCTGTGGTTGGGCCTGTGAGGGGAGCCTCACTGACACAGTTGGTCTAGGTCAGCAGCTATGCTGACCGTGCAGGCAGGGAGCTCCGTCCAAGATGGGTACTGGCCTCAGTGTGCCTGTTGCTGACTGCCTCAGATGCTTGGGTGCTAGGATGAGTGACTCACTCGCCCCAGTATTTGTGGAGAACACACGGTCTTGGGCTCTGTTTGCAGTCAGTCTTGGCTCCTAATTGCTTTGCTGTGAGTGGGTTAGGTCTCTGCCTCTCATCTACAGTTCACACTGAGCTGCCATGTTAGAAACTTTGGGAAAAAAATCTCACTTACCTTTGTTCTTGTGGTGGGGCTGTTTTTCCCTCTTGGGTGTGCAGGTCTGCAAGCTGGATATCAGGCAAACACGCAGGGCTGCTGATCTGTTTCTGGAGCTGTGGGCTGGATCAGCTCCTGGGCTAGACCTGCTCTAGCCGGAGCTCCTCTCCAGCAATTAAGTGGATTTTTGTCTGCTAATTACAGGGGACAAAATTTGTCATGCTAGCTTACTATTTTTTAATAGTACCAAAAGTATCTCAGGACTATGTTCTCCATCTCTTCCCACCTTTATTGCCAGGAAATGTTATCTCTGCTGTTTTGACTGCAAGCTTATTCAGAGGCTCTGGCCTTTGCTCTGCTCAGAGACTGAGGGCATCTCAATGAACCATCTAAGCTGTGATTTTTTTTTTTTTTTTTTTTGCGAGCTGAACATTAAATTTGGAAAAAAATCAGTTGAACCTGTTTCTTTTCTTCATCACCTTGATCTGGCATATTATTCCTCTTTTTTATGTTTATTTATTACTTCAGGTTACATCTCCATCATAGTGCCCTCTTTCCACCTTTCCCAGTGCCACCCTCCCACCCTCTACCCACTATCCCTTCCAACCCACTCCTCTGGAGTGGAGTGTCCCTACATAACAGTCCCCCACCACAGTTCAGCACTCATATGAGGGCCAAGAGCCTCCTCATACACTGGGGGTCTACAAGGCAGCACCACTAGGGCAAAGTGTTTCACTGACAGGTAACAAAGTCTATGCTCCTGTTCCCTTTGGTGCATTGGTTGTAGTATAGGTATCCTGAACTATATGGCTAAAATCTGATTATAAGTGAATAGATGCCATGTGCATCCTTCTGAGTCTGAGTTATCTCACTCAGGATGAGCTTCTCTAGTTCCATTCATTTGGCTGCAAATTGCATGATTCTGTTGTTTCTGATGGCTGAGTAGTATTCCATTATGTAGATAGATGTACCAAAGTTTTTTTATGCATTCCTAGTTTGAGGGACATCTGGGTTGTTTCCAGTTTCTAGCTATTACAAATAAAGTTGCTATGAACATAGATGAGGAAACTTCCTTGTGATTTGGTGAGGAATCATTTGGATGTATACCCAGAAGTGGTATGGCTAGGTCTTGAGGTAGAGCTATTCCAAGTTTTCTAAGATATCACCAGACTGATTTTCAAAGTGTTTGTACAAGCTTTCACTCCCACCAGCAATATAGAAGTATTCCCCTTTCTCCACAACCTCACCAGCATGTGCTGTCATTTGAGTTTTTGATCTTAGCCATTCTGACATGTGTGAGATAGAATCTCAGAGTTATCTTGAGTTGCATTTCTTCAAGTGTCTCTCAGCCATTAGGGATTCCTCAGCCATTAGTGAATTCTCTGTTTAACTCTGTTCCCCATTTTTTGATTGGATTTTTTGGTTTCTTGGCATTTAATTTCTTGAGTTCTTTCTAAATTATGGCTATTAGCCCACTGTAAGATATGGGGTTGGTGAAGATCTTTTCCAATCTGTAGG
The DNA here is from genome assembly GCA_907164525.1 of Lophiomys imhausi. Classification (NCBI taxonomy): domain Eukaryota; kingdom Metazoa; phylum Chordata; class Mammalia; order Rodentia; family Muridae; genus Lophiomys; species Lophiomys imhausi. The sequence goes on along the minus strand of CAJQZJ010033226.1, from coordinate 1,606,212 downwards.
TTTCTGTCTTGTTCGAATGACAGTGTGGAAGATTTAGTGCTCCAGGGACCATGCTTGAGTGTGAAGGTCATTAGTACTCCCTCCTTTTCTCCTCTGTATGGACCACTCTAAGACATATTTCACAGGGCTTCTCAGAAGATGCTGAGCATCAGTTATCCAAAACACTGGCTAACTCATTAACACTCACATCCTTGTAGCAACTTGTCCTTCACTGTGTGGTTCCCCTTGCCCTTCATTTCTGTCCTCTAGGATTGTTGTCCTCTTTCTTTCTTTCTTTCCTTTTTCAAGACAGGGTTTCTTTGTGTAGTCCTGGCTGTCCTGGAACTTGCTCTGTAGACCTGGCCTCAAACTCAAATATCTGCCTGCCTCTGCCTCCTGAATGCTTGGATTAAAGGAGTGCACCAACACTGTCCAGCTGGGACAATTTTATAAATAAACCATTTCCATATAGGACTTTTACTCTAGATCTGCTTTTAGGAATCTTTGAACACAATATCTCTGTTAAAGACTGGGAGTAGTGGCTCAGAGAGAGGAGGGGATTTGTCAGGATCTCACAGAAAGAGTGTTTTCATTTCCCCTGCTGTCACACTGCACATAACTCAACTCATATCTGCTTTATACTTTGGCTCAGTTTATCAATGCTATTTATGTGCTATGTGTTTTGGTTATTATTAGGGGATGTTAAAATGTGACAGGGAGGCATATGCTAATAAAACGCGTGGGTTTTTGGAATACTGGCAAAAAAATTATGCCATGGTTAAAAGATTATTTAAAGATTTTTTTAAAGGTGTTTTGCCATCTGGAATGTCTACAAAATATAGAACTGTGTCTCAAGTTTACATGGTACTTAAATATGCCTATGTATATAATTGTACAACTACAAGATCTGCATAACAAGAAGTAGTAGAATTTATACTAATTTTATATCTCCTATTTCACAGAATCCATAAGTCATTTTTGGAATGAAAAATGTCACTGACCATGGCAAGCATAAAATTATACCGAATAGCATTCAAAACCTATCAGATACACTGTCGAAAGGACTTAGAAGTCATTGTTGAACCACTTACAATATATTCCTTGAATAAGCCAAGAAGCATACTGTGACTTTATGCAGTATTTACGTTGGCCTGTCTGAAGCATTACACTTTCCAGAAGTTGGAGAGTGCATGGTATTCTATACAGACAGATCTGCTGTCACAATGTAATTTGCAACTTCTCTTAACAAATTGTAAACTCATCCAAGTGGGAGGTGAGGCATTAATTCGTGTGAATATTTGTGAAAATGCCTGTGGACAGGGTGAGTCATTGTCGAGTCTGGATTGCCTTGTTCAAGAACGTAATTTCCCCCAGGCTTCAGCAGGTTTCCTGCATCATTTGGCTTCAGTTTACCAACCTCAGAAAACACTGGACTTCTCTAGGTGTTGAGGGCTCCTAGTTTACTTTTCATCTAAGTAATGACTCTAAAGGGAAAATTAAAAAAAAATGGGGAGGATCTAAGACATGCTCAGTAGCATAAGGGAGGGAAGTTGACGGTGGGATGCTAGAAAGTATTCACATTTTCCACTCAAGCAAGGGGCATTTAATTGTATATGTGGTTCCTTTTGCACTACCCTCTGCACTTTACCCTAGACCCATAAAGGCCTTGCAAGTCCAGGATCACATATATGAAATCTGAAGCAAGTTAACTGGACAAGTTGATGATTTAACCTAGAAGGAAGTTTTTCCTTTAGGGCTGGATGAACTATCATCTCTACATTTTTACTTGTTCCATAAGACCCACTTGATATGTGATAGAGACTGAGGTTAACACAGTAACTCAGACTGTGTTGTAAGAATACAGGCTGGGCAGAGGAGGGTGTAATGAAGGGGATGCCTGCTGCTCTTCACCAGTGAGAGCAAATGGGAGGTAACTGGTGGCAGGGAAGACAGTGCTGATGAGACAGAAAGAAACATGATAGAAGATTTCACTTGAGAAATGGAGGTAGACATTCATTCAGTTTCAGAGCAAGAGGAAATGACTCATTTACCTGTTGATGGAGAGGATTCGGTGGAATTCCACATGGTGTTTTTTGTAAGATCTTCATATGCCTTTGACTTTTCTTTAGATATGTATTATGCTTTTAAAAATTAACAGCTTTCATTTATTCATTAATTCATCCACTCTTTTATTCATTCTTTCACATATTCACAATATCCAATAAAGATTGCAAATGAAAATTATTCAGAGTGCGGTGACAAATACATGTGTTGCTTTCTTCTTACAGGGGTCAATATTCTGGGGAGGGGTATGTAATGTTGACAGTTTTTGCTTCTTACAGAAACAGAATCATTGGCTAAGGACCAAGAGGATGCATTCTATGTTTGTGATTAAATTTAAGAATTGTCATAGGCCATTTTTCAGCTGTCTTCTTACATGTTTAAATCACTTAGCATGTTCAAATCACTCAGAAGTTATTTTTTCTTCCAGTTTGTAAAGGAAAGGGTTGGAATTTCACAACAGTGAGAGCTGTCAGGGAGACACAAATGCAAACCATAATGAGCTCTCATTTCACACTCATTGGAATGTTTATGAAAAATGAGAAATAGAATAATGAATGTTTTGTAAGAGGCAGGAAATGTGCTGTGGGAATGAAAGATGCAGCCCCTTTGGAAAAGGAGTTGGCAGTTTCCCAAAAAGTAAACCATAACAAGAATGTGACCCTGCACTCGACTTTATGTATTGACCTTAGAAGAATAAGGACACCTGGTCTGCAGTCTTGTGAGTGAATGTTCATAGCAGCAGTAGTCCTGGTGTCGGAAGCTTTATGTATTGACCTGAGAAGAATAAGGACACCTGGTCTGTAGTCTTGTAAGTGAATGTTTGTAGCAGCAGTAGTCCTGGTGTCGGAAGCTGTAAGCAACCTAAATATTCATCAATTTCTAAATGGGTCTTGGCATGCACATAAGAAAATTGGTGTGACTGAGTGTGTGCTTATAACCCCAGTGCTATGGGAGGTGGAGAAGAGGATCATGAGCTTTTACCAGCCCACCTCCAAGTTCAGAGAGGCCCTGTCTTGAGAATAGGGCAGAAAATGATAGCTCAGGTCCAACAACATCTTTGGCCTTTGCACCTGCATATGCAGCTGTAAGTACATACACACACATGTGAGACACACAAAACAAACAAAGTAGCAGCATCCAGGTGTAAGATTCCATACTGTAGGATTCCATTTATAGGCACAAAAAAGTGCTGTAATGACTGTGTGAGATAGGAGAGGATAAGAGGTTAACTCTAAACAATCATGGGAGTTCTTACTAGAGGACTAAAAATATCTACACCACTTGACCTGTGGTCATGGTTGTTTATCAAGATTTGTAGGATTTTTACCTCACTTGACTGCTGTGATCCATTAGATTTTAAACTCAGAGTGAGTGAATGTTGTGATAATATAGATATATAACCTGATAAAGCTGTTTACAAGAAATTGTGGCCAATAAAATTTGACTTCAAGTTTTGATATTTTTGATGGAAGTTCTGAAAAGAGACAGAGAAGACCCTACTCAATACTTCCCATGAGAACAACTCCTGGTTTCACACACACACACACACACACATAGAACCACTTCAAGGAGATTAAAAAAATACTTCTCTTTCAGGGTTCGTCACAATGTGGTTTAATTTGTTTTGCAGGAGATTTTAATATTTAATATTGTAAATCCATCAAGAATTTGCCATGGGCACTATGTTCTTATTGTGGATTTCTGGAAGGACAAAGGGAACACAGGAACTGGCTTGAAGTTCTTGGGGAAGGTGACCTTTTTGATCATGAATTGCAACACATACACATTACACTAAAGCTTGCTGCTTGAAGATTGAGGGAGATACAGATGTACTGACGTAGTGCACATTAAACTAGAAGTCTATCCAGAGGCTGTTCTCTATAAAGTAATTGATAAACTGCATGTATTTGCTTTCATTAAAATCTGTTTCCCAATCATTTTTTCCCTTCTTGACTTTTTTACTAATTTCTCTTTATTCACTAAAAGAATGATGCTAAAATTCCTTGTCCCCTTTCTGGCTTCTATGTGTACTCCATGTTATGTGCAAATATATAAATATAAAGATAGGCTCCACAAATAAAAGAGAACAAAAAACAGTCAAGGGCCCCTGGGAGAAGGAGAATCAGTTTTCTTCAGGGATGAAATTTCTGATAGGCTATCTAATTGCAAGTGGTCAGTCCTAAGCACGTGTACACATTAGCAACACCAAATGGATCACATAAACATATGAGCAACAACAGTAGGTTTTATATATATATATATATATATACATATACACACACACACATATATATATACACGAATATATGGAATAATAGTTATAGAAGAGGCCATGATTCCAAAAGGATGTGACTGGAAGGGAGGAGTTTGAATGAGAAGAGAGAGAAGCAAAAATTATGTAAATATAGTGAATTTATATATGAAATTTTATATTCTATAAAAGGTATTAAAATGATGTCAATTCTAAGTATTTTAATTATATTTTTATTGCATTGTTTTCTATTGAATTTCCTTTATTTTGGGGAATTATTTTTGGGAATAATACAAAAACCCTTGAAAGTTGAAGAACATGGTAGCAGAAGCCTGTCATCCAGCTACTCAGTCTGCTGAGGCAGGAGGATCACAACTGTCTTGGGTATGGAGTGAGTTCAAGGTCACTTTTCGTAATGTAGTGAAACCCAGTCTCCAAGTAAAAAGAGGCTAGGAGACAGATCACTGGTAGAATATTTGCTCACCATGTGTGACTCCATAGGTTCAATCCTCAGCAACATACATATGCATGCAGGCATGCATATACATATTCAACACAGGAGAGAATTCTTAAAGAACACGAATTCCAATAAAATAAGTATTACAAAGAGAAATAGAATGCTAAAAAATCAGATCAGCTTTCCTTCTTAAAAATACTGTTGATATACAACAGATGAAATCAGAAATAAAAGATCCTATAACAGCGAACCTCTCCTCAAATGCATTTCCTATGGCGATTAAAAAAAGTTTGCTCTTCCAATAGATGATCTCATCTGATGCATTCATTTAATGACACAGAATACTAAAGCATTCTATTCAGTTAAGATTGTCAACTCTTTTTTTGGAGGGGGTGAGGTTGTTTCAAGACAGGGTTTCTCTGTGTAGCTCTGGCTGTTCCGAAACTCACTTTGTAGAACTGGCTGGCCTAGAACTCAGAGATCCACTTGCCTCTGCCTCCTGAGTGCTGGGTGGTGGTGGTGGATGCCTTTAATCACAGCACTTGGGAGGCAGAGGCAGGTGGGTCTCTGAGTTTGAGGTCAGCCTGGTCTATAGAATGAGTTCCAAGACAGCCAGGGCTACACAGAGAAATCCTGTCTTGAAAAACCATGGACTGGACATTGGGAATGTATGCTAAGCCATATAACTCTCATAATTGTGGTCTATTTATTTCTGTTGTTTTGTATTGTATTTATTGTTATAAGAGAAAGAACCATTTGTTAGACTGAAAGGGGGAGCTGTTGGGGGGAAAAGATATACTTTAAACTAAAGAAAAAAGGTAGAGGATGGGGGGGTTGAGGGGGAAGAGGGTGGAAGGGTAGGACAAGAGGGGGAAGTAGGGAGGGGATTGTGATTGAGATGTAACTTGAAGAAATAAAAAATAAATTATAAAAAAGGCCAACATTTAGGTTTTTATTCTTGAGTACTGATTTTGAGCTAACCTAGATTATTTAGAGAGTCAAGAACCTCAAACATGAAGAAGAGCTCAGGGTGAAATTGCCTGCCTACTACAGCAATTGTTGTGTAGTGATGGAACTGAAGGGCTCCTCCTTCCTTGACACTACACTTGACAGTTTCAGTTACAACCATAGCAGACAGGTTACTATAGCTAACAAGGTACCTGGTTATCTTGAAAGCTAACTTAGCACTTAGCCTTTGACTTTACAGCACAGTATCATGATTAACACTTCTCAGTAGCTCCCTGTTTCCTGCAGTAAAGTTTTGTGAAGTCCCACATATAACCTAGAAGTCCAAGGATACTGTAGAGTTTTTTTTTTTTTTGGTTCACCTGATATATTTCTCACTAGTTTATCCAGACAGATCTGGTGTTATAATATCTACCATTGGATTCAGATGGAAGCAAACACACCTTCTAAGCAACAGTGGTTTGTTAAAGCTCACTCATGTAATGCCTGATTTCTCAACTACTTCTTATTGAAAGCATATACAACATATAAAAGATATCAGGAAGCATACTCTGTGATGCCTTTCTGCTGAAATGGAAAGTCTTCCAGTCTAGAGACTCAGAATACTATGGAATGAATTCTATCAAATAGTCCATCTTAAAAAAAAGTCTCCTAGATTTGGTAATACAACTTTTCTGAATCCTGGACATTGTCCCGAGCATGTAAACTCATCCAACTCCTTTTATTTCTCTGTGGTATTTCCCTCATCTGTAAAATTGATGTTAGATGAGTTGTTTCTGTATATGCTAGCAGATAGTGCACACAGCAATATTACTGTCATGAAGGTAGTGTGAACAGATGACATGGGAGCTTCTTTCTTCAATAAACAAAGTGGAAAATTTAGAAATTGCCACTTAAATATGCAACCAAACATGTGCATGAGTTGTTGTTAACATGTTGGATTTTTGCATCACTCATTATCTTGAAGAACTCGTTTTGTCAGAAGTGTGATGATACTGACTTATTCATAATGTTCTTCTATGTGCGCCATCAGTCAAGTCCCTCTATATACTGGGTGTCTTTCTATGCTTACTACTAGAGGCAGTGAAGCCTTATCCTCTCTTCCACCTTATCTAGAAAGAAAAAAAAAACCCGTGCACATAGAAGTAGAGTGATAATTGATGCAAGGTAGAAAACTGATGAGTGACAGTTGATTGGTATGGATGCACATCACTGTGACGAGTAAATGGAGAGGAGGAGGAACCAGCTCTGGTTTGTGGTGGATATTTATGCCATCACAGAAGGATTGTCAAGTAACCTGAGCTCTGATCTAGAATTTTGATGAGCAGAATGAAAGGAGGAATACATTTGTGGTGGAGGAAAAATTACACACACATACACACACACACACACACATAGCTGAGAGGAGGATTTGGTCTGCAGAGTACTAAAAAAAATAAGGTTTAAGATTAAGGTGACTCTAAGTGCTACCTCAAGAATTTGAACACTGATGATTAAGGATGCTGAGCATTTCTTCAAGTGTCTCTCAGCCATTAGGGATTCCTCCTTTGTGAATACTCTGTTTAGCTCTGTTCCCCATTTTTTGATTGGATTATTTGGTTTCTTGGCATTTAATTTCTTGAGTTCTTTGTAAAATTTGGATATCAGCTCTCTGTCAGATGTGGGGTTGGTGAAGATTTTTCCCAATCTGTAGGCTGCCATTTTGTTCAAATGACAGTGTCTTTTGTTTTACAGAAGCTTTTCAGTTTCATGAGGTCCCATTTATTGATTGTTGGTCTTAGATCCTGAGCTGTTGGTGTTCTGTTCAGGAAGTTGTCACCTGTGTCAATGAGTTAGAGGGTTTTCTTCACTTTCTCTTCTAGTAGATTTAGTGTGTCCAGCCTTATGTTAAGGTCTTTGATCCACTTGGACTTAAGTTTTGTACAAGGTGATAAGTATGGGTCTAATATTATTCTTTTACATTTCAACATCCAGTAAGGCCAGCACATTTTGTTGAAGATGCTGTCCTTTTTCCATTGTGCAGTTTTGGCTTCTTTGTCAAAAATTAAGTGATCATGGGTGTGTGGGTTCATTTCTGTTTCTTCAATTCAATTCCGTTGATCCACTGGTCTGTTTCTATACCAATACCATGCTGTTTTTATTACTGTTGCTCTGCAGTGCAATTTGCAGCCAAATGGATGGAACTAGAGAAGCTCATCTTGAGTGAGCTAACACAGACTCAGAAGGATGCACATGGCATCTATTCACTTATAATCAGATTTTAGCCATATAGTGCAGGATAACTATACTACAGCCAATGCACCAAAGGGAACAGGAACATAGATTTTGTTACCTGTCAATGAAACATTTTGCCCTAGTAGTGCTACCTTGTAGGCCCCCATGGCTCTCATGTGACTGCTCACCTGGGGTGGGGGACTGATATGTAGGGGCACTCCACTCCAGAGGAGTGGGATGGAAGGGATAGGGGGTAGAGGGTGGGAGGGTGGGACCAGGAGGGGTGGAAGGAGGGTACTGTGGTGGAGATGTAACCTGAAATAATAAATACATATTAAAAATAAATTTGAACACTTTAGAAAGGTACAGATTATTCAGTAGGGGTGATGTCATGCAATAATTCTAAGGGGTGTGAGGGAGATGGCTGGGAAATCTCAAAGGAAGAGATGTATTTTGGTCTCTGTTGGTAATTTGGATGGAGCTTACTAAAACATCCTTCTAGGGTGGCACCAGTGGAGATGGGAAAGAGGCTCCTGAGTCACTGAGAACATGTACTTAGTGAGTGCAAAAGGGTGGGTCAGAATGCCAAAGGTGGGCAGCCTAGGAGATGATGGAAGTGAAGAAGCTGAGTCAGTTACTGAGGAAAAGACACTTTGTTCTTTGTTCATCAGCCAGAGGTAAGGATTGGTATTTGAGGAAAAAACACCTGAGTGGCAGGTGGGGCTATAGAGCTAGTGCCTGCAGGCACTGCTGGTATTAAAGGAGTGTGGTTGGCATGTCCATGAAGAGTTTTTTGTTTTTTTGTTTTTTTACAATATGATACAAATTATATGAGCACTCTGATTTAAATGCTTAATAGCCACTCCCAATAAATTCCACATCTAAGATAACATTGAACTTTTTGAGTTCTGCTCTTTTCCTACCTGAGCATGACATGCTCTTTCCTACCTCAGGGCCACCTCTTTTTTTGTGTGACTTGTTAATTCTTTCTCTAGCCTTTCCTTCTCCTTCTTTTCTTCCTTCATGATTTAGATGACATATAATTTCCTTAGGGAATCTTGCTGGAATACCTCTTAAGGTAACCAAGTAATTCCCCACATGCCTCTACCTACCACATAGCTACTCTCTGCCATATCAAATTATTTACTTCTTTTATAGCACCTTGCAGAATATTAAAATATCTCAGAGCCGCAGAACCACAAAGACAAATGCACTATGTACTATGTGCTAGGCAATTGGTTTAATGCCTGGATTGATATGAATTTCCCCTTGGACAAAAAGATTTGTCATGCATGTTGATCTAATACTGCTGCAAAAACAAGAAGAAAGGAATTTAAATTTCATCAACAGCTTTTAGTGCTTGGGACAATAAAGAATAGGAAGCTACCTGGGCATGGCGATACATGCCCTTAATTCCAGCACTAGGGAGGCAGAGGCAGGCGGGTCTCTGTGAGTTCAAGGCCAGCCTCATCTACAAAGTGAGTTTCAGGACATCCAGGGCTGTTACACAGAGAAACTGTGTCTCAAAAAAACCAAAATCAAAAAAAAAAAAAACTTTCAAGGGCAGGATAAGTGGCATGTGTTTATTTTTCATTTCTTAAAAGTGTACATTTTAAGTCAGAAAACTGAGTGGAGAAGAAAAATCAGTGAATATTGAATTGTAGAACATCTGGGTGAACAGGAGATTGAAGAAAAGATTTGGTTAAAAGTGGGATGGCGTGGGAACTGTCCAGGCAGCCACTGGTATATCATTTCTTAGTTTTGGAAGCTGCGGGCCCTGCACTTCCTATATAATCAGATATATTTATCCTTCTCAGGTCTCTGAGGTGGTTGAAGAATAGATAGCTAGAGTCTCATAGTTAAATTTTGAGTTGTTTAGGAATCAAGAGGGTGTTCTGGATCTAAGAAGATGTTTTTAAGATTGTGATGCAAGTTAGTATGAAAGCTGAGTTAGATATAGAACTTTAAACTCAAGGAGATGGTTAGATAGTAGAATGTTAAAGTCAGGTGCCAAATACATATGGACTGGACATTGGCAATGTATGTTAAGCCATATAACTCTCATAATTGTGGCCTATTTATTTCTGTTGGTTTTGTATTTATTGTTATAAGAGAAAGAACCATTTGTTGAACTGAAAGGGGGAGCTGTTGGGAGGAAAAAGATATACCTTAAACTTACAAAAAAAGGGAAGAGGATGAGGGATTGAGGGGGAAGAGGGTGGGAGGGTGGGACTGGAGGGGGGAGTAGGGAGGGGATTATGATTGAGATATAACTTGAAGAAATAAAAAAAGTGGGATGGCATAAGTTAAAGAATTAAGAGTTAAATAGGAATTTGTGATTAGTTGAGTGAGAAAGTGTATCACTTGGGTGGAAGCACTTTTTAAAAAATGTTTATTCACTACTTCAAGACACATCTCCATCACAGTGCCCCCCTCCACCTCTCCCAGTCCCACCCTCCTACCCTCCCATCCTATTCCTCCAGAGTGGAGTGTCCCCACACATCAGCCCCCCCCCCCCAGTTCAGCCAAATGGATGGAATTAGAAAAGCTCATCCTGAGTGAACTAACCCAGACTGAGAAAGATCCACATGGCATCTATTCACTTATAATTGGATTTTAGCCATATAGTACAGGATAACTATTTTACAACCAACACACCAAAAGGAACAGGAATGTAGACTTTGTTGATGAGACACTTTGCCCTAGTGGAAGTACTTTTTGAAAGATTGTTTTTTAATTACTCTTTTAAATCATGCATACTTGTATGTGTTTGTGTGTGAGTATACACATGTGAGAGCAGGTGCCAGAGGAGGCCAGTTATTGAGACCCCCCCCCAGAGATGGACTGAGCAGGTGTTTTTGAGCCAACAAATATGGGTTCTGGGAACCAACTCAGGTCGTTTGCAGGGGAACTACTCACACTCAACCATGGGCCATCTCTATAGCCCTGAAGTACATTTGGGTTAGATGGACTTCGGGTTTAGAGTCCTGGTCATTCTTTAACTTGGGTCAGGCCCTTAGCTCGGTTCTATGCATTGTTGGGTTAAAATGAGACACTGAATATTAATTATGTTAGGTAATTTGATATCAGTAGGCTTGAAGATCAGTGGGGACAGACCGCTTATTAAATGCTTATTAAATGAGAAAATGAAAGTGCAAGACTTTGATTACTCATCAAGAGAATGGGGATTTGAGTTGTACCTCTGACACTGGGTAGATACACTTTTTGAACTTCTTGAGAGAGTATAAAATGGCTACAGCAGGAGGCTTTCTGTTATAAAGAAATAAAGACATACAATTCCCCTTTCTTAGACAGATAATTAAAATGGACCTGTCAGTGACCCAAACAGGTAAACATAGGAAAAGCGGTCCAGTCTAGCAACATTGAGAAATAGCATGAAGCCTATCTAAATATTTATTCATTGACATAATAGTTCTTTGGCCATTGTTCACTCTCACATATGAGACAGTATTCTCATTTGCCAACTTGGCAAAAGCTGTAATCACCTAGGAGACAGCCCTCTGGACATGCTTGTGGGAAATTATTTTGATTGCATTAATTGAGATAGGAAGATCTGCCCACTGTGGGTGAAACAGTTTTATACAATCTGGGATCCTGACTGTATAAAAATGACAAGTGAACTGAGCACAGACACTTATCCTTTGCTTCCTGACTGGGTTCAATGTGCCTGGCTGCCTGGAGCTCCTGCTGCCATGATGGGCTAATCCCTGACTCAAAATAAACCTTTCCCTACTTAAGTCTTTTTAATCAGGATATTTTATTACAGCAACAGAAAAGACACCAAGTCAAGTCCATGTGGCTATTGTTCATGCTCACTGTGGAGGGTGCCTTATAGTATTATGTCATAAACTCTGCCTGTTTTCTATGCTACTTTTCGTGTGTCTTGTCTGAATACCTTGACAGTGATCCGAAGGCTTGTAGAGCTAAGTGGGATTTTGAGCAAGATCCCAGTGACAAGTTCTCATGCACTATTGTCTTTTCTTTATAAAAATGCTAAGCTTTCACTTAGTATTGTGAAGGCTGCACTTCCCCACTGAAGCTCAGTGAACAAAATGCAGTCAATTTCATTTCACAAAGTCAGAACTGGTTTGCTATATCTCCACACTGGTGTCTGGATGTCTTTACATACTTGATCTGAGTAAAGACCAAATTCCATCTGGAGTTTATAAAACATCTTTTACTTGTCATTTTCAAACAGATTTTTTTCACTCTGCATATGTCTGCTAGATGAGTTGAAAGCTGTAAGAAGACATCCAATGGTGTGAAAAATTCCAGGGACTTACAAAGATTTCCTCTTTGTTCCAAAGAGTTTCTTATGATTATTAATGTTATCAAAGGGACTTTCCATAACAAAAGAGTGATACAATTTTTATTATACCTCACTTCTCACTATTACTAATAGAATAAATTCAAGAAATTTGATGTGAAAATGATGTCTGCCATTTCTGAGACCAATATTCTGCTTTTTCTCTAAGATTTTAACTTTGTTGTCTGAAAACTCTCCTTCACAATGACATTACTTACCTACTTGGTCTCTATGGCTCAATGCTCTCATTTTTTCCATAACAAAATAACTCTTCTCTCCTTCCCCAGTTACTATATCTGATGCATCCTCTTAAAAGATATAGATTATGTACCTTCTGGTCACTATGAGACAAGTGGAAGTTCCATATGCATTGAAGGTACTTTTGGGAGAATGGTTCTTTCTTTTCATCTCTGCTTGATGGATGGCATGTGGCTGGTTCTCTTTGGAATATGACATGAATTGTGGTCTCACTCTGTATAAGAGACAGGACAAGAAAAAAAAAAGGTCAGGTGCCTGATTGCTTTAGAATTAACTGAACAATTCCAGTTTATTATGAGTTCCACTTGTATTTCTTTTTCTGTGGGAGAAACTGCTATGTATTTTGGGGGTCATTGGGCTCTCTTATTCAGTATGAATGTCATTCTAGTTGATACAACTGCAGGTCCTTTTTTCCTCCCTCTTACAATGGCTGTGAGCTACTTAGGGCAGGTGCTGTGTTATCTTTATGCTTTATATCTGAGTAAACATATAGTAGAATATTAGTGACTCATTCATTTTATACATGTATGTACATAGGTGTGTGTACATGTGGTATTGTATAGCAATTTCCTCCTAGATGGAAACAATGCATCTTATAAGTAAGTTCCTTGAGTGAGAAGGTAAACAACTCAAAATGGCTTCAGGAAGTCCCTGAAACTGATCAGATTTACTAGGCCACTTCCTCTCTAGAGTAAACAATGAAGACTGCTGTGAACTAATCTCAGAGAAACCAAACAATAAAGAAGACTCTCAGAAAAGCTAAGCACAAAGAAAACTCTTGAGACCAGACCAACTGTCTGGAAGAAGCAGAAACCAGCTGAGCTGCCTGGAAAAGGTTCAGAGCAAGTGAGCTACAGCTACCTACACAGGACACTCTCCACCCTGTGGAACTGCCCTCAGGCTGCACAGTGAGCTCTAGCTTCCCAGCATTTGTGAGCTGTCACCCATGGTGACATGTATGATACAGCTGTCTGAGTTATTTCTGTTCCTGTAAGCACACCCTCACCAACAACACTGTAAATAAGTTCAATAAAATTCAAAGTCCATTCAAGTTGGACCTTGGCACTAGTTTGTACTTTAGTGTCTTGTCGGGTACTTATCTGGGGTGAGTAGGTGTGTGTGTGTGTTGCATCTCCCCAGGAAAAGTATTCTAATGCAGCACGTAGGATACATGAGACATGGATGTATATGCATGTTAGATGCTGTTCCTCAAGATGACTCTACCTTATAGGGTTTTATGTTTGTTTTGAGATGGTGAGTTGGGGCTTACCAGTTCAGCCCAGTGGGATAGCCAGTGCGCCCTGGAGATCTGCTTGAGCAACTGCCACCCCCACCTATGTTTATTATATGGGTTTCAGGAATTGAACTCAGGTCTTTGTGCTTAAATAGCAAACACTTTACTAGTTGAATTATCTTTCAGTCCAGAAGCTCATTCCTTTATTTAACAAACACATTACTATGTATTAGACACTGTGTTAGGTAGGGACAATTTGGCATACTTCCTGTTCTGATACCATACAAAATCTCATGGAGAGACAGATTCTGCCAATCAGTGTTAGCAATGGATTTCAATATTAGCTGGCTGTTTATTTTTCCATTTAGAAGATTTATCTTGATTCTATCTCTTTGTATCAGTTTTTCCTATAAGGACAGCCACCACTGGATTTAGGGCCTAACCAGATCACCCAGGATGGTGTGTCTTTGTCTCAAGCTCTTTAACTTAAATATACAAAGATTTTTTTTTTCCTCCTCTTTGTGAGGTGACTTCACAGTTCCTGGAACATATAACATATCTTTTGGGTTGCCCATGACAAGAACGTACAGTGTATCAGGAATCAAAAGAGCCTTCATACGTTTATCTACAAGCTTGGTTTATTGTGACTTTTCCTCAAATCTGGCATTGAGGTCTCTGGATGGAAGCCATGAAGTCTAACCTTGCTTTCATCCTGCTCTACAAGGGATGACTGTGGGTGTTTGCTACATGCCCTTCATGGGAGACTTCTTTATCTAATAGATGGCTTAATACCTAAGTGTGAGGTCTAAGATCAGGTGTACCTCTCAAGGAAACTTACTTATACTAGGAGATTGCTTATGAGTTTTGCCTGACGTAGGTCCAGTTTATATATCTATGGATATACCCACTCTGGAGGAAAACTCTGATGTGTTTGAGACTCAGAGGAATTAGCACAACAGAATTCAGGAAACTACAGAAGCTGTTTGTAACTCCTAGATGCCAGAGAGTCAAGAGATGCTCATGAGGGACAGTGAGTGGTCCAGAGGCTGCAGTGCAGTGTATGCACCCAGTTGATGGGAACCAAGGAGAAATGGGCGAATGAGAGGTTAGAAGTCAGAGAGTATCTGGCTGTGGGACTGCATGTTTAAGATCATGGGTGTATTAATTTGCCTCACTAAATAAACTATTTTACTGTCCCAATTTATCTATTAACATTATGTTGTAAATCTCAAATATTTATAAAATTTATTTAAAAATAAGTAAGCCATAAAAAGGCCCATGGGCCTTATTCTGGCACCATTTGTAGATTGACCGATTTTAAAGAAAAAAAATATGAATAGGAATATTCACTTAAAGGTCTTTATTGTTTATCACTGTCATCATAATTATTATTTTTCTCTGCTTTTTGTGGTCAGTAGCTGAAGAGTTTACATCCTCAGTGGGATGAGGATTAAAGTTGTTACCACAGATGACCAGACATAAAGAGTAGGCAAGTTTTAACTACACCAAGAGTGATGTGATATGTCTGGGTTTCAAGCAATTTATATCAGTCACAGAGCAACTATATCAAAGAAATTTATAACGAACCCTAATACTAAATCCACAATATCTAGATTTTACAGATTTCAAATTGTGGACTCTTTGTTTTTAGAATTTTATTTAAAAGTGTTTTTTTAATTTAAGAATCTCATACACTATATTCTGAACATATTCACCTCCATTCCCTTAACTTCTCTTAGATCCATCCTCCCTTCCTTGCCTACCCAACTTGATGAGCTGGATGCTTTTTGATTTTGTGGGATGGGCTCTGGAGACGATAGTTGTGTTGGAGGTAATGACACAATTAATTGTCCTTTAGTCATTGATGTATTCTAGGCATTCCACTTTTGGTTGGGAGATAGGATTATGCTTTTTAAAAATACGTAATTATTTTTGTTTCTGAAAGAGCAATAATCACGACTGGTGTTTTCCTACCTTTCAAGAGAACAAGATGACATTCCTATTGCTTTCCAGTGTCTGATCTTTTCAATACTTATGCAAAACATCTGTGTTGGTGCCTCAGTTTGTCTCATTATGATTTCTTATCACCAATAATAACTTTTTACTTCATATTATATGCATCTGAGCAGGCAGTTGCTTTTAGATGTGATACATTCTCCATTTCCCACCCTCTAATAATGATTGATATTTTGGCAAGAACACAGGTTTTGAATAAGGCAGGTCTCATGCTTATTTTAACCCCAGGCTAAGTATTTTGTATAGTATGGCTAAAAATTTCTACCTGGTAGAGCTGTCACAAAAATGAAGTGAGACCAAGACATGAAAGGACCCTGCACACCACTCCTGCTTTGTCATTTTCAACTTGACAGCTAGTTTTCCTCTTCCCTCCCTTTACTTCCCTTTCCCAAAGGCTAATGGGTAGCACTCTTAGATTGGCTTTGTCAGTGGAAAGAATAACTTTTTCTCCCTATAGAAATGAGATCTTGGCTAATTTGGACTAAAACCCATAAAGTAATTTAGTTTAAATATCATCATTATTTTTGTTTTTTTGTGATCCTGGGGATCAAACCTAGGGCTTTGTGTGTACTAGGCAAGTGCTTTACCACTGAGATGAATACTCAGTCTGGAAAGGTCTGCTGTATGTCTGTCTGTCTATCTTTTTTCTCTTCTCTTCTTGAGAGAGGGAGGGATGGAGGGAGGAAGAGAGACAGAGAGTTAGTTCAACAAAAGTGTTCTTGGAGAAGAGAGCATACAATCCCCCAGAGTTAGAGGTAGTTGTGAGAGGCCTATCATGGGTTCTGGAAAACAAAAGTGGTTCTTCATTATTCTTTATCACTGAGTTGTTGTCTTTACAGCTCAGAAAATGCAATTCTTTAAGAAATGTTTATTATTAAATGTCAAGAAGACTGAATTCTTTTATATGCTCTCAAGGAACTCTACTGGCTCTTTTTGAAAATTCAAATAATATTTTCCCACTCATAAGGATGGTAAAGATTGATGAAACTTTCACCTCAGTGTTTATCCTACAGGTAAAAATCTCTAGGAAAACCATGATTTCACTAAGTTCACAAAGTGATTTCCTTAGAAAAATCTGTCTTTTTGGAAAATTGTACATATTTCCATGAATACAATGCACAGTGCAGCTTATTATTTCAGAGGAAAATCAGGATGGGTGGAAACTAAGGAAAAGTCACGTCTTTCAAATCATAAACACCCGCACATACCCAACAGTATACAAAAGAAAGAAAATAAAAGCATAATACCTAATTAAAACGCATACTATCTAATTATGCTGTAAACAGTACACAATTAAAACAAGCATGCATTTAGTAGGTTATTTTCTTACAGTGAAATGTGTTTCAAATGGTAAGTAAATAAAAAAAAACTTTTCTAATTTGCATTGTTTTATGCAAGAACTTCACCAAGTCTGAAACTTTTGTAATGTGCAGTTTAATAGGATTTCATAGTGGCAGCCGTTCTCTGTAAAGGTGCCTGGAAGCTTGGATTCCCTCTACATCTGGTTATGGCATGCATAGAGTGGATGGGCTCTTTGGCTCGATATTGCAAGGTGACTGTCTCTGATGTAATGATGCCACCTAGCACCTGCTGGCCTCCTTGCTAAGCTTGGACTTCTTCATATGCTGCCAATGGACATTCATGCCCTGGTGGGGTGGTGTTCAACTGAGCTTAATCCTCAGTCTGGAAATGTCTGCCTGTCTCTCTGTGTTTTCTTCTTTTCTGAAGGCTCCAGAGCTTCTCCATTGTAGGAATGAAGATTCGGTGTCAGGGACAGAACACTGGTTCACCAACCTGCTTCAGCCAAACCAGTTGAGCTGCTGTCTGATTTTCTGTGCTTCCTTGGAAAGCTTTGTTTGAAGAGAGATTTTTAATTTCCACAGAGAAAGTAGAGGTTAAAATCTTCAACTGGAAAGATAAGAACAGAGCCCTGCCCTAATCCTAACTCTGGGGCACTACTTTTTTTGGCGGGGGGGGGGCAGGTAATATTTTTCCCAGAGCAAATTGGGTTTTTGATAATATAGTATTATCTTTCAATTAAGATGAATTTTTTTGATATTTTGGAACTACACATACCTTTAAGTACATATATTTTGAGATCACAGAGGACAATTCACTTTGAATTTCAGCATGCCTTTTGTGAGTAACTTTTAAACTTAAATCATTGCAAATCCTATGTGCCTGTCTCTGCCTTCCAAGTATTGGGATCAAAGGCACATGCTGGGATTAAAGGTGTGCACCACTACTCCTGGATCTAAGTTTTTCTCTATTTGGAGCTTACTCTGTGTCAGGCTGGTCTTGAACTCAGAGCATTCAAAGAAGGTTTATTAACTTAAGATTTTTTGATATTGAGACATATCAGCTCCTGACAGCACCCCCTATTCTACTCCAAGTAGATGATGAGCATTGAAGAATCTCCAATTGGAGATGGTTGAAGCAGTGGCAAGCCTGTCACTGGGCAAGAAAAATCCCTTGCTTCAAATGTGGACAGAATGCTGTCCAAAAAGGACAAAACTTGGAAGTAGATAAGTTGACAGCCTACCCCTGCCACGACAGGGTCGGTAAGTCCTTTGTAATTCCTGCTTTACAATTAATGCCTGTCAGAGATACTGGACCAAGAGGCTGAAGATAGATGCTCTAATGTATGGAGAGAAATTGGGGACTGTCCAGGCATCCAGTTGTCATTTCTTAGTTTTGGAAGCTGCTAGTTCTGCACTTCCTGTATACTCAGATATATTTATCCTTCTCAGGTCTCTGATGTGGTTGAAGACTAGATAGTTATAGTCTCACAGTTAAATTTTAAGTTGTTTAGGAATTAAAAGGATGTTCTAGATCTAAGAAGATTTTTTTTTTAAAGTTGGTAATGCAAGTTAGGATAGAAGCTGAGTTAGGTATAGAACTTTAAACTCATGGAGATAGATGGATAATAGAATATTAATATCAGTTGCAAAATACATATGGACTGGACATTGGGAATGTATGTCATACCATATACTTTTCCTAATTGTAGCCTAATTATTCAAAACAAAGAATTATGAGTTCTGGGAGGAGGGGGAGAGGGCGGGAGGGAGGAGCTGGAAGGGGTGGAAGGAGGGGACTGTGATGGAGTTATAACTTGAAGTAATAAATAAACATTAAAAAAAACTTAAACCATTTTAAGCAGAAGTCTTTGACCTTTGTTGTAAACATTTTACAGCAGACCAGGAAATTGAAAGAATTGTAGAGTGACAGTCCATATGCCTTTCAATGAGATGAATAGTTGTTAATATTTTAACTGATTTTCAGATTAGTTTCAGAGAAAATAAATCCTCTGACAGTTTGTTACACATATGCTCAAAAAAGGTCATTCTTCCATTAAGGCAATATACTACTATAGCAATGTAACATTCAAACTTCTCAGTATATATTAATACTTGCATATTTTGAGCACCAATATTGGATTATATATAATTGGTCTAGAATAGTCTGTATACCATCATATTGTCTATGACATTGAATTACTAGAGAGATCAGACTGATTGCCTTGCCTGATGTCTGCATCTTGAGTTTGTTTCCATAACCCCTACATTTCTTGTAAACTGTAGCTTAGATCTAAAGGTCCAGATAGACTCAATTAGCCATTTCTGCCAAAAATATTAGAAGCTGCTACTTCACTTCAATGGGTAAAAGCACTGTCATCAGTGACATATCACTCACTCTTGTAGGAAGGCAATGATGGGGTCTCTCAATGGAGAGGTAAGAGTTTCTTTGTGCAATTGACTGCAGAAATGAAGGTGGGAGAAGCATCGTGAGGACAGCTGGCTCCATCAGCCTTTCATCAGATGGGATTAGCATCCACCAATGAGATGATCCTAGCCTGAAGTAGGTTTAAAAAACTACGCTACAAAGAAGGGCAGTAATCTCAGCATTTGGGAGGCAGGGGCAGGTGGATCTCTGTAAGTTCGAGGCCAGCCTGGTCTACAAAGAGAGTTCTAGGACAGCCAGGGTTACACATAGAAACCCAGTCTCAAAAACAAAACAAAACAAAACCAAAAACAAGTCCTCCCCCAAACTCAAAAAACTATACTACAGAACTATTTTTGTCTGTACCTTTTACACAATTTTGCTAAAAAAAAAAAGTTTGAATAATCAACTGGCAATAAATTATTTTTCATTAAAAAAAGCAGAGCACTTTCCTTTTAACCACTAATGTTTAAAAGTTAGAATAATTAATTGCGGCTTTCCATGGTAACAGTGGGCTCCTACCCCCACTTCTTCCCTCCCTTTATGTTTCTTTCCTTACCTCCTTTATCTCTTCTTGCCTCCATTTTCTTTTTCCCTGTTTTCTCATTCATATTTTCCACCATTGCTTAATATCAAATGTGCAAGAAATTACATGCTAAGGTTTTAAAATGCAGTTTTACTTGGATATTAAACAAGAATTGACACAATGAATTAAGAGAAAGGCAACCAAAGAAAGAGAGCAAGTTTATGGCTGGAGAAGTGGCTCTACAGTGATACATTGAAGAGGGGTTAAGAAGGGATGGTAGATCTTCAGGAGTTGGAAGATAAATTATGGATTTATTACTTGTCCACCTAATTGCTCCCCAGATGATATCCAGTGTCTGTCAATCTTTGCTAGTATTTTGTGAGGAAACTCACAAATTGCTTCAAAATGTATTTGAAGTACTAGCCACCAAAAAGACCTGAGATAGTTGTGAGGAAGGAAGCTGTAAGAATCTTGAAGAAGAATTTGGGTCCCATATTCAAGTGGATATGAAGAACTATCGCCAACCCACTTTAACAATGCTCATGTTTTATCGAAAAAACAACCCCCAACAACAAAGATAGTTGGGGCAGTTGTACAAAGTAGTGTGAGACAGATCCGTAGGAATCTTTGATTGTCAGCACAAGTGGAATGCAGAATCGTGAAGGGAAAGAACATCCTTCATTTAATTAACAGGTCAACATTTTTTTTTTCACTGCAGTGGAGGAAAAATAATCTCTGCCTTTATTTCACATCATATCAGTCAGAGATCAATAGCTGTAGGAGTAGAGATCTAAATCAGAAGCTAAAACAGATCCAGAATATGATATGCAAGTTCCTTATGAGAGACAAACCCCAGGACTTAGACTGAACAGCTACAGTCAAATCTCTGTTTCTGAGATGTTCTACACATGGAAAAGGAGAATTCAAAACAAGAAGCCAGAGGCTGCTGCAGTAAAAAAGGATTCACACCCCAAACACAGTGTTTTTTAAACAATCAAGAGACAAATATTTTCAGAAAAAAATAAATTGAATAAGCAACAAAAAACACAAATGCAAATGGTGACTGAATGCTTGCCTAGAATGCAAGAGGTTCTGGCTTCAGTCCCCAGCATTTCAAATATAAAACAACAACAAAACCTCCAACCCATTGAATCTGAGAGTACACCTTACCAGAAGATCATATGCACAATGTGTGTGCACTCCTGGCTTCCTTACTCAAACCACAAAATTAAAAAAAAAAAGAAACAAAAACTAAACATTGGTTATATATTCTTTTAGGCTTTCTATATAGATGCATGTTTTCACTTCCCAATCCTTGTGTTTATCTTCTCCACCCTCTCTTTTTCCTCTCTCCTCCTTCTCATTGACTGGTCAGGATTTCCATTATAATTTTTTTCAGAAAAATGCTCATAGCAGACAATCATTTCTCCTTCCAACAAGAGAAGTAAACATTTAAAGATTATATTTTGAAATTTAGTGTATTTGTATTGAATTTAAAATAGTAAATGTTTCCTGAAGGTTACTATTTATCTACTTTCTTAGCTACCCTTACTCAGATGAGGTAAATTTCTTTTTATGTTTTTGTAAGAAGTTTATAAAAATTAAAAATTTCTGCAGCTATCGAGAATCATATAGTTATGTGTTTCTTTATGTTCCTATAATGAACCACACTGATTGTCAAATAAAATAACAACTTTGCATTTCTGGAATAAACAAAAATGTTTTGTGTTGGCTATGTCCAGCTCTGATGTGCCTGCTTGGAATTTGAATGCAGGTTCTCTTGCTTTCACAGCAAATACTATTACCCACAGCACCATCTCTATATCCCTGATGGTTTTTATTATTATTACTAGTTTGAAGCTGACATCACACTTTTGGTCAAACTTGATCATGTTACAATGACTGTGCTATGTATTGCTAGATTTAACACGTGTATAGCTTTGTAAGGGTTTTGTATAATAGGTTTATGAAGGATTTTGGTCTACAGTTTTCATTTCTTGTGACATTTTTTATTTTAGTTCTAGGAAATTGATTTACCTTCTTCCTCTGTGTTCAGGAATAGTTCATGTAGGATTTTTATTGTTTGTTTCTCAAACATTTGATAGCATTTTCTCTAGCCATGTGGACCTGATTGTTTTTTAGATACTCTTAAAATTATAAACTAAATTTATTTAACAGAAGAGCATTCAGGATAGATACTCTATTAATTTTGATCAAACATGTATGTGGCTGATGTCTCAGAAAAGAAAAAAATAATGTCTCAACATGTCCAAAGTTAAATCAAGAATCTCAGAGATTATCATGTAGGGCAAACTCTTAGAAAACTGTATTTAATGCCATTATAAGTTAAGAATAATGAAAATAGTTTGAAAGAGCTGTGAAAATGACATCACATACTAAAAGGTGATTTGAATAACTGTTGGCTTCTCATCAGAAACCATGGAAACAAGAGAAAAATATCCTTAAAGTGATAAATGAGAAAACTATCAACACAGAATTGTATGATGCTATATCAGTGAAAGTATTTTTAAGAGTAACAGTGAATTTAAAACATTCTCAAGCGGTAATGCAATTTGTGTTTGGAGATGTAATTGATGGAACTAGTCCAGGTCCATCTCATGTTGTATTTTCCTTGACTGGAAACCTGGGAATCTCTCAGAACAGTGTTGTGTTCCCAGTTGAACCTTTTACTGCCTAACAGGGTACCATTGTAAGGAGAATTTCTATTTTGTAATTAATTAATTTATTCCTGTCTTTCTGTCTTTCTACATGTGTGTGTGTGTGTGTTTATGCTAGCATGTGTGTACAGGTATGGGTTGCCATGGTGCACATGTGGACAACAGAGGACAACTTGCAGGAGTCCGTTCTCTCCTTTCACTTTGTGTCTGAACAGGGTGTGTCTCACTTCTCTGAACAGACTGGGCACTCCAGCTAGCTGTCCTGTGAGTTTTGGCCAGTTCTCCTGCCTTTGCCTTTCATTTCCCCACAGGCGTGCTGGAATTATAGATGTTGCATCACTGACTCTGAGTTTGGGGAGCAAACTCAGATGGTAAGGTTTGCTACCACCAGAGTAATCAGGATTTCCTAACTTGAGTCTGGGTACCAAGAAAGGCTGGATCTATTTTCTCGGTAAGATTTTTTTTTCCCCCAGAGAGCTCATATTTTTATTAGGTTTTCTAATGGTTCTAGCTCCTGGATAGGGTTAGATTCACTGTTCACTATCAAAGTGACTAGGTAGATTTAGGGGAAAAAGGAGAAAGGTTACTTTTTCTTTTTTATATCAAGGAAAATTCACATAATTTTGATTTAGTTTCTGCTTCTGTGTTTTTACCCCTAAGGTTTTCCTTTTATCTATTGTCAATATTTAATTAGCAAATTAAGTTAAAATGTATTCACATATACAACCTGTCCTGACTGCCCCCTTTTCTGTATTGTTTCATTTAGCTTTAGTTGTCAGCTGAGCACACTTGAGAGGGGACTTCACCTGAGGACCTCCATATCTCCGTCAAATTGTCTCTTGGTTGCTAATTGGTATGGGAGATCCCAGCCCACTGTGGGCTGTGCTGTCTCTCAGCAGGTCGGCCTGCATTACATAGAAAGGGTAGCTGAGTGGGTGGGAGGAGGAAAGCCAGGAAGTAGCACTCCTCCGAGGTCTCTGCTTCCGGTTCCTGCTTGAGTTCCTGCCTTGGCTTCTTCCATCTTTTGCGTTGTTTAAGGGTGTTCTTATCTACATGAGTGAGTTCAGCTTTAAAAAGTATGTACATGTCAAAAATGATAAGACGTTATTTCCTTTACTAATTCCGGAATTTGAGTCAGAGCTTTGAAGGGGTTTTTGCTATACCAAAGTTATAAAGGAAATCTAGCATTGGACAGTTTCACTTTTCAGTTAGATCTTTATCTGTTTGGAGTTTGTCCTAATATAAATAAAGTAATATCCCAACACAATTTTCTATTTTTCATAGTTTGCTCACTTGGAATGCCTGTTAGTTATTAATGCCAAAGTCTTTTATCTGTGGTATCTTTGTTGAATGTGTAACTAATTATTGGTGCTAAAGATGTGATAATTGGAAGATGTTTGGATAGTTTCCATTTCTTGAAGCTAATGCTTGATGTACAGTGTTTGAATCTAAGTACTATGTCCATTATAACCAGAGAAATAGTCACCTTTCTCAGATAAACGTTCATCTGAAGGAATTAATATTTAATGCTGAAAATTCAACTTTGGTGCAAATAATCCATCTTTGAGGTAGAACTTTTATTTGAGATATTAAACATTTTTGTAAATGATGGTAATACCCTATTTGGATATTGAGATCAGATCTTCACAACTCACATAGGTAACAAGTGGACAGTACTTTAATTTTGACATTTTGACATTTAACTATAAGAAATGTGAACATCTTATTAGTGAACATTATTATTACTTTTAAGAATTTATTTTCTTTTTTTGAGATAAGGTCTGTGTTGGCTAGTTTTTTTTGTCAACTTGACACAGGGTAGAGTCATTTGAAATGAGGAAACCTTAATTAAGAAAATTCCTCCATAAGATCCATCCATAGGGAATTTTTGTGGGGTGCTATGGGTCCCCTCTAGGGATCATGGTCATCAGTCTTCAAGGACAAAGGGAGCAAAGGTGCAGGGCAGAAACTCAGATAGCCACGAGTATGACAGAATGACCTCTGGGAACCCTTCAGTGAGATAGCTCAACTCTCTTTCTGGTGAACAAAGGCTTTGTAGTGCTTGTGGAGTGGGTGGAGGGTTCCCAGGGTAGGTGCACGTGATTGGCTGGAGCTAAGTGTGCCAGGAATACTTTATTTGCACTTGGCATCATTGTCCTATCCTATGAAGGGGAACACAGTATGTAATTATCCTATGGGAAGCAGGGAACTGTGTCAAAGGTCACACTCCAGATACCTTCCAGGCTTCTGTGCCTAGATACACTCTCCAGATGAGGTCAGGCAGAGAAGAGGAAGCCCGGCTGACAAAGGAAGTCCTCCATACAGCACCAAGCTCATAGCTTTTCAGTCATAGTGGACTGCACCCTTAGCAACTAGGTTTTTCTAACACATTTTCTTTTCTTTCTTTTCTCTCTCTCTGGCTCTTTCTTTTTTCATTAATTATTTACTTTACATCTTGATATCAGTTTCCCTTCCCTCTTTTCCTCCCAGTCCCTCCCTCTTTACCCCTTCCCCTTGCCCCCCCTTCTACTAAGAGAAGGGGAGGCCTTGCATGCATATCAACACACCTTGGCATATCAAGATGCAGTAGTACTAGGTGGACTTCTTCTATTAAAGTTAGACACAGCAGCCTAGTTAGGGGAAAGGGATCCAAAGGCAGGCAATGGAGTCAGAGACAGCCCTGGCTCCTGTTGTTAGGGGATCCACATGAAGACCAAGCTGCACATCTGTTACATATGTGTAGGGGGCCTAGGTCCATCCCATGCATATTCTTTGGTTGTTGTTTCAGTCTCTGTGAGCTCCTATGGCTCAGGTGAATTTATTTTGTACGTTTTCTTGTGGTATCCTTGACCTCCCTGGGTAGGGCATTTTCTCAATTAATAATTTGTGGGTGAGGGTGAAGTCCATTGTGGATGGGGCCATCTCTGGGCTTTGTGGTCCTGAGTTCCACAAGAAAGCAGGCTGAGCAAGTACCGGGCTGCAAGCCAGTAATCATCACCCTTCCATAGCCTTTGCATCAGCTCTTGGCTCCAGGTTTCAGCCCTGCTTGAGTTTTTGTCCTGGCTTTTTCAGTGACAGATTATGATGTGGAAGTCTAAGCCAAACAAACCCTTTCCCTTCAATTGCTTTTGGTCACGATGTTTTATCAGAGCAATAGGAACCCTAACTAGGACAGAGTCTCACTGTATCTCAGGGTGGCCTCAAACATTTGATTCTCCTGTGTCAGTCTCCTGACTGCTGGGGATGAACATTTTTAATAAAGACCAGGTATCTGGTCATGAATACAGTGATGAAGAATAACTCTCATGTCGATTACTCAGCTTAGACATCATTGCTTGATTTTGCTGCATTGTTTTGCCTATTTTTGTATACTAGTTTATCTACTTGTGTAGTCTCCTTTGCAGCATCCCAAGAGCACCCATAGGGTTAGGTCAAAACGTGAGCCCATTTTCATTTCGCAGGGCATTGGGAGAATGATCCAAGGAACTCTGTAGTTGGGTGAGGCTGAATAGAAATAACCTGTGGTCGCCACTGTGTTGGAGACTAGTTAAATCTATGCCAGTACTAGAGCTTCTTGGTGAAAAAATAACCAAGAAAACCTTCGGCTGATGTTTTATTTTTCAAGGAAAGAATGCAAACTATAGGAAAAATCAACAAAGAGAGAAAGGAAATCATGAGAACTTTGAATTTTTTCTTTCTTATATTATAAATTATAATACAATTTATAAAATTATAAATTTTATTTTATTTTTTTGAAATTTCACATCATGAAAATCACACTTCCCATTCCTCCCATGTCTACACTCCCCCCCCCTTGTGACCTCCACCATTCAAAAAAGAAAAAAGTCAGTCCAATTTGTGTTGCCCATATACTTACTGGAGCATGGTCAAACTCTCAGTGGCCAGCTGCTTAAAGAAAACTGGGTCCTTCCTACCCACACCCCCATCAGAAGCCATCAATGTGGGAGCTACACTTCAGGATCCTTATCACAATTTTTAGGACTTCTCTTTGATGGCTTTCTGTCTAGGCTGTTACTTTTTTAGGGTGGGGGTCAGGGTTGTCATATAGGCATTCTATGTCCCTCTTTCTCAACTGTGAGTCTGAAGTCATCAATACTATGGAAAAATAGCTTCCTTGCCCTTTCCCACCAGTGGGAGTGTGGATCATGGACTTCCATGTGGTCTTTGGCATCAGCAGTGCCATAGAGCTTTTTTTTTTTTTAATTTACCAAAGTTTCTTTGGAGACTGAAGGTGGGAAGGAATAGAAAGTCTTGACAGCATACAAGGTTTGGAGAGAAAATATGGGCAGGAAGGCAGAGAGCCCATTAGTGAGGAAGGAGATCTGGGTTGTCCAAGAGCGAAGGTGGTGCTACTCAGCTGACTTCTCCCCATGTCCCCTCAGTAAAGCCTATTTGATGACTTCAGAAAAAACTAGGACTGGAACCTCATGCTTTGGCTT